>CM032229.1:31822500-32420000 GCA_019009955.1 Riptortus pedestris | reverse complement strand
CTACTGGTCAAGCGGGAATCTACGGATTTACCCATTGAATTAACACCAACGGCAAAACTCACATGACCAGCCTGAGCTTACGATTCAGGAAACATTATGACAAACAAAGGTTTTTGTAGTTTCTCAGTATGTATCTCTCAAAAAATATGCCAAGGAAGGGGACACACGAGAAATTATTAAAGAACATATGTATTAGGTCATATTCCATAACATTAAATTATTTATTAACGTCCACGTTTTGCATCTGAGGCTGTTTGGGGCGGGTTATCTACAGGTTACCACCCTTTTCTTACCAGGGTATAATTTAATAAATTCCTTTGTCCAGGTACTAATCGAACTCGCCACTCTAGGTTTACCATGTGCGATTAAAGGCAACGCTTTAACTCACATGGCTAATCTGAGCCCAGCCTTTACATTAAGACAAATAAAAAGCAATTTTAAAAATATTATGTAGACCTTTTTCAGCAAATTCCCCTTAAGGGACTTCAAGTATTGAGGTAGTACTCATGACGCAATTTTCAAAAAAACTTTTCTCAAATGCCCATCACTCCTTACCCAGGAGGTGACGAAAATGAGGTCCGTTCAAAACTATATATAAATGTGTATGTATGTCTTAATCAACTTAAATAAAATCTTAATTTAAACGTTTTATGTAAAGCTTAAGACCAAGACCGTGAATGGCAGAAATCCGACCAGTTGGCGGGGGAGGGCAGGGGTTTGAAATTCGAAAGTTCTTATATCTACGTTATTATGTTCCAGATTGAAACATTGTATAAAGCCAACACTAATGCAAATGTAATGTTCTCTACATGTTCTTATGTAGTTTTTTTTTTTTTTCACTATCTTGATTATTAACTGAGATATTAGGATATTTTAGTTTTCGGGCTAAGCCCCCACTTCTACTCCTGCCATATTAACAATAAGCTGATATATTTTGAAGACCTTTATTTTAAAACTATATACCAAATATTGTTCTCATTGAACTTTTACTTTTTGAGATAAATTACATTTCGTGACGCACGTGGGGAATCTGCATATAGTAAACGCAGCCTCTGTTTGAAGGACTTTTTACCACTCTGGTTCGAAAGACATGTCAATTTTGTGAAGTCCCATCGTCTAATTTTTCTGTCCTATAGTTTAATTTTTTAAGACTGCCTCTCAAGTCGGGAGATGGAGATAGTTAAAATTAAACGTAATTCATTAAATAAAATAATGGAAACAACAAACAGAAAAAAAAAAATTAAGAACCAGCCCGTTCTCGTGGCCTCCGTAAATTCTAATTTTCATTAACCTGGAGTAACAGGTATGACTCGTATTTTATTTGCTAGTTTCTTTCCTTAGTTCTCTTTACCTTCTAACTTACTGGTTCAATGTTAGGCATTAACAAACTTAGCATCTAGATTAACACGGAACTAATAAAATCCAGTTTGCTAACCATAAAAATGAAATTGTGCCTTTAGTGTGTTAGGTTAGCTCCAACTTCATTGATGATTTTTTTCAAATATTTAGTATTCAGATTTAATTTTCTTCTATTTTTGAGAAATTACCCCATGTTAACAATAAAAGGTAAATGAGATCCTGTGTTCTAGTTGTATATGAAGTGACTATGAATATCGAGAGACGGGGGTGCGGCTGAAAAGTAATTATTCAAATAATTTCATTAGTATTTACCCTTAAAAAATAATAAAACAGATACTTTACCACACATGATATTTTCAGCAAGGTTGATTACGTAATATTTTTCAAATCTACACATAGAAAGTGAAATATTGCTGTTTGTCCAATATAAAAATATTCACACCCTAGTCTATTTTTGACAATTAACGAACGCAATCTTTATATTAACACGTAATGCTTACATAACGAGCAAACGATCAAACAATATTTCGAACCAATAAGGGGATGAAAAATGAATATAATTTTATTATAATTCTTAATTTTACAAATAAAAAAAATACTTCATCATTACATTCTTCACTTTAAAATTAAAATGTTTAAGCATTTGTTTTAATAATGAAGTATAGCTTAAATGTGTAGTGTATATTCTAAAACGTTTGTCAAAATGTTCATGTCCATAAAAGTGTGTAATTATAGTTAATACTAAAAATTACCTGCCATATTAAATGAAAGAGGTAAATATTACACTAATTTAAAAACAAATTAGACATACTTCGTAGAGATAGATTAATACAAAATAATTTGTCGTTTATTTTAAATTTTAGGTGCACTTATATAATTGAACTTTATATAACATGTTTTTTCTTGTCTTTTCGAAATATAACATAAAAGCATAAAATTCTTAAAATTAGTTCAATGGATTGTATAATGAAAGATCCAATGCTGACATAATTAAGAATTCAGACATTTCTCGAATTTTCCGAAATGTGTGAAATGCATAGTTTTCTCTGAATTGATTTTGCCGCCATGATGACAATATTCCTCAGACCTCACTACTCGTGGAGTATGGGCAATTAAACGGAACACTAAAACACCTTTTCTCTCTTAAACCATTAGAGAAACACAAAACCCCTTTTGACAATTAGTGAAAATTCAGAATACTATTCCCGTGATATTAGTCAGACATTTTAATTGCAAATACGGTAAATTTTGACATGTTATCTACCACAGTGACCTTCAAAAATATATTTGTGATTATACAGAGATTTTAGCAAATGAAATAGTGTTTAGGTTTAAGCGGTATATGTAATCTTATTAAATTTTGATTAAAAATGATCAATTCCCCAAAATTTTATTTATCGTCCTCGACCCTCTGTACAATTTTCAATTTTGCTTATATTACTATAATAAGCTGTTTTGTCACTAACCATCTCAGTTCTAGCTTAAAATTTGTGTTGGTGACACAGAAATCTTACTAAGGGAAAAATAGACAATTGGTTGTTAAAATCTTTGAAATACTTGAAAGAGTACTTAATTTCCTAAGTTAGTGCATTGTAGATATTTCAATGCATTATTCCAAATTAAACCACATTAAGCTCTATTCTCAGATCTAGTGAATAATCTGTACATTACAATAGCAAACAATTTACACAAATGACATCAAATAGAAGTTTAAAATTGTAGTAAGTAAATGACTAAACTGATTTAAATAACTTAGATTGTAATTCAATGTGTGCAACAGGTTTTCTGGTTCTCGTCAAACGTTAATAACATCTCATTCTCTATTTCACTTTTTTGTTATTTGTCATTGTTTTGTGGTATTTATTACTATTTGTTGTTATCTATTTTAATTTTGTTATTTAACAATTTTCGAAACGGTAAATCAACTTTGATGTGATGTCCATAAATCCAATCAAAAACATCTCAGGGATTAATTATACGCTGGGAACTAAGTAGTAATATATATTTTGTGTTTTCTAGTCTCTATATAACGTTTCATATTTTTATATTCAAGAAATACACTTTTCCATTGATAATTATCCCTAAGTATAATTAGTCTGTTAAAACGATGAATGACCTTTTTACACGTCTAAATACTTGACAGGAAGTTGAAATAACTTACATGCCCCGAATTATACGCTATAAATAATGCTAAAATTGAAAATAGAAGAAATCAGTGCACTAATATGAGATATCTGTGGACAATACGGATGTCAAGCCCTGAATGTAGAAAAAAAAAAACCAGGTTAAATCGTGAATTGGAGAGGAATAATCCGATGATAGATGAGATATTTTTTTAGTGAATCTGTAGGGTTCGAAAGCAGCCAGCTTACTGTCCGAACGAAACGGCTATATATCAAGAACACGGACAAATCTGAAGGGGACTGTCCTGAAAGATTCGTAAAATTATGGTTTCGTGAGCGGTTTCCCCTTTAAACCGCGTGTTCTGTGGATACCAGTAATGAATAAAATAAATTGGAGGAAAATGGCCAGCTTGAAACGACTTTTAACATTTTAGCACCGGCTTTTGAGGTGAAAAGCTTTTCGAAAATGTTTTTCAAATGTCCATTCGTCCTACCTAGTAGATAATAAAAATGAGATCCGTTCACAATTATATATATATATATATATATATATATATATATATATATATATATACTTATCTGTTGCCGATCTGACGGTCGCAATTTTTGTATGATTAACACGAATCTCGAAGATACGTTAACGGCTTTAAACAGATAATTGGGAAGGAGAGTTTAGAGGAAGAAATGTCGAAAATTGAAATATCTGCATTAATATTTATATAGAACCAATCTTACTGCAAATTTAAGTTGCTAAAAATGATGTTATGTAAGTATTTTTCCAGTCATAAATATTAACCAAAGTCCTCTCCTACTCATGTCATGTTAACGTCAAGCTGTTTCGTGAACCTCTTTATTCCTACCTCAAATACCAAATATTGTTTTCATGAGACACTTATTATTCGAGAGGAATACAAATGCGTCGTGTTACAAAAATGTTTACTTGATCTATAGCATACTCGATATTTAACAGTTTGAGTCAACACTAAAAACCAACACTAATTGCAATTCGCTGAAACCTGGCAGTATAAATTTAATAAGAGTACTTAGAGAAAATATGCATATCTAAATTGTTCCGTGTATTTCATGTTCTTAGTGTACGGTTTTATCAATCTGTGAAAAGGCGATACAATCTAACGAATTAATTCATTTATGAAATAACATGACACATGTTGCTATTTCCCATTTTACAGAGACATTTATGACACACTAAATTTACTTTAGAACAAATTGAATTTCAGTCTGAGGTCAGAGCTTAATTTTGTGGAAAATGTAAAATTTATATGTGGCCGAAAGTGGGTTGAAGAGTCAGGGACGGTTTTAGCCGTTGAGCTACTAGTGGGGATATGGTGGAAAAATACAAGAGGCCCTCTGTGTAGATCATAGACAGATTGGGCCGAGGGGGCGCTGAAAAATGTTGCAGCTCTCCAAAGCACTAACCGCTAATTTCTTTCCTCGGCAGCCTCATATATTCGGGACCACACCACAGCCATCAGCTCAAATGGAATGGTTTACTCTTCAACAGCCTCGAATTCACTTAGCACTCACTCACTCGGGCACGCGGCTCTGAAGGATGGCCTGTAGGGCCGGCTGAACCAGATCTTGGCCCAGTACTTCCTTCTACTTATTTATGCAATTCAAGAAATTTATTTACTGTCGGTCTAATAAGAAGAACGTCCATCACGAAGGGGCTGCTTTAACTAAGCAGATATGTCACGTATTTGCGTTTACCTCAAAACGTAAATGTTCAGTGAGAACATTATTTGGTATTTAAGCTTCAAATAATATGCTTCATAATATAACAGCTTATTGTAAATATGACGTGTAGGAGAGGGGGTTCAAGATAGTGAAAAAATTTTGCAACGTTTCATCCGACGTATAAGAACGTAGATATTTTGAATTTTAAAAATTCTCCAACTCTAATATATATTCCTCTTATTCTGGACCCAATATTTTTTATATATTCTTCATATTTTATGGCAAGGGTCGCGAATAATAAACATTTTCTTCGGTGCAAACTTTATTGAAACTGCCCTACGTGTTTCGTGGCTTACTTGCCACCTCTTCAGGGGCAATTCCTTTAAAATATATATATATATATATATATAGATATATATATATATATAAAAAATTAATAACGTCAATTTAACAAAACCCTTAATATTTCTTTGCTAGACGTTGTATTAATAGGTGCCTACCTCAATATGACGTTATGACAATATTCAAAAGTCCGTCACGCTGGGGCTGCGTAAACTAAGCAGATTTCCCACGTGAAGTTTTACAATAGAGAAATCTGCCTAATAACAACTGAAGTAGTAAGAAACCTCTAAACCTAAAACATTATTTAGGGGGTAATAACCCAGTAGTTTCTAGCCCCAAAAAACAGTTAACCTAACCTCTAAACCTATTCACGAGGAACGAATAGTTATGGAGTCGGCCGCCAGAGCTCTCGGCGGAAAGTCCGAACATAGCCTACTGATGACCACACACAGAATACAAATGCAAATAGTGCAAGTATTCAAGATACAGAATAAATGTATAGAACAATATTTATAGTAAATTTAATTTGCAATAAGATTTATTCTATACAATTTTTCGATCCGACGCATAATAAAGGAGATATTTTGAATTTTCAAAAATCCCCCTCTTTTAACCCCCCCTCTCACTGGTCCGATTTCAGCCGGTAACGAACTTGATCTTTCTTTTTACATAAAAGGATTAAATTCTGAGTTTGGTAACGATCAAACAAAAATTGCGACCGCTAGAGCGTTAACAGACAAATATATATATATATATATATATATATATATATATATATATAAATTATATATATATATATATAATTTTGAACGGACCTCATTTTCGTCATCTCCTGGGTAGGATCGATGGACATTGGAAGAAATTTTTCGAAACTCGCATCATGAGTACGACCTCAATAGCTGATTTCCCTTAAAGGAAATCTGCTAAAAACGTGTTTAAACTAAGACACATTAAAACCACAGAACCCCTGAGTTAAATAGTTTTGTACAAAAGCTTGAAGAGCCGCCCCACAGAGTTATTGGAAGTCAGTTTGATGTATTTCCAGTCGTCTTGTTTTGCCATGACTGGGCAAAGCCCTATAGTTTTTTTTTTTAATTAAGTAGCTTCTAAATTGTCTCACATTGCCTATCACATTTAGGTGACTGCATTGCTCAATAAGATGGAGTACCATACTGGCATTGGTGCTTGGCATAGATTTTTAGCAAAGTAATCCAGGGTGGCATCAAAGGGCCCTTCACTTGCTAACTTATATGAAACATACCAACCTGGGCTAGTATCCGAGATATATTAGTGAGTGAAGAGTGGTAACCATTAGTTGGAGTAATGTTTTAGCAGATTTCCCTTAGGGGTAATCAGCTATTGAGGTCGTACTGATGACACGAGTTTCGAAAAATTTCCTCAAATGTCCATCGATCCTACCTAGGAGATGACGAAAATGAGGTCCGTTCAAAATTATATATATATATATATATATATATATATATATATATATATATGTGTGTGTGTGTGTGTGTGTGCGTGTGTGTGTGTGTGGAGAAAAAAAGATCAAATTCGTTAATGGCTAAAATCGGACCAGTGGGAGGGGAGGGGTGATTTTTGAATATTCGAAATATCTCCGTTATTATGCATCGGATCGAAAAATTGTATAGAATCAATCTTATTGCAAATTACATTTACTATAACTATTGTTCTATACATTTATTCTGTATCTTGAATATTACTCGAGATATTTGCATTTGTATTGTGTGTGTGGTCAGCAGGAGTCGGTTGATGTTTGGGACTTTCCGCCGAGAGCTAGGGCGGTCGTTTTCGTATCTATTCGTCCCTCGTGAATAGGTTTAGAGACTCCCTACTACTACTGTTGTTATTAGGCAAATTTCTCTATTGTACAGCTTCACGTGGGAAATCTGTTTAGATTAGGCAACCCCAGCGTGACGGACTTTTTCAAGTTCAGGCATAGGTAAAAACTTCAACATCCCCCCCCCTCAAAAAAAATTAAAATATTTGTCACCTGATTTATAAATATAAGCACTATAAGCGTCTTCCAAGCTGGATTGAAATTATTGGTGTTGCTTATATATTCTAGGGAGCGTCAAGCTGAACCTACTCCAGGAAAATTAGCTTTTTGCGGTTGCTATATCAAACTTATTCGGGAATGTTGAATCCAGTTAATGTTTCACCCCCTCCACATTTGACCAAAGCCCCAAAACTCCCGGTTGATGAGATCAAAGGAAGCCAAACGCAGATTATTTCCATTAGTTTCTACGGATTTAACGGGCAGCCACACTCTGCCCTGCAAAACTCAAGATATAGAACAGAATTATTGGGTGCAGAGAAAATAAAACTTATTTAGAAAAATGTTACTATTGATTTAAAATTAACGTCTTCTGACTAACGCCAATGAGGTTAGTTGAAACTCCATACCTGTTGGTTACTACACTAATCTACCTAGAGTGGTTGTAAGGATTTTATTTAATAAGTATTATTGTATACTATATTCTTCCCTACCAAAGAGCCTATCCATAAGGGAATTCAAGTTTTAACTTTAATTAATTAATTAATTCAAGTTTTAAAATTACTTTAAGTAAGAATTTTATAAGAAGAAGTGACAATTAACTGAAAAAAACAGAAATACAAATTATTTGGTCATCCAGATTGATTCGATCCTGAACCACCTAGCTCGCCTTGAAGAGCTATACACAATTTGCCTGTTACAGCTTCAATGGGAGTCTGTATTGTTTGAACATTGTCAGATTCAAATAATAGGCAAGAGAGCAAATATAGGCCTAAAAGGAAACTTGGAGAATTGTAGGTTTCTAGACATCCAGAGTAGCGAAGACTTACATGTAGATGAGAAAAAGTCCGTTTACGCAGGGGCTGCATAAACTAAGCAGATTTCCCTCGTGAAGTTTAGTAATAGATAAATCTACATACTGGTAACACAACACCACCGTGAATAAATACAAACTTAAATAAGAAATGTTTCATCCAATTTCAATAACCTGCCGACAGGAAGCGTTAGGTTAGAAATGTAAACAAACGGGTCTCCCGCCTCACACCGGAAAGAAAAACAATTACTGAAATATATCAGAATATAACATATTAATTTTATTGAGAACTATTTACTATATCTAGTACTGTAATTTATAATGAATAAGATATTTATGTTATCTCAATCAATCAACTTTTAGTAGTGCAAAACCTTAAGACGGGGGGGGGGTCACCTGGACACATTTGCATTTATCTCGTATAATAAAGGTCTCTTCAATACAATTTTTGGTATTTAAACTTAGAATAATGTGATGTATTATGTAGCAGAGTATTGTTTATATAACATGAGTAGAAGTGGCGGTTTGCTAATGGCTGAAAACTGAAAAATGCAAATATCTCGGTTAATATTCAAGATAGAGAATAAATGTATATAACAATATTTATAGTATATTTAATTTGCAATAAGATTAATTCTATACAATTTTTCGATCCGACCTACGGAGATATTTTGAATTTTCGAAAATCCTCCCCTCCCCACTGGTCCGATTTCAGTCATTAACGAACTTGATCTGTCTTTTGGCATAATACGTATAAATATCGAGTTTGGCAACGATTAAATAATAATTGCGACTGCTAGAGCGGTAACAGACATATATATATATATATATATATATATATATATATATACATATATATGTATATATATATACAGTTTTGAACGGACCTCATTTTCGTCATCTCCTGGGTAGGATCGATGGACATTTGAAGAAAAATTTCGAAAATCGCGTTATGAGTACAACCTCAATAGGTGATTTCCCTTAAGGGAAATCTGCTAAAATCATTAGAAGTGTAAAAAACTTAGTCTACTTAGGGCATAAGGTGAGTAAGGAAGAAGTTTTGCATAGAAGTCAAGTGGAAATGTCTCTGAAAAGGACATTATGGCTAACCACAGCCCTTTCTGTCCAAAATTATGGCTGTTAGATGTGGTTATTGGCATTAATTTTTTGATTATTGATCAAAGGTTTAATATCAGATTCAATGTTTAAGTGTTTCATTTAAGATTTTATTATAACGAGGTTTATGAAAATGTAATACTTCACTATTGTTTATGTATATATATTTTTCTCTAAATGGAATATTAACCGAGATATTTGTTTTGTTTTTTAGATTTTAGTTCCTTTTTACCTCCCTGATCTTTTCATACAATTTTTAATTTAAGCGTATGTAACAATAAAAAATCTCATGCCCAGCTTAAAATCCAAGTCATTTTTATACAGTTTTTTCATTATGGGAGAAAAAGTGAATAATCTATGGACGACGTTACAGGCGTGCGAGATTTCACAGGATCTCCGAAAAGGAAGAACATTTTTTCAGGTATTATTACGTTTATTACAAAAAAATAATATAAACGTTGATTATTAGGGTTCTTTTGGATTGCAAAATTAAACATTCAAACTTTTGGGGTTTTTATCACAGCACAATTTATTTGACGATGCACAATATGCTCTAATAACTTCACGTCTTATTGCACAGTACAATAACTCACAATCACTAAAGTTCGCGAAGCACTAAGTCCTCTAGAACACGTCACAGGACTCATTTTCACAAAAATACGGCACTGCACTAATATTTACAAAGAAACACTGCACTGTACTGAAAATAAAACACTGCTGACTGAAGCTACACTGTTATTTACTAGTAAGAAAACTGAGAGCTTTCTGACTGAAGGGAGAGGAGGGATACATTATACACTGGCGGTGAGTTCAAAGGAAAACGGCCCAGACTTAGGGTTGCCTTCATTTACTTCGTACTTCTTTAATAACATCCTAAGTCCCACCCTGCCTAGAAAAGGGTGGTCACCTGTAGATACCCCGTCCCAATTAGCCTGAGTTGCACAAAGTGGACGTTAATAAATAATAATAATAATAACATAATACGTGATTAACTCTGCGTATCGTTTTTTCATATACGCAGTTTTCGCAACAGTATATGTGTTTGAATAAATCATGGCTACATATGAAGATGAAAAATAATCCATATAATTAGAGTATATAATATTAATTAGATTATTATAACTCCCAAGCTTATGAAATGATAATCACAAAAACAAAGGAATAAGTCATTTTCTCCCAAGAATATTTATTAAACAAATATCACACCTTGGACCAAAGGTCAACCGTTCTTTCCTATACAAGACTTCTAGTTATAAGAAATTCATGGGAACGACTCAAAGTATAAAATAAATGTATCTTCAAAAAATGAAAATAGAATAACGGAAAGACATAAAGTTTTAGTTATATTGATTGTGAGCTGAGCTTCTGAGAAACACTACCGAATGGCAACCAACTACCAAGTTTTCATTCAATGCTTTTATTATTGTATTCTACGTGATCTCCATTCCAATTTCCTCACCTATTCTTTTTATGTGTCCCGACTCCTTATCATAATTCTGTCCGACTTCTTCTAAAAGAATTTCCCTCTTTGGGGGGAAATTCGGCCTACTCTATAATATCCCAACGATCCCTTTTTTGAGGGAGAGATGTCTCTGACAAGGGGCCTTATTTAATAGTCTTGCCATTATATCCGTCCAGCTTTCTGTCACACTCCATATATATATCTTCAGGACCAGTGGACGAAAATTTACGATGTTCGGCATGAATTCGAAGTCTATTGGGGCTGGAACGCCTTTGAAATTATAATTTTCGAATTCTTAAAGGGTGGATAGTCGATAGCTAGAATCAGTATTTCGTTACCCCCCCCCCCAAAGTTATTCCTAACCAAAAATCTCTCAGATAATACTAATATTCATGCAAAATTTCGTTTTAGCTAGGAAATAAAGACAAAAAAATAGTTGTTCCTCTTTATCAGTAAATTTTAGATAAAAAATACTTCAAGTCTTATAAACTATATATGACTTGCAGTAACTCTTTCTGGCTAGAGTGTATTAGCAGTTTTAGTAAGTAGTCAACGATTACGTAGTTAACTAGGAATTTTTAGCAGATTTCCCTTAAGGGAAATCAGCTATTGAGGTCGTACTCCTGACGCAATTTTCAAAAAATGTCCATCAAATCAAATGTCCATCGACCCTACCCAGGAGATGACGAAAATGAGGTCCGTTTAAAACACTATATATGTATGTATATATATATATATATATATATATATATATATATATATATATATATATTTGTCTGTTAACACTCTAGCGGTCGTAATTTTTGTTTAATCGTCACCGGACTCGGTATTTAATCGTTTGATGTAAAAAGGGAGATCAAGTTCGTTAACAGCTGAAATTGGACTAGTGGGAGTGGGGGGGGGGTTATAGGGGTATTATCGAAAATTCGAATTATCTATGTTACTATACGTCGGATCGAAAAACTACATTTACTATAAATATTGTTATATACATTTATTCTCTATCTTGAATATTAACCGAGATATTTGCATTTTTATTAAGTGTAACGGACGAGCTATGGTTCCCGCCAAAAGCTAGTTCGGCCGTTTCCGTAACTGTCGGCACTCTAATGAGATTTATCTATTGTATAACTTTACGTGGGAGATCTGCTTAGTTTACGCAGGCCCTGCGTGACGGACTTTTTTCACATAACTATTGTTTGAGAATTAAAAAGCTATTTGATGCAAAAGAAAATCTCCAACAATTGGACGATCGCACATTTGATTTGTAGAATATTATCTAGGTCTTACCAGTGCCGCATCTAGCAATAAAATTCTCAGTCATAGATCCTACTTTGGAATGAATGTTTTAAAGAAATTTATTCACATGGACTCCCCACTCTTAAGCGGGTAATGAAGGACAAGTTGAACGACTTTGTATCAGCAAGCTTAAGCAAATTTAACCTGGGTTCATCAAATGCAACGTACGTTCCTCCTACTGAAATTTAGGAAAACCAACAAATATTGCTTTGTTTGCAATGGGTTTTAGCCCTCCGTTAGGCGCGGGTCATTTCCAAACGACTCTAGGCGCGGGTCACCTATGAGGTGAGCATGATAAAACTGCTCCTTAGGGCAAAAATAGAGTTAAACAAATATAAATACCCATCTGAACAAATAGTAGACCTATTTTATTTTAATACTTAGCGAAGTAACACATGAATATATCTTACAACTATCAAAAATATTAATTCATTTCAGGTAACATGAAGCAATTTTTGAACTATGAATTCGTTAGGTACTACTTACTTAGCTACTAGAAAACATATATAAATAATGTTCAATAAGAATAGTTGAGAACTACTTATTTATTTGATTACTGCAGGAATAGCAATTACAAGAAAACATTTATGATAAAAAAGGAAATTAAAGCGTTTCACGTTGAATCTTTTAGTGCTTTCAAGTTCAACTCAGGTGAGTTTCTTGCCCAACATGTTTTACATAAAGTCTTCTAAATTCAATCTCGCTCCTCTGTATGTGCGAGCTAAGTAAAGAAGGCCTATATAGGCTTTTATTTCTGTGAAGTCCGTCTCTTTGGCATCCCTCTGCCTAGAAAATTCTGGCTCAACGATTTTTATATATTCGTTGGTGCAATGCACAATACTACTAATAATCGCCTTATCAAAGAGCCAGAAAAAGCAGTCAAGTTCATTAGTAACCTCCTTTGCCGCGCCCTTTCACTCCTGGAAGGTGTGTCAATACATTTTGTTTTCCTATTGTACGCAAAGGAAAAGGAGTTTTCCTCCACTCATACACGGTCAACAATCTTTCTGTTCACACTTCTCAATGCAACATATTTTTCGTGAGACTGCTCATCCTCCCCATCACTTTCCGATTCCACGTCACTTTGTTCAGTATAGCAATATCATTTTGATTACACAAGTCAAAAAATACGTATTTCCTGGTCCATTTTTTCTGAAAAATGTTTTAAAAATGCTTTGTTAGTCGCGGTCACCTCAGATGTGAATTCCCTATTTTTTTAGGTATTTTTAACTATTCAAAAACAATAAAGGCACTAGAAACGTCAAATGATGAATATATCTAAGGTAAATAGAATAAATATAGAAATAAAAGAAATTGAAAAACTTACAACTTTGGTCGCGGTGCACCTGTGGGGTGATTTTAACACAAGGAACGCACTGTGTACAAACTTCGAAGGTCAAACATATACTGTTTTGAGGAGGAACGGAATCTAGAAGCATTGCTGGAGGCGGAAGTCGTTAGGTTTATTCAATCGGAAGTTATTAGAAAAACACCTCAAAGATGCACCTGTCAGGACGCCGCGACTAACGGAGGCTTAAAGAAAATAAACGCCAATATTTCTGAACATATATCCTCTGCAGAACTGGAGGACGTCCAAAATTACTGGAGGGTGGGTTGGGATAAAAGGAAGAAAATTCAAAATAGCGTATTTAAAATACTGGAACAATTAGTACGTTGTTAATATTATTTTCGTGCTTATTTCTCCGTACGTATTAGATTCAAATGATTTCCCAAGTAACTGCTTTTATTTTGCAAAAAGGTGTACAAATTAACCTATACATTATTTTACGTCAATTTCATTAGAACGGAGAAGCTTAGGATTTTGCATTTTGAGCTTCTTAAATTCTTTACATAGGACTCTATTGGAATGCATTATACAACTTCCCTAAATATTTAAAATAACATTTTTCACAAATATTTATTTAATATTATTACTAGTAATGTTAGTTTTCAGCAGACATGAAACCATTTAATTAGTTAAAATCAGTATAAAATTGGTTGAGTACGTAAATACACGGAGAGCTGTATCCCTTTCTAATAGTTAAATTCTCTAATTGTATATTATTGCTTAGAGAATGGACTCTTCCGATTTTGATGGGCCATTTTACACAATGCACTCTGCATAAAAAATAACTTCACGATAACCTGTTTCATTTGGAGGAATACTCTTTTGTTATCATTAATAACTCTTAAAATGAAAATGAAGTGGTTGTATAAGTTTATAGAGTTACAATGTAATGAAGTGGTTATTTGTTAGAATTGTGTAGGTTCCTCTCGGTCTTGAAGTGGAAAGAGAGGAGAAATAATATTCTTAATGCTTATTTAAAAGGAAAGTTTTCTTGGGAAAAGAAAAAAAAAAGGTTTCTATCCTCTCCCAACCCCATCACTTATTTTAAAATTGTGCTCCTGGAAAGAACAACTGCTTTCTAAAGCTCCTTATAAAAGACGCTGTGTATTCTTTGAATGTCACGTCCAAACTACCCTTTGCCTATTATAGCCGGTACATTGTAATAGGCCAAGTGGATGAAAAGTGGAAAATGTCTATTAACAAATACAAAAGGTTCTATTCTACATGACCGTTCAATCGGCTAATAAATAGAGACGGTAACAAGAGAAAAAGAAAATCGAAGATAATTTATCTTAAATCAAACCTCCATAATTTTTTATGAGTGGAAACACTGTCAGGCACACTTGCGTAACAAATATTTAAAATTCATTCAGAGAATAATTTGGAACTCACTCATAAACCATGCTATTAGTTTGTTTGTTTAGGTATTACTCTGTCGTACTTAAATTAATCATTAAATTATAAAAGTTTAACTTTTTTTTAACGTAATCAATTCAAGTTGTCAAATTTGACTCATATTGGCATTTGTACAGATTTCCTGTGAGGTAAATCAGCTGATGAAGTTGCACTACAGACGCGATATTCGTAACTTTTCCTCAAGTTTCAATTAATCCCTCTCAGGTGATGACAAAAATGTGATCAGTTCAAAATTATATATAAACTAATGCTCTAGCGGTCGCAATTTTTTTTTGATCCTTACCAAACTCGATATTACGTCAGTTTACGCGAAATTAAAGATCAAGTTGGTTAATCCTGGTAGGAGAAGGGGGAGGGTTGAGGGGGCTAAATTTGAGATATTGAAATGTCTTCTTCATAAAAAAGATGAAGTCTCTTAATAAGACTGATCGAAAAATTGTGTATTACCAATTTTGTTGCAAATTTACATTTATATAAATATTTTGCAGTATAAACGTTTTTATCCTCTCTAATATTAAACATATAAATGTTTAATATCAACACTAAACATTTCATATCCAGCTGGAATTTCGATTCCAGATTACAGAGGCTATTGCAGAAGAAATTAGATTAGAGGTTAGATGGTGTGTTGAGATCAACGCACGCCATACACCAGAACTTAGAAATTATGGTTATTTTGCATTTTGTCTTGAAGGTATTTTAGCAGATTTCCCTTAAGGGGTGTCAGCTATTAACGTCTATTTTCGAAAACTTTCCTCAAATGTTCATCTGTCCTAAGGAAGATGACGAAAGTCAGGTTCACTCAAAACTGAATATATATGTCTGTTAGAGCTCTAGCGGTCCTAATTGTTGTTGGATCGTTACATGTAAAACTAAATACCGCGTTCGTTAATGGCCGAAATCCAACCTGTGGGACGGGGGAGTTGTTAGGGCAATTTCGAAAATTCTTAATATCTTCGTTATTATGGGACGGATCGAAAAATTGTTTAGAGCCAATCTTATTGAAATGCTAATGTTCTATAATTGTTGTTATGTACGTTTTAGCAGATGTCCGATGAGATCGTACTTATGATGCGAGTTTTGAAAAATTTTCACAAATATCCATCAATCCTACCCAGGTGATGACGAACATGAGGTCCGTTCAAAACTATATAAATATATATATATATAGTTACGCAGGGGCTGCGTAAACTAAGCAGATTTCCCATGTGAAGTTTTACAATAGAGAAATTTCACGAGAGTCGAGCAGTTATGGAAACCCCCCATATAGTCGCCAAGATTTAATAAAAATGCAAATATCTCGGTTAATATTCAAGATAGAGAATAAATGTATATAACAATATTTATATTAAATTTAATTTGCAATAGGATTGATTCTGTACAATTTTTCGATCCGACGTATAGTAACGGAGATATTTCGAATTTTCGAAAATCCTCCCCTCTAAACACCTCCTCCCACTTGTCCGATTTCAGCCGTTAACGAACTTGATCTATATTTTTACATAAAACGACTAAATATCGAGTTTGGTAACGATCAAACAAAAATTGCGACCGCTAGAGCGTTAACAGACATATATATATATATATATATATATATATATATATATATATATATATATA
Source organism: Riptortus pedestris (assembly GCA_019009955.1). Taxonomy (NCBI): domain Eukaryota; kingdom Metazoa; phylum Arthropoda; class Insecta; order Hemiptera; family Alydidae; genus Riptortus; species Riptortus pedestris. The sequence continues at coordinate 32,403,392 of CM032229.1, read as the reverse complement.
TATATATACAGTTTTGAACGGACCTCATTTTCGTCATCTACTAGGTAGGATCGATGGACATTTGAAGAAAAATTTCGAAATTTCCGTTATGAGTACAACCTCAATAGCTGATTTCCTTTAAGGGAAATCTGCTAAAACTAAAGCTCTTTAGTATTTACTTTAAATTGAATTTAAAGTCTAAAACTAAGAATAGAAAATCTCGTCGACGAATATTTTATAATATAATATTCCGAGCTGATGACGCGGTTTTGATTTTGAAAGGGCAATGTGACTCAACTCACTCTCACTGTCACTATATGTGTTTGTTATCACTATAGATATAAGCTCATTGAAATTTCACGTATGGCTAAATTTACTATTCTAATAATTAATCTGACTAAAGTTAATAGAAACGGGATTATATGTCATTGAGCTATTATCTACAAAGCAGGGATAAGGATGTAGGTGCAGAGCTTTGACAGGCTTCGTAGAACTGGGATAATGACGTACTGTGTATAAGCTTCTAACTCACTCCAAACTAATCAGATGAGGAAGAAGGAAATTATCAAAGATTTCCCTATTTTTCTGATAGATTCTAGAAATTTCTTCTTTTATTCTAGAATAAAAATTCTCTCCAAAAAGACAAACAATATATAAATTATATTTAAGAGGTATGGTTAACATAATTATTAAATAAATATCACTCAATATTTCATTATTTGTTTATTCATTCAAAACCCCAACACACACTAATTTGTTCAGATTTACTAAGTTCATTATTAACCCTCCGAGACATCACTCACCCAATAGCACTAAACATAACAGAAGAAATTTATAAACAACAAACATACCAAAATACAATTACTCTATATTGGATGGCAGGACACGAGGACCTTGGACTTAGTACGACAGCAGACTACAAGGCTAAACTAATTACTCAACAAACTTACTATACGAAGACATAGGGAGACATATACGCCACCGAATCCTAAACAAATGGCAATCAGAATGGATGGAAGTAAAGAACCACCTCCGCAGTATCAAAAGTACTATTAAGGAGTGGCCATCTAGCCATAGGAGTACTAGACGGGAGGAAGTAGTTCTTGCCAGACTCAGGATCGGCCACACATACCTGACACATAGACACTTAATGTCAAGGACTGATAACCCTTTATGCAAATACCACAACAAACAATTAACGATAAAACACATACTGACAGACTGCATCCCAAATAGAAATCTTGCCAATCACCATCGAATAACCAAATAACGAAATAAAATAAAAATATTCATGCTACTCCTGTTCGATTCGACACTTGATAACTGTTAACAATTTTAAAAACTAAAAGGCATTTAATTTAATAGGTTGTAAAATAAGTAGGTAGCGTTTTTTACTGCTGATTTCAATAAAAACTTCCGATTCCTGTAAATATGTTTAATCAATTATATGTGACCCATTGTGATCTATTACATGATCCCATCTTTCAAGTATTTTTTTTTAATTCCGTCCTCCCGGGACTTCTCAGATTTTTGAGCATAGAACTCCACGATGTGCGTCTCAAGAACTGGAGCGAATTATAGTGTGTCCCGTTAAGAGAATTCTGAAGGGCTCGAAATAACTGAAAATTTCACATCCCAGCCAAATAGTTTCTTCCAGGCCCTGCAAATACACATGAGTTATCGTGACGGAAAACTTTGCCTTTGCTTTCATCTTACATTTCGGAGATTTTCTATTTGTTGCAAGCATACCACTTATTGATTGATAAGGAATCTCGGTTGAAAACTGATGCATAAAAGCACCTTAAATACTCCATTTTTAGAATATATAAACATTATTATTATTATTATTATTTATTAACGTCCACTTTTTGCAACTTAGGCTAATTGGGGCGGGTTATCTATAGGTTACCACCCTTTTCTAGCCAGGGTGGGATTTTAGGATGTTATTTAATGAATTTCGTCACTAAATAATATCCTTTGCCCAGGCGAGAATCGAACTCGCCACTGTAGGTTTACCATGTGAGATAAAGGTCAACGCATGTAAACATTATTGACCAAGTAAACATCATTTTATAAACAAAGAGAGGATTAGATTGTTGTAATATTGATAAAAGCTAGGAACTTATTTTACAACCCAATAGAATTATATATGGTTCTAAAAAAATGTAAAACGACAAATTCACAGATTAGTGCTCTTTAGTATTTAAAATACACAAAATATACAGCATTTTCTTTTTTTGAGGCTCCGTCGCTGGGAAGTATTTTCGCTGTGTGGGTGGCGTTTGGCTATCTGCTTCAGCGGTTTGAATGTTTGTGGGTATGCAAATTTTCGTTAATAATCAAGATAGTGAAACAATAAATATACATAACAACATTTGTAGAACATTGCATTCGTAATAAGATTGGTTATATTGTATACAATGTTTTGATCCGACGCATAATAGCAAAGATATTAAGAATTTTCGGAATTCTCCCTCTAAACTCCCCTCTCCCAATTGTCGGGTTTGAGCCATTAACGAACTTGATCTTTAGTTTTACATAAAATAAATAAATATTGAGTTTGGTAACGATCAAAAAATAATTGCGACCGCTAGGGCGTCAACAGAACAGTTTTAAATGGGCCTCATTTTCGTCATCTCCTGGGTAGAATCGATGGGCATTTGAGGACATTTTTCAAAAACCACGTCATAATAAGACCTCAATATCTGATCTCCCTTAAGGCAAATCTGTTAAAATTAGCAGATTCTGCTATGTTTAATTAACTAATATCATAGCATATTGGTCGGTGGCCACATGAATTAATTATCTTTTGTACTACGGTGATCGATGGTTAGAATAGGAAATAACGAATTCAATACGAATTGAATTATTACTCATTAATCGAATTCGGTTCTAATTATATTTATCAGTATCAGGAAATGGAGGCCACTCACAACTATACTTAATACATCAACTCTCGGTTATGTTTGTGAAATGATTAGTCTTTGACAGCCTTGTGGTGCATGATTGACAGGACAGCCTTACATGTTGTGCAGATGGTTTCTTTTTTTTTTATTTTTAAATATTCAAATGTTAATTTGGTATTCCGGAATACAGAGGGAATGCATTTAAAACCTTTTCTCTTCTAGAATTCATGAAGCTCGATGTGTAGACGTAAATTGTATGTTTGATTTTATTTTAATATGGCTTTACACGTTTATTATTATTATTATTACTTATTAACGTCCACTTTTTGCAACTAAGGCTAATTGGGCGGGTTATCTACAGGTTACCACCCTTTTCTAGCCAGGGTGGGACTGAGGACGTTTAAAATAAAATCCAAAATATATGTTTGAATGAAGTAACTATTAAAGGATTGCCTGACGATGGTGGGCGCATTTCCTTTGAAAATTCGCCAAACAACAAAAATTCAAACCGATGGAGTAGATAGCCGAAGTCTTCACAATGAATATACCATTTTATAAATCTAATTTAAAATATTCAGATAAGAAAATATCTGTGTTATTTTGTGGCTGCCATTAATCAAACTTTATATAGGGAAGCTGGAGTTAAAGTTGTAGTTATAGATGGATGACGAGGAAAATGGACAAACACGAACACTCAATTGCATATTACAACACATACAATTTACGTCTACACATCGAGCTTCATGGATTCTAGAAGAGAAAAGGTTTTATATACATTCCCTCTGTATTCCGGAATACCAAATTAACATTTGAATATTTAAAAATAAAAAACATCTGCACAACATGTAAGGCTGCCCTGTCAATCATGCACCACAAGGCTGTCAAAGACTAATCATTTCACAAACATAACCGAGAGTTGATGTATTAAGTATAGTTGTGAGTGGCCTCCATTTCCTGATACTGATAAATATAATTAGAACCGAATTCGATTAATGAGTAATAATTCAATTCGTATTGAATTCGTTATTTCCTTTTCTAACCATCGATCACCGTAGTACAAAAGATAATTAATTCAAGTGGCCGCACACCAATATGCTATGATATTGGTTAATTACACATAACAGAATCTGCTAATTTTAACAAATTTGCCTTAAGGGAGATCAGATATTGAGGTCTTATTATGACGTGGTTTTTTTTTTAACATTTTTGGTCAAATGACCATCGATTCTACCCAGGAGGAGACGAAAAGGTCCTTTCAAAACTGTTCTGTTGACGCCCTAGCGGTCGCAATTATTTTTTGATCGTTATAAAACTCAATGTTTAAACGTTTTATGTAAAATTAAAGATCCAGTTCGTTAATGGCTGAAACCCAACCAGAAGGAGGGGTAGTTTAAAGGGGGTATCTTCGAAAATTCTTAATAACTGGGTTATTAAGCATCGGATCAAAACATTTTATAGAACCAATCTTATTACGAATGCAATGTTCTACAAATGTTGTTATGTATATTTGTTTCACTATCTTGATTATTAACGGAGATATTTGTTATTTTTTAGTTTTCGCCCCACAGGAAACACCCGTTATATTATGAAGCACTTTATTTTAAGCCTAAATACCAACTGTTGTTTTCATTGAACATTTACGTTTTGAGATAAATGCGAATACGTGATGCACGTGGGTAATTTGCTTTGTTAACGTAGCCCCTGCGTGACGGACTTTATTTATTATTGGTTTACTGACGTTATGATAACAAAACCACCAATTTTAAAGTACATAGTACTCAATATTTCAGTATTTAAATGTTTGATATAATATCAGACCATATGAGGATATACTCTATTACTATTTTGATAAATGTATGGTGTTTGTTTTGACAAATGATCTTGTATAGCAAAGGAAAACTTGGAGTTGTGACGGAAATATTAAAATAAATAAGGAAACTGTTTGCTGTAACATATGGTGATATATAACCGAAGCTACTCAACAAACATGGGTGTTTTTCAGCTGATTCGGTTATGGAAATCTGTTCGAATCGTCGGTGTTTGATAGTTGTGCGGTAAGTAGAACGGGCGATGCCAATACAAGCAGCGCCATCTGCTAATAACAGCCAATAAAATGCGGTTTACATTCACTGCTTCTCTCTTCGTCCTTTAGTCCTTTCATACTCATTCACTCATGAATGTGGAAGCAGCTTCCTTAAAATGGACCACAGCCTAGTTTACTGATAGTAATGACAGTAGGGTTGTCGGAACAATTCACAAATAACTCATCTGGTGGAAAAATGATGTAACAAAAAAGTGGATTTATTTACTTGATGTCCTCAGATGTCGCTTAGTATCATTTACTATCATTCACAAACACAAATGTTAAAATAATGTCTACAAATATTTTTTTTATTATTTATTAAAGTCCAGCTTCTTGCTTTTTTGGCTAATTGGGACGAGTTATCAACAGGTTACCACTCTTTTTTAGCCAGGGTGGGACAAAGGATTTTATTTAATGAGTTCGTCACTAAATAAATTCCTGTTGCCCAGGAGGGAATGGAACTCGCCTCTCTAGATTTACCATGTGCAATTAAGGCTAACGTTTTAACCCAAAGTTATGAAGGAGTCAAAGGCGCAAATTTAGAAATTTATTTTACACTCTTGTTCAGCTGTGGAACCAAAGTCTTCTAATTCCATTATACCTACTTTTTCAATTTATTTAAACTACTTAAAAGTTATTCAAATAAAGAATTAGAACCGCCAGTATAAATGGTACTGTTGTCATACCTGTCGGTGGAGACCGTAGTCAATGGCTGATGATCGAAGTTGTACAACTTTTTGACGGGCTTGAAGATGGTGCCATCGCATCTATAGCACAATGCCAACTGTACTCGACTATCAGCCAGTGACGACGGTATCCACCGACAGGTATGACAACAGTACATAAAAGTTGTTAAATTCTTTAAAAATCAGTTAATTTAAAAAAAATTTATTTAGAAATTGTAAAACAATTATGGGTGGTACAGATTTTTAAGTATCATACTTGGATTCAGCACCCCGAAAAATATAAAAATTAAACATTTTCAGTCAAAAGGTTTTTTCGATAACATTAAATAGGTCATCGCTAACATTAAAAGTAACGTAACACTCATAAAAATTCTCGGCTGATTCCCAATTTCTCCATACCTTCTTCAAGATACTTTATAGTTAATCGGTTATAAATTTATTTATAAATTGTGAAACAATTATGGGTGATACAGATTTTTAAGTATCATACTTGGATTCAGCACCCCGAAAAATATAAGAATTAAGCATTTTCAGTGAAAAAGTTTTTTTTTTTTTCGATAACATAAAAAGGGTCTTTGATGACATTAAAAAATAAGTTAGCCCCTCATAAAAATTCTCTGCTAATTCCAAATTTCTCCATACCTTCTTCAAGATACTTTATAGTTAATCGGTTATAAATTTATTTATAAATTGTAAAACAATTATGGGTGATACAGATTTTTAAGTATCATACTTGGATTCAGCACCCCGAAAAATATAAGAGTTATGTATTTTCAGCGAAAAAGTTTTTTTTTTTTTTTCAATAACATAAAGAGGTCTTTGATGACATTAAAAAATAAGGTAGCCCCTCATAAAAATTCCTCTGCTGATTCCATATTTCTCCATACCTTCTTCATGATACATTATAGCTAATCGGTTATAAGTTTATTTATAAAATGTAAAACAATTATAAGTGTAAGGGCGTGCGTTTAGCTTTTGCGGTAATAATAGAAAATGTCGGCACCAAAATGTTTTGGCGGGAATCTTTTTAAAGGCGAGAATAAGAGAGAGCATTAGACTGAACCATTTTTCTATTTCTATTGGAAAGATGAGGGGAAATAACACAATTAACTATTAGAGTTCTCCTATGAATCAAGTATATTGAATTGATTAAAACTACATATAATACACGTTATAAATAGAGGATGAACAAGAAACAGAAAGAACTTAACATTATAAACTAATTTAGCGGCAATACATATATATATATATATATATATATATATATATATATATATATATATATATAGATAGAGTGAGCGAGAGGGGCTATATTGTGTGTGTGCTCATTTGATAATTTGCGCAAATAATGCTAGCATTATTAAAATAGGCACCTGCGGGAAACGAAATCGTTCCTAGAAGTGGAGTCCTCCTTCGTTGCTATGTTCTGTGTTCCGTAGAAGATCCGACTTCCAGCCGGTTGCGGTGATCCGCACAGGATGGCAGCCTTGCGAAAAAACTGACTGTTACTCTATGACGGGTGAATTCCAACTGCGCGGTTATCTATGAAGCGGTTATCTATGAAGCGGTGATCTGTAGCGGAGGGAGAGGGGCAAGGCCCCACTGGCCGTAGAAACGACCCCAGCGAGCGTCTAAGACCGACTAATGGTATCCTTGTAACTAGCCGATGCCTTCTTGAGCTGCAAAGGAGTTTCTGCTGTAGGCCACAGCCTTGGTGATCTGCAAATGTGTGGCGGGTTTGTGAACTCAGCTAGCGCGGGAAATTCAAATTCAAATGACGACTGAACAATAGGTGATACAGATTTTTAAGTATCATACTTGGATTCAGCACCCCGAAAAATATAAGAATTAAGCATTTTCAGTAAAAATAGTTTACTTCGATAACATTAAAGAGGTCATCGATAACATTAAAAGTAACGTAAACCCTCAAAAAAATTCTCTGCTGATTCTAACTTTCTCAATACATTCTTCATGGTGCCTAAATATCATTTTGAATTTCGCTTTTTTTTCCTTAAACCCTTTGTTATGCTCTGCCCCCAAAAAATGAAAACAACCCTTAAACTATGTCGTTCCTAAAACGGCTCTCTCTAGTTCCCTGATGATAGCTCAAGGTCCACCGAAAGGTGAATTAATTTGTTTTTTTCTTTCTCTTAATTGTATGTTATATCGTACGTACGTCCTAGCTGTACCCTTCGAAGAGACGTTAACCTCTTTGAACAAATATTCAGTGTCCCAACTACCCCCAATAAGTTTGAGTAGGTAAAGGAGCTGGAAGTAGACGGGGGGCATTTAGACGGGCACTAATCCTGAGTGAAGGAGAATGTCGAGGGGAAGCCCCAGCGGTAGGGCAGCCGATATATCCGGAGAGAGGACGATTAAGATGGCGGGATTAAAAACCACTCGGTAGAGAGGACTTTGGCGGCTGGGGACGGCTTAGGCAAGTTAGCCATTGTTCTGTGTGTATTAGTACGATCCTCTTACAGCCCCCTCTACAGTCAACTCTTGTATCCCGGCCCCACTTCTAGCCATCAGATCAGCCCCTGCCCTCCGATAGCTATTCAACAATTGGATGAATAGGACTTCTCTCTCTCAAAGTCTCTCCCCTGGACTTCCACTATTATCAATTTCAAACTCCCTCTATCGATTTTCTTGTCCTTTTAATTTTATCAGATTTCCCTTACTGCAAATGAGCTATTAATTATGTACTCATGACACAATTTTCAATAAATTTCCTCAAATCTCCATCCATCCTACTTAGTAAATGAGGTCCGTTCAATAATATAAGTATACTAGCTGAGGTACCCGGCTTAGCTTGGGAAACCATTTGAGAATGAATGTTGATGGAACGTGTTCTCGGCAAGGCTTCAATGTTTACAATAACACTTCCCGTCTGGGCGTAAAGTTTTCCCATAAGAGTCAGGTACGGGACTTGTAAAATAGAAATTCTAATTTTGAAGAACTACTGAAAATCAGTCCCTAATCAATCCCTTTCCACTGTTTTACACACCATGAATAATTTGAATCAAAATCATGGATAGCATGTATTATAATTAAATATCATCTACAGTACTATATTCTACACATGCTACATAAGCAATATTCTGTTACATAATAAACCACATTATTCGAAGCTTAAATACCAAATATTGTTTTCAAGAGACATTTATTATTGGGTATACACGCAAATATGTTCTGGTGACACTCCCCCCCCCCCTCCGTTTTAAGCTTTTGGACTACTAAAATTGGATAGACTGACAATGAGATAACAATTATTCTGATTCGTAATAATTTACAGTACTATCTATAGTAAATATTTTTCAATAAAATTGATGTGTTATATTCAGGTATATTTCATTAATTGTTCTTCTTACCGGTCTATATTCTATCTATTAAGCGCTGTGATGTTGGGAGCCATGATTTTCTACAATTCAGACGCTTTCCGTTGTAGATATAAACTTGTAAATTGACTGAAAGATTTCTTCTTACCGTTTCTATTTATTCGCAATGGTGTTACAAGAATGTAGATTTATCTGTTGTAAACCTTCCGGTAGGAAATCTGCTTAGTTTACGCAACCCTGCGTCACTGACTTTTAGCAGTATTCCCCTAAGGGAAATCAGCTATTTAGGTCGTACTCATGACGCGATTTTCGAAAAATTTCCTCAAATGTCTATCGATCCTACTCGGGAAATAACGAAAATGGGGTCCGTTCTCAAAACTATATATATATATATATATATATATATATATATACACACAGATATTTGTTTGTTAGCGCTCTAGCGGTCGTAATTTTTGTTTGATCTTTACCAAACTCGGAATTTAATCGTTTTATGTAAAAAGGAAGATCAAGTTCGTTAATGGCTGAAATCGGACCAGTGGGAGGGGGGGTTTAGAGGGGGGATTTTTGAAAATTCAAAATATCTCCGTTATTATGCGTCGGATCGAAAAAGTGTATAGAATAAATCTTATTGCAAATTAAATTTACTATAAATATTGTTCTATACATTTATTCTGTATCTTGAATATTAACCGAGATATTTGCATTTGTATTCTGCGTGATACTGGTCACCAGTAGGCTATGTTCGGACTTTCCGCCGAGAGCTCTGGCGGCCGTTTCCATAACTATTCGTCCCTCGTGAATAGGTTTAGAGGTTAGGTTAACTGTTTTTTGGGGCTAGAAACTACTGGGTTATTACGCACTAAATAATGTTTTAGGTTTAGAGGTTTCTTACTACTACAGTTGTTATTAGGCAGATTTCTCTATTGTAAAACTTCTCGTGGGAAATCTGCTTAGTTTACGCAGCCCCTGCGTGACGGACTTTTTTTTAAAAAGGACGGAATGCCGTTTTGAAATTCCACTACGCAGTAAATGCTCCAACGTCTTGCTGGTTTAGTATCATCGATTCCCGTTGGAACTAAAGTAACCACAATATTAACAATCCAACCTAATGAAAATAGTATTTGATGACTTAAATTGGCCAAGTGAGTTAATGCGTTGGTCTTACTGTACTTGGTTAACATAGAGCTCTTGGTCGATACCACCTGGACAATAAGAATATTTAGTGACTAACTCGTAAACGAAAGATTAATAAAGTCATTTGTTGCACTTCCTAGGAACCTTGGTATTGAAATGAAGAAGTTGTCAATTGATCACAAATTGTTATGAAAATGGAAATATTCCAAACGAGTTTACCAGAAGTCGAACAACATTTTAACCTAAAAACGGTAACGCAATAAACTGCTGTAATTTCAAAACTTTCGCATTCCTCTGAAATATTATCAAGTAAAATTAAAAATAGGCTAAGGGATAAAATTGAACGCTACGTCGACGATGATCAATTTGGATTCAGATCCAGGCTCAACAAGAGAAGCTATTCTAGCTCTAAGAATTTTTTCGGAGGGAAGAAGAGATGTGAATCAAAAAACGGTGGTTGCATTTGTAGATCTAGAAAAAGCTTTTGATACAGTAAACTGGAAACTGATGTTTGACTCTATGTGCAAAATAGGAATAGATTGGAAAGAAAGAAGGTAAATTTGGAATGTTTACAAAAATCAGAGTACACAAATCATTATTAATAAATGTGAAAAGGAATCTGGAATTAAGAAAGGTGTAAGACAAGGATGCCCTCTGTCGCCTTATCTGTTCAATATGTTTATTAAAGTGGCAATGGGATACAACCGAAGGCATAGCGGTAAAGCCATTCATTGCATCAGATTTGAAGATGACATTGCACTGGTGGCAAAGCCCGGAGTAGAGATAAATAGAATGCTGCAAGTCCTAAGGAACGGCCTAGGTCAGTTTAAAGTTTTGGTTTTGTAGAAGAACGAAAGCCATGGGAACATAAATATTAGAACTGAAAACGTTATACTTGAAAAAATGAAGGCGTTTTGTTACATTGTGGACATCAACACTAAAGAAAATGATAGTAGAGCTGAAGTGTACAGAAGAATAGCACTTGCTAAATAAGCCTTGTAACGCAAAAGTACTATTTTAACTTATAAGTATGAATACCAAAAAAAATGTTTGCTAAGTCTATCGTATGGAGTGTACACCTTTTATGAATTTAATTGATTGCAAACAATGGAAATGTGGATCTGGCATAGAATCACTAGAAAAAGTTGGGCTCGAACATCCAACATGGAAGTCCAAAATGAGGTAAGTGAGAGCGTAAGTCTTATCTCTTCTTAGGCCATGGAAAAAAACAGAGAGAAACTTCTTGAGCATATCATATCTCACAAAGACTTCACCACAAATATATCTGATGGTAAGGTCCTTGGGCATAGGGGAAGAGTGTGGCCTAGAAAATCCCATTTTGAAGACAAACATTTTATGAATTTCGGTGAAGAACACAGTGGTTGAAACTACAAGACGTAGTTTTTAGATCATCGAAAAATCGATTTATAGACCCAGCTTTGAAGAAACGTTAGATAATTTGTTCACTCTTTGGGAGAAAATCCCATGTTCATAGCAGGAAATAGAAAGAAAAAAAAATTCCGTCACGCAGAGGCTGCGTAAACTGAGCAGATTTCCCACGTAGAGTTTTACAATAGAAAAATTCAACGAGAGCCGAACAGTTACGAAAACGGCCGAACTAGCTTTTGACGGGAAACTCACTCCGTTATCCGGCCCACGTTTAATAAAAATGCAAATAGCTCGGTTAATATTCAAGATAGAGAATAAATGTATATAACAACATTTAAAGTAAATTTGATATGCAATAAGATTGGTTCTGTACAATTTTTCGATCCGACGTATAGTAACGGAGATATTTCAAATTTTCTAAAATCCTCCCCTCTAAACCCCCCCTCCCACTTATACGATTTAAGCCGTTAACGAACTTGATCTTTCTTTTTACATAAAACGACTAAATATCGAGTTTGGTACCGATTAAACAAAAATTGCGACCGCTAGAGCGGTAACAGACAAATATATATATATATATATATATATATATATATATATATATATATATATATATATATATAGTTTTGAACGGACTTCATTTTCGTCATCTACTAGGTAGGATCGATGGACATTTGAAGAAAATTTCGAAAATTCCGTCATGAGTACAACCTCAATAGCTGATTTCCCTTAAGGAAAATCTGCTAAAAGGCAATAGATGGAATTCGAAATTTAAAAATATTCCTTTTGAATCAATAATTTCCAACTGTATTAAAAACGAAAAAGATGTGAGCACCACATCAATTCCTAATAACCTTATTAATTTATATAACAAAATGTTTGGGTTCCTCCTTTAAAATTATTCCATTCAAAAGTAATACAGGATATCTCCGTTCCATTGTATCGGTCGAAAAATTCTGTAGAACATAACTTATAGAACAGTTGATGATAAATAATAACGGTACTATAGTCATTTTTTGTATCACTATAGGTAATAAGTATGGAGAAACTGTATTTTTTTTCGTCCTTTCTAAACCTCCTCTCAGTCGATTTCGGTCAAAAGGGAAGGTACACATTTAGACTTTACTATGATTTGAAACATCAATAATCAACATTTTTTGAGTTATGCGTACAGATATCCAGCCTAAACTGGACAAAATTGGGTTTAGGAGGACCAAAACGGGTTCCCATGATATGCGAAAATTTTCTGTATTGCAATACTTGCTTTACTAATTGCTAGAAAGTAAACAAAAAATCTGCATCCAAAGTGTTATAGTCAATAGATCGTATAAACGTTAACATTTTAATTAAAATATTTAAAAATAAAGAATTTCGTTGTATTTCCAAATTGAGGTATAAGGAAACTGACAGGCTTGACAGGTAAGGAAAATGGAAATTGTTTGTAATGTCATATTTTTTCTTTTAAATAAATGTATCGTGTAGTAATAGTTTAAAAATAACAACGTAAATCTAACCTACTTTTTTTTTTAAATTTAAAAAGAAGAACATTGCTGCCGAAGGAGTTGCTTCGACAATTACTTTGCCAAAGAGTCGAAAATAAGGCAATAATTAATTGTAAGGTTTGGGTATATATTGTCTTATATTTCTCTATTTGTAGGAAATGGGGAGAGGTTTCGACCAGGCGAAAGCAATAGTAAATACTTCCTAATCCTAGTAATATATAGCCACCTAAACCATCGAACCGGAACAAACTCTCCGAGCTATAGAGACATTTTGTAAAGCAATTTCCAATAGCAATAACAGTGAGACTTTGCAGGTATATTTATAATTGCAACACAGTAATAACTATTTATCTATAATATTAATATGAAATTATTTAATATTTACAAATTTACAACGTACACAATTGCTATAAATTTACAAATTCTCTTAAATTGATCATTTATCTTCGTCAGAGTTTCATAATTTGTTTTGGACCGAGTAAAAATGTAGTGTACAGTTTATATTTCTTTATACATGGATTAAAGTTTGAGAAGAAATTCACTTTTGATGGCCTAGCTCAAGAAATGTTAAGCATTACAAATCAAATACATTTATTTATTTCTTCCATGCTTCAAATCAACGCTAAAGTACAAAAAATATAATAAGAGCATGCATGACGCCTATGGAAGTGGCATTCCTCAACTAACGAGGTCTTCGTAACACAATTAAGTTCGAACATAATAATGTAAGCGTTAAGTAATTTTGGTAAGGGAAAGATAGCATCTCATGGACGGTTGTAACGTCTATGTGAATGTGCCACTTTTTAAAAAGTGGATAAAAATAACCACTTAATTACTACTATATTTCATTTTCTTCTTGTCATTTCAGTGGAAAATCCTGCTTCTTTTAATATTTTCTAAACTAATGACTGATAATCACTGCTTAGCAATAACAGCGGAAACACATAAACATATAACAGTTTTTAACTAATTGTTAGTATATAAAAACATTTTTGGCGTATAAGCAGTGCTCCAGGCTTGAATATGGATCTTAATAGGTTTCTATTTATAAAAAAAATTAAATATTTTTGAACCAGGTTTTATAAAAAAAAAAAATAAAAAAAAAAAAAAACATTTAACAAAGAAATGAACATATTTGCCGTCTCTGATCTTTTCTTACTGGGGTAATCAGCAATCGTGTTAAGGCCAAAATTCTTCTTCTTTGACCTCATAATAGTTCTTATTGTATTAGGTAGGGGCGCTTAGGTTTCCTGTAGCACTAACTTATTCATAATCCACATGGTGTATCTAAAACATATTCGGTGTATCCAAATTGTCCCGGCTAATCTTTTTTTTAATCCGTTAGCTTTAGATGCATAGAAAATCTTTAGCCACCATTACCAATATTCCCTGCTTCATTCCATCCTAGCTGGTGGCCTTTACTAGCTGCATTGCTTATCTTTACTCTGTCAAACCATCTCATCTAAAGTCTTTAAGATTTGTCAAAAATAAAAATAAATACTATTTGTTAATTGGAGACAGTTTAATTTGTCTTCCACTACATTATTTTTTCTGAGAATATCTGGTATAGAAGACTAATGCTTTTTTGTTATTTTTCCTTTTGACAAATACGAAGAAATAACTGATCGTTGGAGTAGCAAATTTTAGGTATTGAAATGTAAAATGAAAAGGGAGGTTACTGAGTGGGGTGGGGCTCGCTGAATTGGGTTGAAAGGACCAAAGTGGGCGTAAAACATAGAAGACTTAAGTTAGGATTGAAATGTTTCTGCGGCAGATCCGCTTTTGGCAATAAATAAATAATTGAACGTCCCTTTGAAAACAGGGATTCCAAGTATTCTGCCAAGAGGCTATTTATTAGTGGTAAAATGTACATAAATGTGAGGCTATTCAAAATGAAGTGGCATTAAAGATGTCCTTAATGGGAAGGCACTATGCTAAGGAGGTCCAAACTAATTAGCCCCTTGAAAGGGAAAAACATGGAAGAGATAACATTGGCCAAAAAGGGTGTAATAACTTAGGGTAATTGGGGCGGTGAGAGAGAGAGGGCGCTTCAAGGTGGCCACTCACATCAAAGGAGCGTGCGGCTACCGGTCTCCCCAAATTGCACCAATCCTCACGTCCTCCCCCTTTCTATCACTATCTACCCTTAAACTCACTTATTACAACCTCGGGCTCACCCTTGTGTAAATTCCAAATTGTTTTTGGAATTGCTTCCAAGGTATTATTGACTTTGATGTACATTCTCTACTTCATGGCTGTTCCGGTAACCTTCCTCCTTTAATGGATAGGTAGGTTAAACATCACAGACATATAAATGAAAGGCTTACTCTAAAACAGATCTAAATGGCATTTAATTTTAAGAATAAGGCAAAGAAATCAACTATTTTGCACTAATAATTAACGTTTATCTTGACAGATGACTTCTACCGTCTTATGAGACCATAATCGATGTGACCAATAACTAATGAATGTAAGAAAATACCATATTTAAGGAAAACTTCTTAAAGAATGTCGGGTATAGAACAAAGACATTCGAATGCAATTTGTACATTTAAAATTGATATTTTTCATTTTCTTTGTTCCGTTGTTATGTCCCATTTCTGTTTTTATGGTTGATTTCTGTCTTTGTGTTCCATTTCTATTTTTTGTTTAGTTTCTATTTTCGTGATCCATTTCACCTTTGGTTTTTCGTATCTGTTTTCATGCTCCATATCTGTTGCGTGTTTTATTTCCGTTTTTTGTGTTCCAGTCCTGTTATGTATTTTATTTCTGTTTTTGAGCTCCATTTCTGTCTTGTGATTCATTGCTGTTTTTGTATTTAATTTTGGTTTTGTATTCAATTTTTGTGTTCTATTTCTGTTTTGTGTTACATCTCGGTTTTCGTGTTCCATTTCTGAAATGGTGGGGGTATGGAACAGATGTATTCTGAGTTGATATTCTATAACAGGATTAACACTATTATGTGTATCAGATATTTTCTTGGAAGGCACAACTAAGTGTAACAGATGTTTTCTTGGATACACAATTATGTGTAACAGAAGTTTTCTTGGAAGACATAATTATGTGTAACAGATGTTTTCTTGGAAGACACAATTATGTGTAACAGATGTTTTCTTGGAAGACACAATTATGAGTAACAGATGTTTTCTTGGAAGACCCAATTATGTGAAACAGATGTTTTCTGTAAGACACAATTATGTGTAACAGATGTTTTCTTGGAAGACACAATTATGTGTAACAGATGTTTTCTTGGAAGACACAATTATGTGTAACAGATGTTTTCTTGGAAAACACAATTATTTGTAACAGATGTTTTCTTGGAAGACACAATTATGCGTAACAGATGTTTTCTTGGATGACACAATTATTTGTAACAGATGTTTTCTTGGAAGACACAATTATGTGTAACAGATGTTTTCTTGGAAGACACAATTATGTGTAACAGATGTTTTCTTGGAAGACACAATTATGTGTAACAGATGTTTTCTTGGAAGACACAATTATGTGTAACAGATGTCTTCTTGGAAGACACAATTATGTGTAACAGATGTTTTCTTGGAAGACACCAGAATACCTCACAACCAAGAAAACATAATTAATTAGAGTTGACCGCCCTCCAATGCGTTTACAATAATGAACCGTCCTCAAATAACTTCCTTTATTCTTATTAGACATCTGAGGATTGTAAAACCTTTTTTCAAATGAATCATGATAAATAAGGATAGAGGTCGGATGAGGAAAATAAACGGAAAGAAACTCGTAAGCAATAATGGGCAATCTCATTTCAGAATACCTTTACCTCTCTATTCCATATAGGTGTATTTTTATTTGAGTTCCAAAAGTATTCTTCGGCGATACTAACTCTATTTCCTTAAAAGAGATTTGCCAAACTAGGCCGAGTCAATGTACTACCATAAGCCTTAGTAACTTTCACGATTTCGTCGGGGCTTCTTTAATCGACATTAAAAATTTGGGTTAGAGCTTATTATCAGAACAGGGCATTTATAACGTATTATACATATATGCATGTGTATCTTTTGTAGGTTTTCAAGGTTTGTGGTCATTGTTATTAAATGAAAATTTTGACTATGCCAGTATTTTGAGATTTTAATTTTCCCTTCAACATTGCTTGTACTACATTATATTTCTTGCACATATTAAAGTTGATATATGTATTCTAAGAACCTAGTAAAATACCTTAACCTTCACAATGGGTTACATTTTGTGTGACTCCACAAGGATACTCTGGCCCTGATTACTCCTCTCTAAGATAGCTCTGAAGATGGAGTGGGTGCCGTGAAAGTGCTTCCCAAAATATAAACTATTGTGAAGGATTGAGGTCTCTTACAACGACCCCGATAGTGCTATCTAAAGTTTGATATATTTTCTTTTTTATATTGTAATATAAGTTCCTATAGAGACTAGAATAAAGTAAACATTAAAATGAATACCAAAAAAGTCCGGCTTGCAGGAACTGCGTAAACTAAGCAGATTTTGTTGGTAAAGATTAATAATAGATAAACCTACATACTGCTAACATAACACAACCATGAATATTAAGTGAATAAATACAAACGGTAATAAGAAATTTTTCCCTTCCCGGCGGAAAGTGTGTCAAATGTAAAAAAACAGTTCTGCCAACGGCTCACCGGATGAAAAAAAAAACAATAACTGAAACATATCAGAATATAACATATTCATTTTATTGAAAACTATGACTACATCTAGTACTGTAATTTATAATAAATCAGAATAATTTTTATCTCAATCAATCAAATTTTAGTAGTTCAAGAATTTAAGCCAAGTGGGGGGGGGGGTCACAAGAACATATTTGCATCTATTTCGTATAATACTGGTCTCTGGAAAACAATATTTGGTATTTAAGCTTCGAATAATGTGATTTATTATATAACAGAGTATTGTTTACGTAACACGAGTAGAAGTGGGGGTTTACTGATGGCCAAAAACTAAAAAAATTCAAGTATCTCGGTCCAGAACAAGATTTATAGAACGTAGCATTTACAATAATATTCGTTCTATACAATGATTCGATTCGACGCATAATAACGGAGATATTAAGAATTTTCGAAATTACACTTCTAAACGCTCCTCCTCCTACCTCCTGGTCAGATTTCAGCCATTAACGAACATGATCTTTAGTTTCACATATAAGTTTAAATATCGAATTTCGTAGCGATGAAACTAAAATTGCGACCGCTAGAGCGTTAACAGACAATTATATACAGTTTTGAACGGACCTCATTTTTGTCATCTCCAGGGTAGAAGGAGAATTTTCGAAAATCACGTCATGCGTATGACCTCAATAGCGAATTCCCCGTAAGGGAAATCTGCTAAAACGCATTCAAAATGCATTGCAGCCTTACAGCCCCGAAGAAGAGGAAATAAAAGCTTTGGATTATAGGCCTAGAGTAAACATTCCTTTTCAACGTTGACCACACTATTATGAAGAATTTGCAGTAGCAATGGGATAATGTTCTAGAAATTGTGTACAGAGTTTTATATAAATAAATATATTGAGGTTACGCCAACTTACACTCCATTTTAATGATAAGGTATATCAACAGCAATCGTCAGAGTAAAGCAGGGTGTAAAAATACGCGAAGGTTTGATGAAGATCGCACTAAATGTCGCTTTAAAGTTAAATCAATTATTTGATGTGCAAGGTGTGACTAAGGGCTTTGATTGGACAAGATGAGATCTGGCCACTGGATCCTAGTAATACTGAGGCCATTCAACAGAAAACTCAATCAAAGTCCTCCTTAAATATTGGGGCTGAACACGAGCTTACTAAATAAAAATATGATCGTGTAAAAATATCACTTACATGTTGGCTAATCTCTCAGGTCTAAAGAGACGCGTTACAAATGTTGATGGAGTTTTGAATAGATAAATTTTTATTTCCAATTTGCATATCACAGCTAAAAACAAACAATAGTAAATATTTCAGAAAGGGTATAAATTGAATTAAAGGATTAGCGAGAAATATATTTTAAATGATTCGTTTGTATACTCTTAAATATTTATATTCGTTTGTTTGGAGCTTCGCAGTTGAGGCGATGTTGCTCAAAAAACAAGCATGATGAATTATAAAACAGACAAAATTAAGTTAAGCGAACAAAGAAATGAACACAACAAAAAACAAAATACAATACAAGGGAACAAACAAAAGGACAAAATCCAAAACTAGGCACAAAAACCGTCTCACTGGGGCTGCGTTAACTAAGCAGATTTCTCACGTGCGTCATGTATTTGCATCTCAAAACGTCAAAGTTAAGAACAATATTTGGTATTTAGACTTCAAATAATGCACTTCATTATATAACAGCTAATATGACATAAGTAGGACTGGGGGTTAAAATGCAAGTATCTTGTTTAATAATCAGGATAGTGAAAAAGGAAATTAACAAGATTTTTAGAACATTACATTTCCAATAAGATTGGCATAGTAATGGAGATATTGGGAATTTTTTAAATTCCACATCTAACCAACCCCCCTCCTATTAGCTTCAGCTATTAACAAACGTGATCTTTAGTTTTCCATAAAACGTTCATATTTTAAAACCATAGTTTGGTAACGATCAAGCAAATATTGCGACCGCTATAGTGTTAATAGACAAATATACATATAGGTGTATATATATATATATAGTTTTTAGGGGCTTCGTTTTTATCATATTTTTGTGGCTGAGATCCAAATGAGGCATAGCCGTTAGTTAACCCGAGGGGCTGTCAGACGTATATACTCTATAAACTCCAGCTAATCATGTGATCTGTCACTAGCGCACTTTGTAACGAAATTTTAAACTAATGTGTTCGCATGGCGGCGATCTATCATCAATTTCTACCTTCAGCTTACTAAGGGTAGTGTCATATGTACCCATCTTTAACCCGCACGGCCATCGGCGCCCCCAGGAAATATATATACACACACACACACACACACATACGTTACCTTGAAGGGGTGAGATAATGCACAATGGAATTTAAGAAGCATTTTAAAAATAATCATAAGGGCAATAAAAGTATTTTTGAAGACTACTAACAAACACGTGAGTTATTATTTTATTAATATTATAAAAGTACTTAAAATTTATGTTTTAATAATATGCAGCGAATTTCATAAGAAGGGGCTCATTGTGAGTTTATATTATGGCCTCGAGTCGATATTGTATAGAGCGGGTGTGAAGGAATGGAAAGAGCCTTGGTTTGGACGGAACGTGTAAGGCATTTATTTTTAAACACAATTGGAGTTGGACTGGCAATGGGATCATTTTCTAGGCCTGAAGTGGGAACTGCTGAATGCAGAAGGCCACATTAAATTGACTTGACTCGAGATTGAGAAACATTCCGGCAACACTGACGGAAAGGGTGAAGTTGAATGGGTGTGAGGGGGGGCTAATGGTAGATCCGGCCTGTAATCGTCACTGCCTCTTAAATCCCAACCTCTTCTATCCAAGGAGTCTTAGATTTCCCTAACTATCCTCTCATAGCAAGTATTTTCTATTCCAAAAAGCAGTTGGATGACAATTTTGACGTTTGTATGTTAAACATAAAATTTCACTTCAGAAAATTTGCCAATGAATAAAGAAGAGTACTTTTTCCATCATTTTTATCATTACAATATCATGTGCAAGATGGTTTTCTAATCAATCGATGGCGTATTTGCACTTATCTCAAAAAGTAATGGCTCATTGAGAACAATATTTGGTATTTAGGCTCAAAATAAAGTGCTTCATAATATATCTGCTTATTGTTAATACATGAGTTGGAGTGGGAGTTTACTGCAAGCAGAAAACTAATTTATGCAAATATCTGGATTAATAATCAAGATAGTGGAAAAAAAAGTACATAACAACATTTATAGAGAATTAAATTTTCAAAAAGATAGGTTTTATACAATTTTTCTAGCCTAAGTTGCAAAAAGTGGACGTTAATAAATAAATAATAATAATAATATACAGTTTTTCGATCCGACGTATAATAATGGAGATATTTCGAATATTTTAAATTCTTACCCTCTAACCCCCCCCCCCCCTCCCACTTGTTCGATTTCAGCCATTAATGAACATTTCTTTTAGTTTTACATGAAATTCTAATATATAGAGTTTGGTTACGATTAAATAAGAATTGTGGCCGCTCGAGCAGGAACATTTTCATTTTCATCATCTACTAGGTAGGATAGATGGGCATTTGAGGAAATTGTTAGAAAATCGCGTCATGAGTACGACCTTAAGCTAAAAATGAAAAACCTCAAAGGACTAAATCATTTTTATGTCTATACTGGTTTCGCATCCTTAAAGGATGTCTTTTCTATTATAATTGTCTCCATTACTACCTTATATAGAATACACTTCATTAAGGATAATCGATATTTTTGTTACGTGACGTATCAATCGAAATCAGCTGACTTGGTCCGCCATACTTTGTAAACCATTCTCCGACTGCACGGCTAGTGGAAGGTCCCATATAACGATGTTGCTGTTAGTTTAGATACCTCTTTGTCTTCCTAACGAGGTGTCATGCGGGCACAGGAGTAGTAGAGAAATAAAAATGGTTTAATAATAATTTGAAGTATCTCGTTTTTGTTTACCTTCCGCCGTTGATTGATTAATAGAAGTCATATTTTCTCAATATATATATATATATATATATATATATATATATATATATATATATTAAATGATCTAGTTTACCTTAGAAAGAATCTCAAAGTAGGTAGGTCTCGTAAAATCGTCTACATTCGTCAAATCGTAAATGTACAATCCTTCCACATTTCTTGCAGGCATAATAAGCCATCTACATAGCTCCAAACATTTTGTACATTCCCAAAAATAGAATAGCCCTATTAGAATTATTTCTAAAAGTGTTTTTGGTACGATGGCTTTAAAAAAAAAAAATAAATAAATAAATAAATAAATAATCGATTTTAAATTATGACGCGAAGTAATCGAGTTCCACTGTAGTGCAAAGTGGAAATTAATAAACAGAATTTCTTTAATTTACGAAAGCAGGTCGATTTAACAATAATTGAACATTCTCTTGATATGAATTAAACTCAGATTCTGTTTTTTCCCCTGTTTTCCACGCAGAGAATCCCACTAACGTGGGGGTTTATTTAAATGTTGTGTGCCTCATCCTTTGGATACTCACACTAAGGGATACTTATTGTTCAATGATATAGCCAAAGGGGCAAATAAATAGCATAAAAGACTAATAACATTGCATATAGCATATTAGCCCGACATATAAGGAGCCAATAACAGGTATCTCTGTGCTATAAGTTTTACTTAATTCATTTTTGTGAGGTGCTGGATGGTGATGGAATTATTCTCTCAGGTACGGTAATCATCTGTTTCCTTTATTCGTTGCGGCAGAGCGCTTTCAGAGCATACGCTCCATCATCAGTGCCCTGCTGGCAAACAAATACTATAAAAACGTTGTGCAATATGTAATTTAATTAAACAATTTAGAAAATATATGTACATGTCGATGGTCAAGAGTTAAAACAGTGAATATTTACAGAAATAAGAAAAACTATTTTTACAGATTAAAATTAAAAATTAAAAACTTATCAGTAGAATATATACACAATTTCAATAAATAGTTAAAATAAACAAATGAATAAAAAATGAATATTTACAGTTAAGTCTAAAATAGAATAAATTGTAAAAAGCGAATAGTCCAATTAAAATTAAAAAAAAAAAAATGAAGGAACAACCACCGGGGGAGCTACTGAGTTTACTTAATTCATTCGGCTTCATGATAATTGAAAAAGCTAAGAAATTAATAAAAAAGAAAAGTTTTTATGTTTAGATTTTGCATGACTATTTATGTTACCAATGTAATTGATTTTTGTATCGTTTGCACTTAGCAAGCTCGTATACAACTGGCATACAATGATGCTTTAGCCACAAAACTACAGAAATACAGGCTAGTTAATTTATCAGCACGATATATAAAAGGAGTAAGTGTACTGGTTGAGAGTATTTGTAAATAGTAACTTCTAATTGGAAGAAACTTGGAGAGTGAATGGATGACATTAAGGAAGACACAATAGTTTACAAAAGTTCCCCTTGTTCAACATCGTTGAAATTATGGATGAATTTGGTATTCAAACAAAGTTCCTCAACTTTCTTCTCGAACCAGAGAACACCTTGGTCCTAATGACGAAGAAAATGGCCCACTTTATATTCTAAACTTTACGGAATTGAGAGATCTTAAATTTACTAAATTCCGCGGAATTAGCAAGGAAATGGCTTGTAAATTTCTTCTTGGCAAGTGAATTTATTGATCTGAAAACAGTTCATTTTTGAAAGGACGTTGACTTGCAACCAACAATTATTCAGGTGAAAAACAGTAGAATTGAGTATGCTAATCTATTGCATCAGACTGAATGTGCATTCATTTAACCTTCCGTTAGGCGCGGGTCATTTCCAAACGTCTCTAGGCGCGGGTCACCAATGAGGTGACGATGGGGAAACATGTTGATAAAACTGCTTCTTAGGGCTAAAATAGAGTTAAACAAATATAAATACTTATCTGAACAAATAGTACCTATTTTATTTTAAAACTTAGCGAAGTAACACATGAATATATTTTACAACTATCAAAAATATTAATTCATTTCAGGTAACATGAAGCTATTTATGAACTATGAATTCGTTAGGTACTACTTACTTAGCTATTAGAAAACATATATAAATAAAGTGCAATAAGAATAGTTGAGAACTACTTATTCATTTCATTACTGCAGGAATAGCAAATACAAGAAAACATTTCTGATAAAAAAGGAAATTAAAATGTTTCACGTCGAATCTTTTAGTTCAAGTTCAACTCAGGTGAGTTTCTTGTCCAACATGTTTTACATAAAGTCTTCTAAATTCAATCTCGCTCCTCTGCATGTGCGAGCTAAGTAAAGAAGGCCTATATAGGCTTTTATTTCTGTGAAGTCCGTCACTTTGGCATCCCTCTGCCTAGAAAATTCTGGCTCAACGATTTTTATAAATTCGTTTGTGCAATGCACAATACTACTAATAATCGTCTTATCAAAGAGCCAGGAAAAGCAGTCAAGTTCATTAGTAACCTCCTTTGACGCGCCCTTTTCACTCCTGGAAGGTGTGCCATTTTGTACATACATTTTGTTTTCCTATTGTACGTAAAGGAAAAGGGGTTTTCCTCCACTCATACACGGTCAACAATCATTCTGTTCACACTTCTCAATGCAACATATTTTTCGTGAGACTGCTCATCCTCCCCCATCACTTTCCGATTCCACGTCACTTTGTTCAGTCTCTGAGTCCAATACCCCGTTCTTCCAAGCCGTCTTCAAATTCCGAATCTGTGTCGTTTTGTATGTTATCGTCTTCTTCTAAAGGATCCATAATTGGATGGTGGAGTCTAGCATATCATTTTGATTACACAAGTCAAAAAATACGTATTTCCTGGTCCATTTTTTCTGAAAAATGTTTTAAAAATGCATTGTTAGTCGCGGTCACCTCAGAGGTGAATTCTCTATTTTGTAGGTATTTTTATATTCAAAAACAATCAAGGCACTACAAACTTCAAATGATGAATATGTCTAAGGTAAATAGATTAAATATAGAAATAAAAGAAATTGAAAAACTTACAACTTTGGTCGCGGTGCACCTGTGGGGTGATTGTAACACAAGGAACGCAGTGTGTACAAACTTCGAAGGGCAAACCTATACTGTTTTGAGGAGGAAGGGAAGCTAGAAGCATTGCTGGAGGCGGAAGTCGTTAGGTTTATTCAATAGGAAGTTATTAGAAAAACACCTCAAAGATGCACCTGTCAGGACGCCGCGACTAACGGAGGGTTAAACATCCATAGAAAACTTACTGAAGATCCACTCTTTTAACCGTCCATAGTAAGCACACGGAAGGTGCATACTTTTAATCATAAATACTATAGTAACCACACTGAAAGTACAATGTCTTAATCATGCACAGTAGACGCCGAAGCTTCATATGTTTAATAATCACTAGTAAACACAGTAAAAGTGCAGTCTTTTAATCATCTACAGTAAAAACATTGAAAGTGAAACTTAGTCATCAACACACTGAACGTGCAAACATTTAATCATCCATTGTAAACAGACTGAAAGTACATTCTTTAAATCATCCATTGTAAACAGACTGAAAGTACATTCTTTAAATCATCCTAAGTAACCCTGAATCTCCATACTTTTAATAATCACTTGTAAACACAGTGAAAGTAAATAGTTTTAATCACCCATAGTATATACACTGAAAGTAGATTCTTATAATCATCTACGGCAGAAACACTGAAAGTGCAAACACTTAATCATCTATAGCAAACACACTGAAGGTGCAAATATTTAATCATCCATAGTAAACACACGAAAAGTGCATACGTTTAATAATCTACAGTAAAAACACTGAAAGTGCAAACACTTAATCATCTATAGCAAACACACTGAAGGTGCATTCTTTTAATCATCCATAGTAAACACACGAAAAGTGCATACGTTTAATAATCTACAGTAAAAACACTGAAAGTGCAAACACTTAATCATCTATAGCAAACACACTGAAGGTGCAAATATTTAATCATCCATAGTAAACACACTAAAAGAGCATTCTTTTAATAATCTGCAGTAAAAACAATAAAAGTGCAAGCACTTAATCATCTATAGCAAACACACTGAAGGTGAAAATATTTAATCATCCATAGTAAACACACTAAGAGTGCATTCTTTTAATCATCTACAGTAAAAACACTAAAAGTGCAAACACTTAATTATCTATAGCAAACACACTGAAGGTGAAAATATTTAATCATCCATAGTAAACACACTAAAAGTGCATTCTTTTAATAATCTACAGTAAAAACACTGAAAGCGCAAACACTTAATCATCTATAGCAAACACACTGAAGGTGCAAATATTTAATCATCCATAGTAAACACACTAAAAGTGCATTCTTTTAATAATCTACAGTAAAAACACTGAAAGTGCAAACACTTAATCATCTATAGCAAACACACTGAAGGTGCAAATATTTAATCATCCATAGTAAACACACTAAAAGTGCATTCTTTTAATAATCTACAGTAAAAACACCGAAAGTGCAAGCACTTAATCATCTATAGCAAACACACTGAAGGTGCAAATATTTAATCATCCATAGTAAACACACTAAAAGTGCATTCTTTTAATCATCTACAGTAAAAACACTAAAAGTGCAAACACTTAATTATCTATAGCAAACACACTGAAGGTGCATTCTTTTAATCATCCATAGTAAACACAATAAAAGTGAATTCTTTTAATAATCTACAGTAAAAACACTGATAGTGCAAACACTTAATCATCTTTAGCAAACACACTGAAGGTGCAAATATTTAATCATCCATAGTAAACACACTAAAAGTGCATTAATTTAATCATCTACAGTAAAAACACTGATAGTGTAAACAGTTAATCATCTATAGCAAACACATTGAAGGTGAATACTTTTAATAATTAATTGTAAACACACTAAAGATGCATTCTTTTAATCGTTCATTTTAAACAAACTGAATATGCATACTCTTTATTATCTGTAGTAAACACACTGAAGCTCTATACTTTTAATTTTCTTCCAAGAGAGATTTAAAGGATATCCATTCCGTAGTTGTCTGTATAAAATAATAATTGAAAATATAATTATTAGTTTCAAATTCGGCGACTCATCGATACGGATTCTCTCAATTATACTTCAGTAAACATTAGGAATCCTGAAGATTGAGTAAAACGTTTACAGCACTTTATTATTGGAAGCGCACAATAAAGCTAATTGACACTTTTTGATGAAATGTTCTCCAAAAATAAAAACCTAACCTTCGAACGGCTGATTTATATACAATCACTCTAAAAGGGGCGTATGAAATCACGACAATTTGATAATCATTTCTTTTACTTTGCAGTAAGATAAAGATTTTTAATTTATCAATTATTTTCATTAGTCACACTCTCTTGGGGATGAGAATTCAATTTGATATAGCTGTTGGATGATTGAAGGAGTGCATCAGATCGGCTTCAATCATTGTGGGAAAGCAGAAGGCTGGCGAGGTAATGAACCAAGAGCTGAGAAGCAGCGGAAGTCCTTTAATCCTATTTCTTGAGAGTGTGTGCTGACTCAATACCCTCATCTTCTTTTACAGTTTCTTACTTCAAATGGCCCCACTTCCTTTTCCGCAAGTTGTTTGTTATGGGCTCTGAGCTCACAAACATTTAGTACAGTTTATTGATTTGGGGCGTAATTTCAGCGGATTTCCGATTGGGGAAATCTGCTGAAATTACGCCAATCGAATTAGATTTCCCCAATCGGAATTCCGCTATTATGTAGTACTCGTCAAAGGGTATTTTCTAAACATTTCTTCAAATGTCTATAGATCCTACCTATTAGAAAACGAAATTGAGGTCCTTTCAAAATTATGTAAAAAATATTTGTCTGTTACCACTCTAGTGGTCGCACTTGATATTGTACTTGACCAAACTTGATATTTTACCTTTTCATGTAAATCTAAAGGTCGAGTTTGTTAAAGGCTGAAACCGAACCAGTGAGGGGGGGGGGGTTAGTGGGGATGAATTTCGAAATACCTCCGTTATTATACGTCGGATCGAAAACCTATATTTTGATTATTTACTGAGATATTTGGATTTTCAGTTCAAAATTAAATATATCTATCTATGTATATATTTTTCTGTTACCGCTCTAGCGGTCGCAATTTTTGTCGTATCGTTATCAAACTCCATATAAAAGCCTTTTATTTAAAACTAAAGATCGAGTTTGTTAAAGGCTGAAATTTTACTTTGTGGAGGGGGCGTCTAGATGTTATAAATTTCGAAATATCTCGATTATTATAATTCGGATCAAAAATTGTGTAGAACCTATCTTATTGGAAATGTAACGGCCTGTGCGCAACCGCGCCCAGGCCGTTACATTCCAATTCCAGAAGTGAAATTTGCCAGTAAATAAAGGAGCGTTCTTTTTCCATCACTTTTATTCATACATGATCATGTGCAATATGGTTTTCTAATCAATCGAAGGAGTATTTGCATTTATTTCAAAAAGTAAAGGATCATTGAGAACAATATTTGGTATTTAGGTTCAAAATAAAGAGCTTGATAATATATCAGCTTATTGTTAATATGACCTGAGTCGGAGTGGGAGTTTACTGGAGGTAAAACACTAATAAATGCAAATATCTCGGTTAATATTCAAGATAGAGAAAATAAGTATAAACAATATTCACAGGCCGTTACATTTCCAATAAGATAGGTTCTACACAATTTTTGATCCGACTTATAATAATCGAGATATTTCGAAATTTATAACATCTAGACGCCCCCTCCACAAAGTAAAATTTCAGCCAAACGTCCAATTGTCATGGAACTGTTTTTTGGAATAGAAAATACTTCAATCAAAAATCGTGTAGAATCTATCTTATTGGAAATGTAACTGCCTGTCAATATTTGTTATACCTATTTTCTCTGTATTGAACATGAACCCACCTATTTGCATTTGTTAGCGTCCAGTCTTCAGCAAACCCCCACTCCTCTTCATGTCATATTAACAATAAGCTGTTATATCATGAATCACTTTATTAGAAGCATAAATATTGTTTGCATTGAACTTTTCATATTTCGAAGTACAAGCAAATATGTTAGGTGTCACTCATTAAAATTTTAAGTTCTCATCTCAAAAATGTTTATTTGTTCTACTACCGTGCTCGATAATTAAATGTTTCATTCAATACTAAATATCATACTTGATAATGGCTGAATTTACCCAGTTAAAAAGTGGGAAATTTGATAATTCAAAATATCGTTCCTCCGTTTTTATGACTCGGATCGAAAAATGTTTAGGACTATTCTTGTTAAACTATTGATGCTGGGAAATCTGTTTAGTTTACGCAGCCCTTGCGCCCCTGGCGTTTTTATTATCCGCAATGAACCTAGGATAATAGACTCTAGTAGCTGAACTATTTAATCCCATTCAACTTCAAGACTTATTAGACAATCTCTTCAAAAGTTGTGAGCACCCCTCCTCCCTCCTCCCCGTCTAGTCTCTCTAGTTTCAAACCAACGACCATGGTATCGGAGTTTACATTCTCATGGAAGCTGTATCTAAAACCTCGATATAACTGCTTCCGATATGGCTATCATCTGAAAACACCTGTTTCACCAGAAAACTTCTGAATTTCAACAAGATGCAACTTTTTTCTTTCTTTTCCCAGTGAGATGTTTTTGCACAAAAAAAACCCCAAGGGTGATCTTTGAACTTATGATTGTTATCTCGATGGAAATTACCTACCTGTTTCAGCACTCACAGTTACATAACAATTAATGGTAAGTCTTTTGAACATTAAATATAGATTCAATTTAAATTATAATATGATGTGGATATAGTTTAATAATCAAATATAGGAATTAAACTAACAAAACATTTATTATAATATTGAAAACAATTGTTCATCCGTTTCATTTATTATTTCCTTTCCCGTTGCATAGGCATTCCAATACTGTTATTTATTTTTATTGCAATTGTAATGTTTATATATTTATGGTATACCCAAGTAGAGCTGGAATTCTATCTAAAGGGAAATAAAGTAAATATCTTTATTATACCGCAAAAATTAGGTTTCCAAAGTGGAGCAAAATATAAAAATCATGACTTGTATGCAAACACGTCTATGCGAGTGTGTGTTTCTAAAACATGTTGCCTGATTATAGTGAAAAATTATCCCCTTGTTAAAAAAATAAATCTTCACAGTTCCGTATGGAAAAAAAAAAACCCTCTCAAACACTGGCATCCTTCCTAGTTCAAATTAAAAAAAAAATGGAGAAAGGTGCAGCAAAAAACCAAACTTAGTTAGGAACAGCAAAATAATATATAATATAAAAAAGAGAGAAAACCTGAGATACAGCCGACCCAAACAGAATGAAGGGCGCTGTTCGAATTGCATAATGGTGTAGTGGAATCATTTTTATACTCAAACAACGACGGTTTACAAAGATATTGAATTTAAAAATATACATATAAATAAAGTAAAATAATGAAAACTCCCTGGAACCCTTCGCAGATATTTTTGGATTTTTTTGCTTAATCACAAACAAACATTTAGGAAATAAATGCATAATTTGTACTTTGTTACGGAAAAAAAATATTATGTATTAATAGGAACTTCTAACCAGCTGTTATGTAAAGTCGGGCTATGTTAATTCATTTCTAGGAGTTCTGTCACGTTAGTACACGCCATAAATAATGAAGTCTATATGTAAAAGGTATATTTTATTATTACCTAAAGATCGACGACCATATTTCAGAATTTATATATGTTTGATTTAGTTTAGTCACAACATGATATATAGCCTCAAATGGATATACCAAACCACTTTAATGAAAGAAATAGAGGCACCAAAAATGTAGCATTCTAAAAATTTTCTTTTTTAGCAATAATCATTCATAAGCATAATAAAAAGATGTTACAGTCATGACTACCTACCAAAGCTTTTGTTGTAACCTTGAAATATATTTCAAAGAGGTATATTACTGTAATCTTGGTATAGTGACTTCATACCGTTTAACAGTACTGTTTTTGGAATATTTCCTCAAAGGAAAACTAGATTTTTAGGTTAGACTCATGACGCGATTAATCGAAAAAGATCCTGAAAAGTCCATCGATCCTCCAAAAGAGATTACGTAAATGAGGTCCGTTCAAAATTTATATATATATATATATATATATATATATATATATATATATATATATATATATATATATATATATATACGTATATACTAGTTCAGATACCCGGCTTCGCCCGGGAATTGATTTAAGGCTGAATGGTGATGGTATTTTTTTGGCAAGGCTTTACTTTGCACAATATTTTAACATTAACGTCCCAGTGTTTAGGGCTAATACCCGTCGTTTCTGTGGATTTGTAAATTATGGCCTCCCTTATAACCCCCACTCCTGCCCGTTCCTAGAAATGGTACTATGGCTTATTATAAGGATGGCGTTAGTGCTAATAGACAAACCGATTGTTTTTTAGTTCGGTTGAGTCTTTTGTGCCAAATAAAATTGTTGACTCCCGCTATAATTTTTAGTGTATAACGCCTTTATACTTCGGTATACGACGATATTGTATATAACAAAAGTTTCTCTAAATAACAAAATAAACAACTTTTGTTATGTACATATTTGCCGAAACCCCAATAGGAAACGAAATATCACTATTTTTAATTTCAGACCTCCCTTAAAACCCCCACTCCTGCCCGTCCCTAGAAATGTTAGTATAGCTTATTATAAGGAAGGTGCTAGTGCTAACTCACATACCGAGTTTGGTTTATTTCGGTTGATTTTTTTTGGGCCAAATAAAATTGTTGACTTCCGCAGTAGTTTTTAACGTATAACTCATTTATGCTTAGGTATACGACAAAAGTTTATATAACAAAAGTTACTCCAAATAACAAAATAAACAACTTTTGTTATGTGCATAATTGCCAAAAATGCATTAGGAAACGAAATATTGCTATTTTTAATTTCAGCCCTCCCTTATAACCCCCACTCCTGTTCGTCTCAGAGAATATTAACATAACCTAAAGTCTAAGTTGGGTTAGTAGTAATATACATACCAAGTTTCATAAAATACGGTTCAGTCGTTTATGCGTGAAAAGGTAACAAACAAACAAACACACACGAAAGAAACAAAATGCAGTTATGGTGTCTATGACATGTGAAACGAAAAGTTATCGTGAAATTTCGTGAAAAAAATCAATGTACAGACAGAGGTTAAAATTTTATATTATATATATAAAACCAAACTCGATATGTAAGCGTTTAATATAATACTACATATAAAGTTCGTTCTGCCCAGAGGGAGAGGGGATGATTTAGATTTGGGAATTACGAAAATTCAAAAATTCCACGTCATTATACGTCGGGTCAAAAATTTATATAGAAAAAGTCTTTTTAAAAAATGTAATTGCTTATAAATATTTTTACCCACATGTTTTCTCTAATAAGAATATTAACCAAAATATTTGGATTTCTAGTTTTCAGTCATCATTCTAATCTTAAATACCAAAGTACTCTTTCCATGAGGCCCTATTGTGTGAGATATGTACTAATTCTATGTGAGATGACGATATCAATTTCGATTTTACCTTCTTGTTTCAAAAATGTATGTTTGATCTGTAACATACTGGATATTTAACTGTTTCAGTCAACACTGCAAATGATATTTGTTATTGGTTAAATTTGGACAGGGAATTGTGGGGGTGGGATTAATAGAGTATATTTGAAAATACAAAACATTTCCTTTATTATGAGTCAAATACTATAGAGCCAATATTTTTAAACTATTAATTATCTTCAATTGTAGTTTTATACATATTTTCGTCTGCTAATCTCACGGGAAAGAAAAACAATTGCTGAAATATATGAGAATATAACATATTAATATAATTGAAAACTATTTATTAATTTATTTATAATGAATCAGAATAATTTTTGTCCCAATAAATCAACTTTTAGTTGTCCAAAAACTTAAGACTGAGGGGGAGGAATACATATCTACTATATAAAAATAAGTCGGGTTTTCCTTCCTGACGCTATAACTCCAGAACGCACGAACCGATTTCCACGGTTTTGCATTCGTTGGAAAGGTCCCGGGGTCCGTGAGGTTTATAGCAAAGAAAATTCAGGAAAAATTTCAACAGAAAAGCGGGAAATTTTTTTTTCATTATACTGTTAAAATAACATGTGTTTTCAGTGCATCGTTTGAGTACGCAAAGTACAGAAAAGTAACAGCTGTTATTGGAATATTCCTCATTATACTATCATTCATTGTGTATTGCATACTTACTTAACCTGTATTTATTAAATCAAAATGAACAAAAATGTGTCAATAATTAAGCAATCAATACCGCAAAAAGGTATTAATATAAGTAACAATAAAAATTGCACAATAAATATTAATTTTAAATTATAGGTCTATTGCCTATTCTATTTATCTGTTGAATAACCTTTGCAGTTTAATAAACATATGTTTCACATGCAGCGCCATCTCTGATACATAGCATGTACTACAAACCAATATTTTAAGTAGATGGCGCCGGTGCGTGATACATTGCTTGACAGCTGCTCATTGTTCTCTGCTCAGTTAATTTCATGTGACAAACCGGTATTGTGTTCACTGTGAAATTGTGAAAAAAAAGTAAAAAAAAATAAGTTATTCGTTTCCTAACATTTCAATTGGAAACCATCAAATCAATCACGTGTATTGTGCAAATTTTTATTCAATTTCAACAGCAGGCATTTGTCTTTAAGGTGGTAAGTTGAACTGTGTAAATTATGTGGATCGTGCATTTGAGGTTAAATTCACCACTCTGTCCATAGTCCAAAATGCCTAGAGGACGACTTGCGAACATCGGCCGCCGCACAAGACATGCAAGCCAGCAACAAGTGTATTCACAGAACTTAAGCGAAGAAAGACAAAATATAATAAGAGAAAATACTGGTGGTCTATTCTTCCTGGACGCACCTGGAGGAACAGGGAAAACATTTGTCATTTCATTGATTTTGGCCACTATTCGATCAAGATGTGACATAGCTTTGGCGTTAGCATCATCTGGAATTGCGGCGACTCTTCTAGATGGCGGTCGTACTGCACATTCTGCGCTTAAGTTGCCACTCAATTTAAACACAATTGATACTCCAACATGCAATATTTCCCGATCCAGTGCAATGCGAAAATTGTTGATGCAATGCAAGCTCATTGTTTGGGATGAGTGCACAATGGCACATAAGAAATCACTTGAAGCACTTAACTTCAAACTGAAGGACCTTCGGCGAAATAACAACATCTTTGGCGGCTTGATGATATTTTTGGCAGGCGATTTCAGGCAGACGTTGCCAGTAATTCCCCGTGGAACGCCTGCAGATGAATTGAATGCTTGCCTGAAGGCATCACCTTTATGGAATAACGTAAAAACATTATCGCTAACCACTAATATGAGAGTTCAACTTTCAAAATGATCAAAGTGCTGCACAATTTTCCAAACAATTGTTAGTTGTTGGAAATGGAAAAGTCCCAGTTGATGCGACATCTGGATTAATTACTCTTACCAACGACTTTTGCCGATTAGTAGACTCTCAATTAGCTCTTATTGAAAATGTTTTCCCAAACATTAGTGAGAATTATCAGAATTATGCTTGGTTAAGTCAACGAGCAATTCTTGCCGCAAAGAATAATGATGTACACGCACTGAATTTCACCATTCAATCAAAAATTGCTGGCGATTTGGTGACATACAAATCCGTTGATTCCATAACAAATCCCGATGATGTAGTAAATTATCCAACGGAGTTTTTGAACTCTCTGGAGTTACCAGGATTTCCACCACATAACTTGCAACTCAAAGTTGGTACAGTTATTATGATATTGCGTAATTTGAATCCACCGCGACTTTGCAACGGTACTCGACTTTCGGTAAAAAGACTTATGCCGAATTTGATTGAGGCAGCCATTATTAACGGAAAGTACGCAGGTGAAAATGTATGTATTCCTCGAATACCAATGATTCCGACTGATCTTCCGTTTGACTTCAAACGATTGCAATTTCCAGTTCGCCTTGCGTTCGCAATGACAATTAACAAGTCGCAAGAGCAATCGCTTAGTGTTTGCGGGATAAATTTAGAAAATCATTGTTTTTCACATGGGCAGTTATACGTTGCGTGTTTACGAGTTGGGAAACCATCCGCTTTGTTTGTGTTAACGTCAGACCAAAAAACAAAAAATGTGGTTTACCAAAGAGCACTTCAATGAAACGGATAATTTGCGGACACGTATAACGCTTCGATTCAGTATTTACTTTGGATTCACTTTCATTTACTTAGAGAACTTCAACTAAATAACTTCATTACTGTTGTGAAATAAAATCAAATTTTTCCTTTTCAAATATAAAACAAAAAAAAAATTGCCTAGTCTTTTAATCACCAAACAAAATGTTATATAAAACGAAGTCATCTGGTGGCGAAACGGAGTTCGCCGGGTTTGCTAGTGCATGTATATATTAACATTCTCTTGAAAACAATATTTGGCAATTTAAGCTTCGAATAATGTGGTTTATTTTAAAACAGAGTATTGTTTATGCAACATGAGCTGAAATAGGGGTATGGTGAAGTCTGAAAATTGAAAAATGTAAATTTCTCAGTTAATATTCAAAATATTTTCAATATATATATATATATATATATATATATATATATATATATATATATATATATATATTGTAACGTTTACATTGAATTATTATTATTATTAAATTTTAATTAATTTACCCGGCGGCTCACATGGACTTATTAGGGCCATCATGCACGGAAAGCACTCATAGTGTCCAACCGTCTCTATTCCTGTCCTCCAGATTGTACTTTGGACTCGCAGGGCTGCACTCTCTCGGTCCATGGCTTCATTAAGTAATTCCGCTGTCCCTTGGCTGGTGCTACCCTCTCTTATGGAGCCCTATTACTAATCTAATCATTCAAATAGAGACGCGCGTACTATTCTTTCAGTCCTATGTGCTAGCCCGTTACATATGCCCCCAAAAGAGAAAAAAAAAATATATTTTATATATATATATATATATATATATATATGTATATATTTTTATTTTATATATATTTTTTTATATGTTTTTTTATTATTTTTATTTTATATATATTTTTTTTGTATTAGTAAATATTTTTTTTTTAAATTTATAACAATACCATATATTATATATTTTTTTTTTATTTTAATAAATATTTTTTTTAATAATTTTAATTTAAATTTATAACAACACAATATATCATATATTTCTATTTTTTTTATATTACTAATTTTTTTTTTATAACAATACAATTATATATTTTTATTTTTTTTTTTATGATTATTATTATTTTACTTTATTTTGGTATCTATAATTTCTTTATAAATTTTTAATTCTTGGATATTAAATTTTCCCTTGGATATTTAATATTTCCAGAATTAATATAAGTCAATAAATATGCTCCGTTACCATAACTTTTCTTAATCTCATATGGACCTTCGTACACTTCTAGAAACTTGGCATATACTTTTTCTTTAGTTTTAGATACCCTCAGGGATTTAACTAACACCTTAGTTCCAGGTTGTAATTCCGTTATTGTTCTACTCCTGTCCCACCTTTCTTTGTTCTTTTGACACTGACGGCGTGTGCGTTCTGCCGCAAGGGTTAAGTAAAAATTCTTTTCTTCATCAGGCCTAACCAAATGCTCCAAATCTAACCATTTGATCCATTCACGTTGAGGTGTTTTACCTAACAAATTTGGCATGGGGTTAAATATGTTGTTTCATGTATTACCTCATTCATGCATGATTCCACATTTTTGATGTAATTTTCACACATGTCGTGACGGTTTTTTACTAGAACTCGGAGAAATTTTGAAATGGTTCGATGTACTGGATTACCCTGAGGGTGTCGGAATGATGTTCGAATCCATGTAATCTTGTACTTGGCCAGTGTTTTGTGCCATTTATCCGCAATAAATTGAGTACCATTATCCGTTAATAGTTTAGATTGTATACCATACTAAGGGATGTAATCGTTAAATAGACAATTTATAACGGTTGCACTATTACATTTTTGAATTGGGTATATTCTGATACATTTACTAAATATATCTAGGCAAGTTAATAAATATTTATTTTGATTTTCAGATAACGGGAAAGGAAAGGAAATAATACAAAATCTATTTCTATCATTTCAAGAGGCTTAGACGTTATTATATTTGACATTGATGCCTATCTCCTATTAGCAAATTTAGTTTTTGGACATGTTTCACAGCAACTGACAATTTTCTTAGTCATAGATAATAATTTTGGGTGATAAAAATCATCCTGGATAAGTTCATATGTTTTACGGATGCCGACATGAGCGTACAATTGATGTACATAAAGAATAAATAGTTTTAATGTTTCTTTATCTAAACAGACTTTCCAAAAATTTCCAGTTTTCTTTAATAAAATTTCCTTCTCGATACAATACCGGTCTGTTTCATATTCTTCTGTTTCATTATATATTTTTCCTAGACAGTCATCATGTTTCTGAAAATATGGCAAGTTCTCTACCCGTTGTCGAATATTTTTCCTAGATAAATTGATTTTCCCAGTTGCCATTATCTTATTTTCTTCGTAAGAGCGCTCACCGACAAATCGGCTTAATGAATCAGCAACTATATTTTCTCTTCCTTTGCAGTGCTCAATTGTGAAATCAAATTCTTGAATTAACATAATCCATCGGGATAATCTAGCTGATGTTAGTTTACAATCTTTAATATGAGTTAAACTATGATTATCAGTGATAATAGTAAATTGTCTACCTAACAGATACTGCTGGAATTTCTGTAATGCAAACACTATGGCTAACATTTCTAGTTCTGATGAATTATATTTCTGTTGATACTTATTTAAAGCACGAGTAGCAAAATAAATTGGAATGGCTTCGCCGTCCGAATGTCTCTGATACAATTGTGCACCAATAGCTGCGTTGCTAGCATCCGTTTGAACTATATATCTTAAATGGGGATTAGGCACATGGAGTAATATTTGTTTACAAAATGCTTCTTTTATAGCCCGAAATGCTTTCTCCGCTTCTTCGTCCCATTTCCATTTCTGCCCCTTTTTTAGTAATTTATTTAAAGGAAGATTTAATTGTGCCATATTTTTTATAAATCTCCTGTAGAATCCAGCCAAACCTAAAAATCCTTTCAGTTCCTTTACACTACGGGGTCTCCTAAATTCTTTAATCGCTTCAATTTTTTCTTGACACATTTCAATTCCCTCAGATGATATAACATGACCCAAATATGTTACTTTATTACAAAAAAATTTGGCGTTCTCGAGATTCGTGGTTAGATTATACTTTGCTAAAAGATTCATTTTATTATTTCCACGTGAATTAAATGTTCTTCGGGACTATCAGAAAAAAACAAAAATATCGTCTATGAAAACCATAGCAAATTCTGAAACCTGTTGAACAATGGGATTGAGTCCCCTTATCAGAGCAGAGCATGAAGTCTTTAATCCAAACGGAGTGACCTTGAAAACATAGCCCTGCTGCTTAAATACAAACCCAGTATATTGTTTTGACTCTTCACTCAAAGGAATTTGCCAAAATGAATATCCAAGGTAAAGTAGTGACATGTATTTGGTGTTTCTACATTTCGATAAGACATAATCTATACTTGGGGGATTTTCATATTGTGGGATTAAACATTTATTTAATTGTCGGGCATCCAAGCATAGCCGTATTTGTCCATTTCTTTTCTTTATCACTACCAGAGGATTAATAAAACTAGTGTAGGATTTCTCAATAATTCCATTATTTTCCATTTGAATCACTTCCTGAGCCACCTGTTCCCCTAGACTGTGTGGTATTGGGTATATTCTACCTTTTATAAAATTCACACCGGGAATCAATTCTAACTTGTGAGTATAATGTCTAATCAAGCCTGGTTTTTCTCGAAATATCTTTGTTTTTATTTATTAAATTTTCCAGTTGATTGCGAATATGTTTATTTTCAACATCACATTGCTGATAATATTTTACGATTCTAACAATATCAAAAAATGTTATATTAAGTTTATCCTCTCCAATATTCCTTGTTCCGATTTTCTTTATTTTTTCTCTTTCAACTTCGTTGTAATTAAATTTCAATATTTTCCAATATTCAAATGTATTCTAGTTTGGTGGGTTTCTAAGTTTATTAGTGTTTTAACTTTTTCCATAGTGTCAATACCAAAAATAATAGTGTATACCAGATCAGGTATTACCCAATAATTTAAATTTATTGTTTCATTACAAAAAGTAGTGCTCATTAATATCTGTTTTTTATTGGTTTCGATCTCTTTCCAAAACCTTTGCTCTTTTCTTTACTTTTGCCGATAAACCAAATTCGCTTGAAATTGGGAGATAATTTTTATTTTGCAGATATAAATTTTCATTTATGCTGTTTGTTGTGATCCAGAGTCCCATAAAACATCAATAACCCTATTTTCATATGTTAGACATGTAATCGGACTTACGACTGTTGAAATTTCCAT
Organism: Riptortus pedestris; assembly: GCA_019009955.1. NCBI lineage: Eukaryota > Metazoa > Arthropoda > Insecta > Hemiptera > Alydidae > Riptortus > Riptortus pedestris. The sequence continues at coordinate 32,364,197 of CM032229.1, read as the reverse complement.
ATTTTCGGGTAAAAGTTCCTCCAATAAATAGTCGCATGGATTTTCAAATAATGAAGATTTATTTTTTATAATACTACTTATGGTCGAAATAAATTTTACAAAACCTGAATTTAATATTTTCTTTGTCCCACATTTGTCCTCAGGTTCAAAATAATTCAAATGGGGACTTATGGGTTTAACGGAGATTCATTTTCAGTAGGTTTTAAGTTAGGTCTATTTAAAGGATTGTTTAATGGTTCTAAATTATGGTCTCTTATTACTGCGTTTATTTCTGCTTCCTTCTTCTCACTAGTACCTGGGTTATTTTGACTATTTCGGAAGTCTTGACAATTATAATTTTGATTTTCAAATCTCCCCTTACCTCTTCCGAACTTTTTGTAGTATGGTTTATATTTTGAATTCCCACTATTATTATAAAAATGTCTGGGGACATTATCCGGGTTTCTTGGATGGAGGCTATTACGAGGGGGAAAATTACTATGTCTACTATTATAATACGGTGAACTACTAAAGGAATTTCGATCCCTTTTCTCCATCGAAAATTCTCTTTGTCTATTTCTTGCTATATTTGGGTTGTTTCCATCATCCTCTCGATTCTCTTCTCTATCCGTTCCCCTCCTGATATCCTGAGATGGTAATTTTTGTAAAAGATCAAGAAATTTCTCTTTATTGCTTATTTGTCCGGCCCCTAAGATACATTGTATTTGCCATGGGAAGTGTTTTATTATACATTTTATTTGATAAGACTCCGGAAAAGGTGGATTAAGATATTTACAGTCCTTAAATAATTTCCTGGCATTGTCATCCATAGTTAAATTTTCTCCCGAACGATATTCTCCATTGGTAATTTGATTTCTACATTCATCCTGCCTATCTTCTCCCCAATATTTATTTAAAAATCTTTCTTTAAAATGAAGGAAATTTCCAATAAATTCTTTTTCAATAAGCCACCAAGTTCTGGGAACTCCCTTCATGCACTCCGAAATAATTAATTCTTGTTTTTCCCAGGTATCTACTTCATAAATGCTTAAATAATTTTCTAATTCAGTCAGTAGGGCTCTCCTGTCGACTATCACTAAACGTAGGACATCTCCCTTCAGGATTGATTCTTATTTCTTTATAGTTGAGTTAATGACCTATCTGAACTTTTTTTAATTCTTGCCGGGTATTTTCCATTTCATCAGCTATACCTCCACTTTTGATATCTATCTCTAATAGATTCTCTATTTGTCCTATCTTCAATTACTTGTTTATTTTATGAGTTAATTCCTGAATATTTAGATTTATTTGTTCATTTATCTTCTCTTGAATAATCTTTTCTCGCTCAATTTCCCCTTTTAATTCATTCCGAATTATGTTTTTCTGTTTATGGCATTCTTGTCGGGTTTCTATAATTTTGGCATCCATTAATTCCGTTTTTAGAAATCCTATATTCTGAAAGGTTTCTTTTTTCAGTTTTTCAGTTTCACCAGCTAACCTATTCTCTAAAGCTTTTAAATTTATTTCATTCTCGTTCCTAAGATTATTAATCTCATTCAGAAATTCTTACATCTCCTCGAGTTTGTTCGATGTCCAATTTCAATGACTCAATACTATTTTTAACTTCTTCTTTAAATTCATCTAATTTATTATTTCTTCTAATTTATTATTATTTACTTCAAGTTTAGCTTCCAATTTACTATTACCCGCTTTTAAATCATCAAATTTATGAATCTTTAAGTTCATTATTGCATCTAATATGTTTTGATCTTCTCCGATAGGCTTACTTACTTCTTTTTGTCCTATTAAATCTTTTAAAGTATCTGTTATCATGGTAGAAGTACCTCGCGGCTGTTCAAAACCAAAAGTACTCAAATTTTCTAACTCACTAGATAAAGGTATTCCCGAATCCTCTAACGCAATGATATGTCTTGCATGATCCTTGTATATAACATTCTTAGTCTGTGTTCCCTCTAACGGTTCACTTTTTATAGCAATATTTCCAAGGTCAAAATTATTATTATTTTCCTGTTCTACATCTCTAATCCTATCCTCAAAACTTTTGTTATTAGTATTAATATTCATTTTTACAATCTATGTTATTTTTTGTTTGTTTTTTTAAATAACCAAAAATAAATATTTAAAACTTTTTTTAAGCCGTGCCTTTCACAGTGGGCCCACTTTTATGTAACTTTTACAGTTATTATTATTATTATTATTAAATTTTAATTAATTTACCCGTCGGCTCACATGGATTTCTCAGGGTCGTCATGCACGGAAAGCTTTCATAGTGTCCGACCGTCTCTATATTATAACTTAAATTATTCAGTTTACCCACAGATCTGCAAATATATTGTTATATCTTAGTCACTTGGCACATATAAAAATAATACTTAAAAGGGCATTCACTTCCTCGTGTCTCGGCACCGACTCCTCAGTTCCTGTCCTCTGGATTGTACTTTAAACTCGCAGGGCTGCACTCTCTCGGTCCATGGCTTCATTAAGTAATTCCGCTGTCCCTTGACAGGTGCTACCCTCTCTTAAGGAGCCCTATTACTAATCTAATCATGCACATAGAGACGGGCGTACTATTCTTTCAGCCCTATGTCCCGTTACAACTGTCTCACTATTTCTATGAGATCAGAGTAATTAGTACTAGGCTTTCAACGAGGTAGCAGCACCTGTCAAGGGACGGACAAGACCCCTGTGAGTCCAAGGGTCAATCTCGTGGGACAGGAACAGCAGTCGACTCCCAAGATCCAAAGAGAGAGTAAGTGTTTCTTTAATAATCTAGCCTAAATGTGCTATATCTCTGATTAAATAGATAAATTATCTCTTATAGCAGAGATGGTGGAAACGATAATGCTTGCCGTGCAATATAAGACCCTGAGAAGTAGCCGGTACATAGATTAAATTTAAATAATAATAATTATAATTAACCTTGCATTATAATATATATATATATATATATATATATAGATATATATATATATATAAAATATCTCCTGGGTTGGATCGATGGATATTTGAAGACTTTTTCGAAAATCGCACCGTGAGTAAGACGTGAATAGCTAATATACCTTAAGGGAAATCTGCTAAAAACTGAACATAGCTAATCTAAGACAAAGCAAACATCTAAATCTCTTCAACAGCTGTTACCTGGTCAAACACTCAAGCTATGGTATTGACTGAAATTCAGTTCTTATTGGCAAAGCAAAACGAGATCCAGTTTCAGGTCTGGTGTTTGTTATTTCTGTCTGTTTATCTGATTATTACGTGGAAACGCGTTGACAGATTTTCATTGAATTTTATAGCAATACCATTCGGTTTAGATTCAAATATTTTTTTCTAAATTTCCATTCATCTGAATGACAATCATTTATACAGTTTTCGTTATGTGTTCGCGATTTATATTTCAAGCTCTTTTTTGTTTTTTTTGCCAGCTGACCTCTACGTTATTTGCAGTTAGTTCTAGAAACATGTGTAATGTTAATTAATGTAGATTCGAATTTATTTTGTCACGATTATCAAAATGCTTTTAGTGTCTTGTCCTAACAAATATCTGACTACAGCCACAATCACGCTTTTGCTAAATTTGCGTTCTGAGTAAATGTAAATTCGGGGAAATCTCACTTTTTACGTTTTTCTTCATCTCCCTTAAACCTCATACTATCTGAGACTGACTCTATCGGCCCCCACTTCTATCTTTTTGCTGAGTTCTGAGTGTTTAGCGTAATGTCTAGCGAGGAGTAAGAGACTCAAAAGCAATCAAGAGTGTATGAATCAAAATTTGTTGACACCAACAAAAAATATATTTTCTGTTCGTAAATAAAAAGTCCGTCACGCAGGTGCTTCGCAAACTAAGCAGATTTCCCACGTGTGCCACGTATTTGCATTTATCTCAAAAAATAAAAGATCAATGAGAACAATATTTGGTATTTATGTTTCGAGTAATGTGCATCATAATAAAAGTCCGGCACGCAGGGGCTGCGTAAACTAAGCAGATTTCCCATGTGAAGTTTTACAATAGAGAAATCTGTATACTGGTAACACAATACCACCGTGATTAAATACAAAAGGTAATGAGAAATCTTTCAGTTAATTAAAATAAATTCCCAACTGAAACGACTTCTGAATTGGAATAATAATTTATATTTTAATAACTCAAATTTTAGTAGTCCAAGAACTAAAGAAGGGGGGGGGCGGATGAACAGAACGTATTTGTATAAATCTCACAAAGTAACAAAGGTAAGGTAAGGTTAGAAACGACAGGTTAGAAGAACCCTCCCACCTGAGCCGACGGAAATGGCCGATCTAATCCGAACTATACCCGACCACAGACTTCATAAAAATGCAAATATCTCCGTTAATATTCAAGATAGAGAATAAATGTATATAACAAAATTTATAGTAAATTTAATTTACAATATGATTGGTTCTATACAATTTTTCGATCCGATGCATAATAACGGAAATATTTTGAATTCTCGAAAATCCCCCCTCTATACCCCCCCTCCCTCTAGTCCGATTTTAGCCATTAACGAACTTGATCTGTCTTTTTACATAAAACGGTTAAATATCGAGTTTCGTAACGATCTCAAACAAAAATTGCGACCGCTAGAGCGTTAACATACAAATATATATATATATATATATATATATATATATATATATATATATATATATATATATATATATATATATAATTTTGAACGGACCTCATTTTCGTCATTTTTTGGGGTAGGATCGATGGACATTTGAAGAAATTTTTCTAAAATCGCGTCATGAGTACGACCTCAATAGCTGATTTCCCTTAAGGGAAATCTGCTAAAACAGCTTATTGTTAATATGCAGATTTCCCGCGTAAAGTTATACAATAGAGACATCTCCATACGAATGCCGAAAAGTTATGTAAACGGCCGAACTAGCTTTTGGCGGGAAACTCACTTCGTCCGTTATGCACCCACATTTAATAAAAATGCAAATATCTCGGTTAATATTCAGGATAGAGAATAAACGTATATAACAATATTTATAGTACATTTCATTTGCAATAAGATTGGTTCTATACAATTTTTCGACCCGAACCATAATAACGGAGATATTTTGAATTTTCGAAAATCCCCCTCTAACCCCCCCTCCCTCTAGTCCGATTACAGCCATTAACGAACTTGATCTGTCTTTTTACATAAAACGGTTAAATATCGAGTTTGGTAACGATCAAACAAAAATTGCGACCGCTAGAGCGTTAACAGACAAATATATATATATATATATATATATATATATATATATATATATATATATATATAGATAGATAGATAGATAGATAGATATTTTATTGGCTTCTGTTTACAACATGTTGCCAAGAGTCTGGCCAATTAGTGTTAGTATGGTTATTAATATATTATACTTCTTAAAGTATGTGTAAATAAAATAATAATAATTCCTAGAATTACAACTGAACACCATATACATTGGCACGTAATACAATATTAATATTAATCTAAATAATTATAATACTGAATTCAATAGGTTACAATTTAATTTAAATGTAGATTAATTCATTCTTTTTTAATGTCTAAATAAAAATCAGTTTTCTAACATATCAGATTAACATGACTATTATCTAAGATAAGTATAACTCTTCTAATAATAAGTATAACTGTATATAATAAATAAATTGCCGATTATTATTGAATAAGCACCCCCATAAAAAAATAATACAATTCTTTCTTCTATATTGCTAACTTTCACAAACTTTTGATAAGAAACAAAAAATATCATTTACTTTACTTTCATTGTTGTAATCCAGAATGTTTACCAATGATAGGTATTCTCTTTGAGGCACTATATATTTGTCAAGGAATTTTACCCTGTGTGATGTAAAAGCGGGGCAATACAGCAGTAAATGATTCAAATGTAGGTAAATATATTTTTGGCACCATTTACATACCTCTCCCGTTTTTATAATTTGAGTCATGTTTCTATAGGATAATTTTAAATACTCGCTAGAGGAAATCCTTATTTGACTGATAAGTTTGATTTTATTTATGTTTGTGTGGAACGTTAAATAATTTTCAGGGAGAGAATGGTTAAAACTACAAATACTTCTATATATTCGGCTGTAACTTGAGTTAAGAACTCTATCCACGTCTACGGAATGGAGATTGTTTACAATTGTTTCAATGATTGTGATCTTGTTGGCTAGCAAAGTTTGTTGGTCTAAAGATTCGAAAAAATATTCTTCAACATGATTATTTCCTGCTATCAATTTTACTTGTGACACCCAATTATATTTTATGTCGCTTTTCCTATTGTGCAAACTAAGCAGCTTAAGAAAACATTTTTTCGGAAGTCGGTGGTCAGGCATTGAGAGCAGTTTAACGCAGAAATTAATAATTTTCTTAAATATAACTACATTTAAGTGCGCTCGCCCCGTTTCCAAACGGACTATGTAATTCGGGGTACTTCTTGGCCAAGAATACAAATACTTCCAGAACCTCAGCTGTACCGATTCCACAAGGTCCAGGTAATTTGGAGCCCAAATCTCTGCTCTATAAAGAAGAGTAGATGACACCATTGAATCAAATAGGGCTATTCTTGCTTCCCAGGAATCACTCTTTCCTCTTCCCAGTATTTCCCTAACCTTTGCACTTGCCGCATTTGATCTGTGGCTGAAATGTTCTGCAGCTTTGGAAAATCTTCCTGATGAGGAAAAAGGCACTCCAAGGTATGTGTGGGTTTTAATGTACTCCAATTCTTTATCCTGCCAGTAAAGAGGTTTCAGTTTTTTAGTTCGCGGGGATTTGTGGAATACAAGTGTTTTGGATTTGTCCGGATTCAACATGAGTGAGTTATGGTTACAATATGTTTCTAATATTTTAAGTTTTTTATGAGCTTCATGCCATGAAGTACTTAGAAGTATAATGTCATCTGCAAATAAGAGCATTATGATTTCATTTGCGCTGTCTAATGGGATTCCTGTCGCACCACTATTATAAAAAAACGAAATTATGTCGCATAGAAAACAAATGAAAAGGGTTGGACTGAGACTTTCCCCTTGCAATAATCCATAACTTATAGGTATTTCATCTGAGAGTTCGGAACCAATTTTAATAAACATGGAAGCCTTGTCGTAAAGTGCTTTTAGAATTCGTATTATTTTCCCGCTGAGCCCAAGAGTAAACAATTTTTGCCAGAGTAGCTCCTGGTTTATAGAGTCGAATGCTTTCTTGAAATCGACAAATGTTGCATATATGTAGGTTCCCTTCCCTTGAAAATGCATACCAACTAATGCAGTCAGTGAGAAGACATGCTGAATGCAACCTCTTCCTTCCCTAAAACCTGCCTGTTCTTCAGGGATCAACTGCTCGCTCTCGGCCCAATCAAGAATTCTGCGAGCTAGTATAGCTGTAAACAACTTTGCTATATTATTTATTAAAGAAATTCCCCGGTAGTAGTTGACATTTTTCTTATCTCCCTTTTTGTGCATTAATCGCAGTTTGGATTTTGACCAAGCCTCTGGTGGATTTTCTGAGTCAAATATGGTATTGAACAGATTCAATATATAATGCTCCCATTCTGGAGTTAGATTCTTGAAAACCTCATATATCATGTTATCAAACCCAGAGGATTTCTTGTTTTTTGACCGTTTAATGCAGTACTGTAATTCCTCTAATATATATATATATATATATATATATATATATATATATATATATATATATATATATATATACAGTTTTGAACGGACCTCATTATCGTCATCTACTAGGTAGGATGGAAGGAAAATGTCGGAAATTCCGTCATGAGTACAACCTCAATAGCTGATTTCCCTCTAGGGAAATCTGCTAAAAGCATAAACGAAAGAATAGAAACTTGTTTCAGAATGTGGATAGGGTATTTCAAATGCACTAAAAGGAAATGGAATGATATGGCACTGAACTGCAAATGATGAACTTATATTTATATGTGTTACCTTTAGAAAAATTCAGCTTATATAAATACAAATTTAAATCACATATTCAATATGTGTTATAACTTAGTAAATAGTTACTTAAATCCTAGTAAATAGTTACATAAATTTTTAATTTATATAAACGAGCATTGCTAAGAAACAGACATTTCCCTTTTAATCGAAGAGTTTCCAGAAGGTAGTTAATGATCACAGAAGGTGGTAAAGCTAAAAAAAAAAACATGAGGATTTTATCACGAGAGATTTGTAGAAACGTAATATAAAATATATTTTTGGTAGTATAAAAAACAAGAAATTTCACAATAAGTAACAGATATCAAGTACCATGAACATTTGATGAAATTTTATAATTAGGGAGTTTTCATTCTCTGTAATTACTTTGTTCAGACTGCTTATAGAAATAAATTATTATATACTGTATATGTTCAGAGTGTTGGCTGAAACTTAAATGGAATAAATTATATTTTATTTATATTTAATTTTGGAATTCCTTAAACTTAGAATATTTAGTATTTTTGTATAAAAATAAATATAAGAATTCTACTATTGAAAGTACAGCAGGACCAAGTACACCCTCTATTCACTTATCTGCCCCAAAAAGTACTAAGTGAACTAAACAAAGTTTGTCATAAAAACAATAGTCAATAAACAATAGAATATTAAATAAATCACGTGAAATCCATGATTCATGGATTAATACTATAAAAACAATCAATAATCATGAAATGTAAAATTAACATTCGGAATAACATTTTTTTGTGCCTGCTATTGAATCGTGATATTTTGTTGATTTAATAGTTATAGTGTAATATTGAACCTTCAAGTGAGTCTTTTAATGGCCTTGATTTTATAACCATTTTCAAGGTATAAAATTAAGGCATAGGTTTTACACATGACCTTTTTAGAAAGAAAGTGAAATTAATTTTTTTATATAAATGTTCAAATTTATTAAAAATAATTGTACAAAATAGGCTCAGACTCTATTTTATTTTTATTAGCTTAAGCCAGTTTGAATCTTGTAGTGTAATATCATTATTAAGCAATTTTTTCACTCGAACGACTTCAATAAGTTATCCTCTGACAGAAAATTCATTAAAGTTTAACTTTAGGAATAAGTATAGAGAATACCTTTCTAACAAACCACAAAAACCTAAATAAAATACCGGTAAGAAGGATATGACTACTGAATCGGGTTTGGAGCCTGTCGGAATTCTATAAAGATTCATTCATCAAAGAGTGTATTGATTTTGGGAGTTTATCCGCATTCTAACACTCAACACAACTAAAGAAATGAATCAATTTTGCCCAATAAACTCTTCTAACTTACTTCTTATAATGAGATTTTTATATGGCCTTTCTCCTTCCTTATACTAAAGAAGTTTATATGATAAAGTGGTTATATAGTAAAATAAAATGAGTCGTACAGGGAACAGAGTTAGTACAAGATAATCTTACTTTCTAAATTTGCTTTTTCATTATAAATGAGGTGAATATGTCATGTCTGTATCAGTAAGCATCGGCAAGCTTTTGAGGAACTACTTGGTTGAAAATGCCATAAATACGTTAGGAATCATCTTAATACCACACTTGTCTCAAAAAACACGTGATTGCCCTGTCTTATGTTTTATTGGGAATACAGTTCTGGAACTACCATTTTTCCCCCCACCTCCGCTCCCGCTGTACCTTTGGGTTTCCCCATACCAGCGGTCTCCATTTAATAAGAGATATAAAATTTTGAATAGATAAATTGGGCCAGGTAACTTAGCCTAACTCACCGAGCACGGCTAAGCATTAAAGTGCAACATTTGGGAGATTTAGTTTAAGTCCGAAAAGTCCTAGGGGAACCCGCAGCTGCGACTCCTTTGCCTCTGTTCAAAGAAGTGGCAGCAAGAGCCTAATAACTAGCCTACATACCTAAAGCCTAAATACTAACCTAAACTCTCATAAAACTATACATATAATTTACAAATAAATTCAATTTTACTTGTCTTTCAACACCTCTTGGGCAAAGGTCCTGAAGGCTGAAAATCTATCAGCGTCGTTTACAAACATGTGGTAGCTCTCAGGAGGCCAGTTCACATATGAGAAAGCACTCATTAGCCGAATACGCTTGGCGTTGAAACGCGGACATTGGAGGATCACGTGGTCAGCCGTATCCAACTCGCCACAGGAGCACAATGGGGATTCCTTTCGTTTGAAGAAATGTAGTTTGTTATTGAAGTCCCCGTGACTACTGATAAGTTGGCTGGAGAAGAAATCTGGGATGTACCATGTCAGCTTAGTTCTGGTCCTGACATCTGGGAAAAATTTGTAGGTCATCCTACCTTTGCTGGAGTTGGTCCAGTGACTCTGCCAACTGTCCCAGATGGTTCCTTCAATATGGTGGAGTGTTTCTCCAAGGTGCTGTGGTCCTATTGTGAAGATAGACTCTCCTATCTTGTACGGCAACCCCCTGACCCGCTTTGCTACCTCCAGGTCCATCGGAAGCTGGCCAGCCATCACCTGCAATGCATCGCTCGAAACTGTCCGATACACCCTGGTTACCATGAGGAGAGCTTTTCTTTGGGCTTGGCATAGAAGGTTTTTGGTCGCTTTCGACATGTTTTGAGCCCAGGATGGAGCGGCGTAGCACACTATAGGGACAAACAAAGCTTTATATAAAATGCTTCTGTTCTTATCAGTGATGCCCCAAGTATTACGTGCTATTGTCCTTAGGTGGTGAAATCGTCCGCTGACCGAATCCCGGAGATGAGAAGCGTGAGGGTTGAGATTTAACCTCTCCCCGATGTGGACTCCTAGGTATACTACTTTGGGCTGCAGTTGAAGCCTGGTCTGACCTATTACCAACCTTGGGGGCCACCTATGACAAAGCTTTCCTTTTAACAAGATGCTCTGTGTTTTCTGGTCATTGAGCTGAAGTTTATTTTGAAAACACCAATCCAATGTATATCGTTAATGATCCGCTGTCCCTCCACTTCCAGCTCCTGCCTAGAAGTACCAGCTCCTATCTGGAACTACCAGGTTAAATAACTAACAGTGATATAAGTAGTGTACTTAATAGTTTATTGTAGTACTTTTTTTATTTATAAACATCAATAAATTATTTCCGAAGTTAAAGAAATCAATCATGATTTCTTGGCATGCGAATTTAAATACTATCCTGACGGTATCAATACTATCCTAACGGTATCAATTAAAATATTTTTTTTTTTTAAAATGGAGGCAGAATGAAAGATGTCTGGCGTTAATATGTTTAAGCAAAACATGAGTAAATAATGAGGTCGACACTAAATATATTACTTTCGCCCAGGCGAGAGATCCCCTAATGGTATTACTAATATTAAATTAAACTGTATAAAGTCCATCACGCAGGGCCTGCGTTAACAAAGCAGATTTCCCATGTGCGTCACATATTTGCATGTATCTTACAAATTAAAAGTTCAATGAAAACAATATTAGGTTTTTAACCTTGGACTGAAATTGTTTATGATATAACTGCTTATTGTTAATATGACATGAGTAGGAGCGAGGGTTTACTCAAAACCTAAAACCTAAAATCCATATATCTCGGTTAACATTCGTGTTACACAAAATATGTATAGAACGACATTTATATAACATTATATTTGCAGTAAGATAGACGTATAATAACGTAGATATTTCGAATTGTTAAAATTCTACCTCATTAAACACCTCCACCCACTGGTCCGATTTCAGCCTTTAATGAATCTTCTTGATCTTTCTTTTTACATAAAACGATTATATATTGAGTTTGGTAACGATATGACCAATATAGCGATCGCTAAAGCAGTGACACACACACACACACACACACACACACATATATATATATATATATATAATTTTAACCGACCTCTTTTTCGTCATTTACTTGGATCGATGAACATTTGAAAGAAGTTTTCGAAAATCATGTCAAGAACAACCTCAATAGCTGATTTCCCTTAACGGAAATATGCTAATATAGAAATATTAGTTGCACTTCATTTAAAATTAATTCAATTGGAAGCGGGATCAAAGAATGTTATGGTTGAAAATTTATACAACCTGTTATTTTTTGTAACTGACATACACGGAAAAATTGCTATTTATTAATTTCTCCTTAATTCAAACCGCCCATCGAAAGTCGAAAAAATAAAAAAATAAAAAATTATTGAAACTTAGATGGATATAATGTAACAAGCAGGGAGGATTGGCAAACTTTTTCATATTTGTGAATGTCATTAAGAGAGTTCATTTCTCGTTAATTAGAGAATAAAAAATTGGAGGTTCCAACCAGGAAAATTGGTTCAGTTATAAATACTAGTCTATATAAAAAAAGTGCGCTTCTGAATTGGGAAATGATTTGGTGGAAGGGAGAATTTTGCAGAATTAATGGAGGAGAAAGGGGTGGGTACTTTCTGCCCCTAATATATCTGGTGATTACAGCATATATAATGTAGGAAGGGCCTCACTCCAAATTGGGGCCGATCCTCCACTCGTCATTATCCTACACCCCCAGGTTTTCCTAGTATCGCAATCATCTAGATCATCCTCACAGATATTATTTATTACACACACACACACACACACACACACACACACACACACACACACACACGCTATAAAGTCAACTAGAATATGTTAGCATAACGTTATTTTTTTAAAATAAAATAATTAGTACATAATAAATACAGTTATATATTTATTTAAAATTTTTTTTGTAATGAAATTAATAGAAAAAAAGTCCTAACCTAGAGGCTGCTTAAACTAAGCAGATTTCCTAGGAGCTGGTACGACAATATAAATCGCATCTCACCTTATTTTCACTATTTCTAATTAAGAATCCGATGAGTAGAAGAGGGGTGGACTTCTTGAAGGTTAGGAATAAATGTATAATGCCTGAATTAAAGAGCATCAATATTTTTACTGGATTAGTTCTTTACAATTTTTCGATTCAACTCATAATAAAAAAACATTTTATAATTCATAATCCCCCCCCGCTGTAACTGCCCAATTTTTGGTCAATTTGGCTATTAAGGAATATATACAGATTTTTATTGTTATTATATTATTTTTATAGACCAAAGAAACATTTTTTATGCAAGATCGGAAAATCTTAATTGATGACGTCATCGCGCTAAGTATTTGGATGTACCTGACACAGTTCAATGAAGACAATATTTGTAAATCAAGCTTGTAATAAAGTGGTTCATTATATATCAGCTTATTGTTAATATGACATGAGTAGGAGAGGGGATTTACTGAAGTCTGGAAACTAATAATTACAAGTATCTCCATTAACATTAATTAATTAATCAAGATAGTGTTCAAACATATAAAAAAAAACCATTTAATTTGTAATAAGATTGGTCCTATACAATTTTGTAATCCGACATAAAATAATGGAGATATTTCGAATTTCCTCCCTTTCCTCTCCCTGTCCTTAGGGATATCCGATAATAGCTATATTTCATTAAATATGCTAACGGTGTTCAAAATTCGAAGAGATTTTAATCTGAATCATTCTTACTGATTTCGTACAGACTAGTTCTCAGTGTATGTGTGTGTGTGTGTGCGCGTGCGTGTGTGTGTGTGTGTGTGTGTGTGTGTGTGTGTGTGTTTTTTAACACTAGCGGTCGCAATTTTTGTTTGATTGTTACCGAACTCGATATTTAATCGTTTTGTGTAAAAAGAAAAGCCTATGTTCGTTAATGAATGACATCGGACTTGTAAGAGGGGTGGGGGTTTAGAGGGGGGGGGGAGATTTTCGAAAATTCGAAACATCTCCGTTACTATATGTCGAATATAAAAATTGTATAGGACCAATCTTATTGAAAATTAAGTATACTATAAATATTGTTATATAACGGGTGTTTTTTTTAGAGGTATAGAACTTTAAATTGCAATAAAACATAAAACATTTTAAATATGATTTCTGGCATATGACCGCCACGGCTGGCTCGGATGTACTCCAATCTGGAAGTCCAATTTTCGATGTCTTTTTCCAACATTTGTGGCCGTATATCGGCAATAACACGGCGAATGTTGTCTTCCAAATGGTCAAGCGTTTGTGGCTGTGTGTGTGTGTGCGCGTGTGTGCGCGTGTGTGTGCGTGTGTGTGTGCGTGTGACAACCAACAAAATATATCTCAATAAGCTTCAGTTGTTAAACATACAAAAAGAAACAAGAATAACTTGAAGCTAACAAGTACGTATGCCAACGTTTGTCAAAATATGTAATTATTTGTGACATGGCGCTCTTGGATTAATAGAGTGACTTTAGTCATTTTCGCTTAGACCGAAATTTAAACTACTTATGTCTTTATGTTCAATAATATGGGGAAATGCAATTAATAATATAATTACTTTTTACATAAAAGAAAACATTACACGCCTGACGTGACTCGAACCCGGGTAACCTAATATTACTTGTATTCTGCCATCTTAGCTATGGGTATGTGTAAATACCTGTACTACCAATCGGCTTCAGTTCGGTTGACACAGTACTGTGATGAGTCCCAAGAATAACCGTGTCAAATTAGGACACCTGCAAAAAATGTTTCTATAATATAAAAAAATATATTACATTATTCATAATTGTATGTATTCTACTAAAAATCAAAATATTGGGTAAAATAGTTAGTTTTTTTTCACTATTAATTTAGAACTTTTTTTTTTGTAAAATAGGGTTGAAATTGAACATTCAGATACAAACAGTCAAGACTGGAAATGCGCTACGATGTGTTATTTATTCATTATATAATTAGCGTTTGAGATTGATTTTTTTGAATTTTGAATTCTGCAGAAGTGGTCTTCCTTCGTGTGATATCTTAAGGTCTGGAAAGGCTTTGGGGATAAGAAGGAATTGATAGGACTCAAGAAGGGAGAGACTTTTTCATTCGTCTCTCCCTCTCTCTCTCTGCAATTTTGCCCGCAAATCTCTAATATCTGTCAAGCCACCCCCAAGACGTCCGGATCAGACTTAAGTTTTGTTTATGGTTGTCAAGATTCACCGCGACGCTTTATTCTTTTTAAATCTTCGGCCTCATTTCATGCCCTTAGCTTTGATATTTCAGTCTAAGTGACAACTGGTCTCCTAAACCAGCAGAGTAAAGGAATTTTCAATAACTTATAAAAAAAAACTCTGTGATCCCAAAGAGTTCGTAGTCGTATTTGCTTCTATTTCGACGTGGGAAATATGTTATTACCGTGAATCACACAGTTAGTACAAGCACTATCTTCCCAATGCTAATGATTAAGCTACCTTCCATTAGTTAATGTTTCTAATTGACTTTAACACTATACCACCAGGCTTATACACACATTTTTATATGAGTGCTTGTGTTTATGATTTAACGCATTTGGATGCTTGGGCCACCATCTTGTCCCAAAACCCGAAGAAGGCTGAGCTTAATTTTTTCACTTTACGTATAGCGATAGTGCTTTACAGATCTGTTTTAGAACAATTCAATACCTTTCTGATAGACGATATTAGGATCAACTGGGTATGCGTTATTAGGAACCCAAAAAGAGACCGTCAAATAATTGCACCTCTGGATTCTCTGTTAAATTCCCCTTCAAATGGTACAAGAAAAGTCAGAATTTAGATTCGCCTAACTTCTCATTCTCTGGATAGTTTGAAACCAAAAAGTAAAGAGAAAAGACTAAAACTGGTGAAACACAATATTGTAATTATTTTTAGTTGTAATAACTGCAAGGTTCCTCCATCTACTGATACATTGCAGTAACTGTACTTTAGAAACACGAGTAGGTGATATTAAACACTGGGTTGAAATTGTTATATCTTTGCCATATTCGTTTCCTAACAGTAACGGGTTAACCTCACATGGTAAACCAAGAGTGGCGAGTTCGATTCCCGCCCGGGCAAATAGGAATTTATTTAGTGACGAACTCATTAAATAAAATCCATTGTCCCACACTGGCTAGGAAAGGGTGGTGACCTGTGGATAACCCGTCCCAATCAGCCATAGTTGCATAAAGTGGACGTTAATAAATAAATTAAATAAAATAACAGTAAAAAACAATAAATTATGTTGAACTCTTCATTTACAATTAAACACGTTTCTTAATTAAAAAAAGGCAATATACATATAAATGGCATTAAAAGTTATAAAGAAAAAAAATATTCTCGTAGAATAACGTAGCTCAAATTTGTCAATCAGTAAACTTTCCAACAGATGAATTTTTCAAGACCCATATCAGTGAGGAAAAAAAAAGAAATTACTCATGCAATTACAGTCAAAAGAAATTTACAAAATTATAAAAAGCCTTGCCAAAAACAATTTCACGATTTATACTAAGAACTCCCATTGCGCTCCCAAGTGTTAGAATAAAATAAAAAACAGAATCTCCACTATATCAGAGCAGAAAAGAGAGATAATTCATTAGTGATTCCTGTTGTGCTAGCACGTATGTGTGAATGTTTCTGTTAAACGTCTAACACGGAGAAACCGTTTTCCCACATGAAAAAGTTTATGGATTCTATTACAATTTTTTTACATAATTCTTTAATTCTATCATAGGAGCTTATCGAAACTGGATCTGTAACATGATTCTGTCTCAAAACGAAAATCGTATTAGGATTGAAATGTAAAAACGCAAAAATGCATATTACGCCCTCGAAAAAAAAACAAAAATAAAGCATGGCGCACCTTGTGTTTAATGTGATCTAATACATAAAACACATTAGTATGAGAAGTAAGGTCAACATGACCTGTGTCACATTTAAGGGACTCATTATCTGAATCATGTGGAAGCATTCATTATACTAGCATAAAAAGGAAGAGACCTTATAGTTCAAAGACTAGTTTTAATTTAACTAACGGTTTAAATTCAGTAGAGGATATTTTCGATCCCCACAAACGTGTTACTATCCTAGACATATGTATCTGCTGGTTTTATAGTAGCATATGTATGATTCATTGGAGTAGTGGCATTAGCATCAGTTTTACAATGTTGAAGTATATACTTATGATTGAGCCCCATGGCACTTATACCGAATAATGTTTGCTGATTATTACCATGTCCGGATAAGATCGTAGCAGTATCAAAGAAATTGGTAGAATTTTGCATAGGACAACAATTGGTGGAAATGTCATTATTAAAAGGTTAGTTATGTATAATTTAGTGATTAGCCTCATAAATTGATCCGAAAACGTTGATATTGTGTCATTAAAAATGTCCGGAGCAAAGCCGGTCAGCTGGGATAGTACTACTACAGATACTGGAGGACCAAGCTATATTACAAGCTAATTCTAAGCAGGCTGAGTCACAACAGTTCAGGAATTGCGTAAACTGATCCGGGAGAACCACGAGCCGTGACTGAAGTAAGCAGAGAATAGCAATTTAACTTGTAACTATTCGCTTTCAGATTGCCCACTGCCACCGCTTGCTTCTGCTCTCTTGGGAACTTAATGTGGGCCTGATTTAAGCACAGGGTTCTGTTACAGTGTTCGTTCATAAAGCAGGAGATTTAAAATGGCAACATACTTGCTCAAAGCTTGAAAATAAATATCGTTCGTTCAAATCAAAGGAGAAAGTTTTCAAATTTTAGAATTTTTCAATTAAGAAAAGCGTTAATAATTACTCATTTTTTTAAGAATTTATCTGAACGGTATGAGGTAGAAATCTAGAAGATAACCCAAATAAAGAAAGTCCATCACGCACGGGCGGCTGCATAAACTAAGCAGATTTCCCTTGTGATGTTTAACAATAAATAAATCTACATACTGGTGACACGATAGCACTGTCAACATCAAGTGAAAAAATACAAACGATAATAAGAAATCTCCAGCAGCACCTCAAACGCATGCAAACAGATGTGCCAACTTCTCACAGGAAAGAAAAACGATCAGGAAATATATCAGAATATAACATATTAACTGTATTGAAAACTACTTACTATATCTAGTGCTGTAATTTATAATTGATTAGAATAATTTTTATCTCAATCAATCAAATTTTAGTAGTCCAAGAACTTACGACGGAAAGAGGGGGTCACGATAACATATTTATCTCGTATAATAAATCTCTCTTGAAAACAATTTATGGTATTTAAGCTTCAAATAATGTGGTTTATTACATAATAGAGTATTTTTTATGTCACACATGAGTAGAAGTGGGGGTTTGCTGAATGCTGAAAACTGAAAAATTTAAATATTTCGGTTCATATTAAAGATACAGAATAAATGTATATATAAATATTTATAGTAAATGTAATTTGACATAAGATGGGTTCTATACATTTTTTCTCAATCCGACGTATGATAACAAAGATATTTCGAATTTTCGAAAATCCCCTTCTTTAAACCCCCCTCCCACTGGTTTGATTGCTGCCATTTACGAACTTGATCTGTCTTTTTACATAAAACATTTAAATATCGAGTTTGGTTACGGTCAAACAAAATATATTGATATTGATTAGTATATTTTCTCTTCTTTTTTGCTTTTATGGATGGGGACTCTCTAGGTCCTTTTACGGAAATAAAGGATTTGGTTTACAGAACATTTATGAATTAATATAAGTTTCCATTATATTTGTCTTTACACCTACCTTAGCTTAGTACAACCGTTAAATATGTTATATTCGTACTAGTGATGACAACCAGACTCCACGACCCGCCTAGAGGATTCTACCCCAACAAATTAAGTCTGCCAACAGTTTCCAAAAGCCAGTTGGAAGTGGTTCTTATAACAGGGCAGTTATTCTACTCTTATGCTCATTACCGTCATAACACTCATTAAGTTCAACAATCACTTGACTAATAGAAAACAGATGTTCCGAAATCCACAGACAGAATCTTATAGGTGGTTAAGAGACGAGCTATACCTCTATGATATTTTTCATTATCCCTGTCATGCATAGGAGAATATTCGTGACTTCTACATGTTTGGCAACTCTAAAAAGCTTTATAACAGCCAAAGCATTGGGGATCTCTGGTACCTAGAGATTTGTTATTCTAGTTTTCAAAGACAATACAACTTTCTGTATATCGTTCAAACCAGGCTGTTCAATTTCCTGTTTACTTTCATGTAGTTAACTGAGAGACCAGATGTGGTTAACTGCTTTTTGAATCCGTCTACTCTTCATTTGATTACATTTTGTAAGAATGGTTTCTTGTTCATTCTATCTGAATGACCTCATATTTATTTTAAAAGCAGGGGTTCCTTTTCACTTCCGTTTCCTGATCTTGTGCGTCCTGTCTAGGCTACATTCTTCATTTCCATCGCTCTAATGAGCTCAGTCCCATTAAATAAAACTTTAAATACTCGGCTGAAAGCTTACCTACCCCAAAATAAAAGGACTTCGTAGCATTTGATATGTTGTTCAATTCTCAGTGTCGCTGTAGCTTTGCCCAAAAACGTAAATGGTCTGACCTGCAGTCTGGTAAAGAGTACGTTAGAATCGTAAGAGGAGTAGTTCAGAGATTCTGACGTTCATGAAAAGTCCAAATTTGAGTTACTGGACATATACCTTTTTCTTAGCGTGTCGTTTTGAAAAAAAAAATAGTGTTAACTTCATTCCCCTGAGAATAGGTGCTCTACAGTCCATACGCTATTCTCAATGCATTACTCTTGGTTGTTGTGTCATGTGTCCGGGTCTATAGTTCCCCTACCTGCCTACTTGGAAGTTTAAATCGCCTAATATTAATTACTTTGGCTTGCATTGGTATTTTGCGTTATAGTGTAGGTTAAACAGGCATGGAAGAATTATTTCACACATTGGCTCTCTGGTCAATCATAAATTGCAGAATTATACGTTTAGTCTGATTCTGCGGGTTCAGAATAACTTAATCACAAACTAAATGACTCTACGCAATTCCCATAAAGATATGAAACCTGTTTAGTTTAAGCATGTTAGTTATGGTAACTATGGATCAATTCAATGTCATTATTAGCACATTTCCCTTAAGGGAAATCAGCTATTGAGGTTGTACTCATAACGGAATTTTTGAAATTTTTCTTCAAATGTCCATCGATACTACCTAGTAGATGACGAAAATGAGGTCCATTAAAAACTGCATGTATATATATTTGTCTCTTACCGCTCTAGCGGTCGACATTTTTGTTTGATCGTTACCAAACTCGATATTTAGTCGTTTTATGTAAAAAGAAAGATCAAGTTCGTTAACGGCTGAAATCGGACCAGTGGGAGGGGGGGTTTAGAGGGGAGGATTTTCGAAATATCTCCGTTACTATACGTCGGATCGAAAAATTGTACAGAATCAATCTTATTGCAAATAAAATTTACTATAAATAGTGTTATATACATTTATTCTCTATCTTGAATATTAACCGAGATATTTGCATTTTTATTAAATCTGGCCGGCTAACGGACGAGAGTGACTTTCCCACCAAAAGCTAGTTCGGCCGTTTCCTTGACTACTCTGGTCTCGTGAAATTTCTCTATTGTAAAACTTCACGTGGGAAATCTGTCTGCTTAGTTTACGCAGCCCCTGCGTGACGGACTTAAGCTTAAGCTTCCGTTTTAATGAACGAATTCACTAATCAGGCTTGAAAATTGGTGTGAATCATAAAACAAGAAATATATACAGTAGATGTGACTTTTCGAATGTCGCCAAAGGAATGTCCTCATGGATCGCAAGACACATTTGTTCGTTTGGGAAATATGTAGGAATACATCACTGTCTAACCAATACATCTTAGGTCACTGTTAGCTTAAATAGAAAACTTTGTAATGAGAGCACATAAGCTAGACTTGGAGCATAGGAGTAGATCCACACACGCCTTTAGATGGAGAGGCTGTCAAAGTTGGCGGTCCAAAGCATCAATCAGAGAGTGACTAGGGTAGGGGTGGGGCTGCTCGGGGAGTGGGGGTTGCTGAAGGGGAGGGGGTTTGACTTTTAAATTAAATCACTATCTCCTGAGAACACCAGCCTCCCATTACACCACCCCCCTCTCTCTCTCAGCAAAGTAACCTCTCACAGGGAAATAATTTAAAAAAAAAAATCCAATACTTGTTAAAAGTTTGTTTTAAAAGTGATCTATCTTGTTTACAGATCTGCTGATTACTACGTTGAACTTGAGCCTATCTGAGAGGGTCCAATACCAGCCCCTGGTTGTTTAGATACCTCCTTAAGGTCTTGTTAATCCATTCAGGTTCGAAGGCTTTGCCAAAGAGAACAATAACGAGATTAGAGAAACAGGTTTTATATAAGTAGTGGATTCATCAATCATAATAAACCTGGCTGATAACAAGCCTCTTTCAATTCAATAAATAACTAGTAATTTACTTAGGAATTTAAATTAAAAAATAGCTCTGATATTCCAATTTATAAGAAGTTCATATAAAGAATATAATATGTATTATTTACTCACCTACATGAATGGAATTCATTATATTATACTATAAGGTAACATAATTCATTTTGACGTATTCCGATACTAAATTTCATACAATCTGAATTCATGAAGACATTTAATACCTCAATTACGGTCTATCTATATGCCACAAATGGGTAACAACCAGCCCACGGCCCGGAACCGGCCTGTTGTAAGATTTGATCCGGCCCGCGAGACATTTTGAAAACCCCAATTATATAAAAATATTACACTATTTACCCCAAATGAGGTAGATGAGAAGAGATTTGTGGGTTTGGTAGTACTTATAAATGCGAACAGTTCTTTCCAACGATGAAAGTTAATGAGTCAAAACATCGTACAAGGCTGATTGACGATAGTTTGGAAAAAACCTTTACGTCTTTTTATTAGTAAAAATATCAAACATCGATGGATTAGTGTTCCAAATTTGAGCTAGGGTGTCATTGATTTTTGGTTGTGTGATAAAGGGTGTAAATCGCTAACCTTGCGTGACACCAAACAAACTAAACAAACAAGTTTTGTCATTGATTTCCGTGTCGCTATTTAACTTTCGTTATTTCTAATAATTCCAAATTTTACGATTTAGTTATAAATTTCATTTTGTTATTTCAATAAATTGTATTATAATTACATTGTCGTATAATTTCATGTCTGTTATCTATCGTTAAAAATTATGAACACTTCTTTAAAATGCACTACTTTTAAACGTGGCCCGCGAACGTATTTGAACGCTCAAGTTTGGCCCACAACATGTCAAAGGTTGCCCTGGTCAATCCTGAATACACAAAAAAAAACTCAAAAATAGTTTAATATAAATCAAAATATTCGCTTAAATAATAACTTAGACTAAGCAAAATGAAGTAGTCATAAAATAAATAAAGTCCGTCACACAGGGGCTGCGTAAACTAAGCAGATTTCCTAAGTGAAGTTATACAATAGAGAAATCTCCATACGAGACCCGAACAGTTACGGAAACGGCCGAACTAGCTTTTGGCGGGAAATTCACTCCTCCGTTATCGGTCCACATTTAATAAAAATGCAAATATCTCGGTTAATAATCCAGATAGAGAATACATGTATAGAACAATATTTATAGTTGCTGCTTTGCAATATTTGTGCTTATAATTTGCAATAAGATTGTTCTATACAATTTTTTGATCCGACGTATGGTAACGGAGATATTTCGAAAATCCTCCCCTCTAAACCCCCCCTCTCCCCTACTGGTCCGATTTCAGCCATTAACGAACTTGATAAGCCAGTCTTTTTGCATAAAATGTTTAAATATTGAGTTTCGTAAGTATCAAACAAAAATTTCGACCGCTTCACCGTTAACAGACATATATATAATTTTGAACGGGCCTCATTTTCGTCATCTCCTGGGTAGGAGCGATGGACATTTGAATAAATTTTTTGAAAATCGCGTCAGGAGTACGACCTCAATAGCTGATTTCCCTTAAGGGAAATCTGCTAAAAGATAGATATTGCTTACCATATTCATTATGTTATAAAAGTGAGAGTAATAGAAATTTCTCTGCCAAGTTATTGAAGCCGTTAATATTTAAGGAAATGGGTGAATTTGCAGTTTTCTTTTTTTGTTGACAATTAAATAAATTAATAAGGTTAATTTATCGATCCAGAGAAGTCAGTTACTTCCCAACGGCAACATAGTATTACCAGTCTATCTAACATAGATTAAAGTACCTGGACGACTCAGTTTTAATACGATGTTTGATAAAACTTCCAACTCCTTGGCAATCTCGAAAGTAATTTACTTCTCTTATCTTTATTTCATTCGCCCTGATAGTTTGCTATTATGACTTCCGTTCTGTTTTCCAAAGAATCTAAGTCGTGAATGTCGATATCATCATGACTGTTAATGTTACGAACATTAAAAAAACATGGCGATTTCGTTTATTAAACTTGTTGTAGTTTGGAGTAAATGGGTTCACCAGTTTTGTGCTGCGATATTTTTTTTTAAGTATAAAGGACTACTGATGAAAAAAGAAATTGCTTAAAACATTGTGAGTTACAAAGAATTTATGAATTGATAACTAAAATTCGACCGAAGATATTCTCGAATCGTATTCACGTCTACGTCAAGGTACTAAGCCTTAAAATCGCCAATTGTACTTATAAAAGGTTGAGACTTGGTGTGCTATAACCTTCTCCAGTACTTCTCCAGCGACCGTAACGTTGGAATTTTTAATAGAGTGCCATTCGTATTATGACAGATTTTTATAGAAAATCAAATTCTCATCGGAATATCGGTTTGGCACACCCTTTATCCGCAAAATACACAAATCTTTATTTCAGAAACGGCAGGTTTGATTGAAAAATGCTTCGACGTAAAAGTTGTAGCCAACAAAATTATCAATCACCAAAATCAAGTCTAGGGGAAAGGAATGGATTCTGACATTGAAAAACAATGATTTAATACGATAACGCAAAAGTATTCTCGAATGAATCCAAAAACTGTTGTTTCAAAAAACATCAAAATAACAAAAAATATTCATAAAATTATTTTATTTTAAAATAATTATTACTAAGAGGAATACATTTTCCCCCTGCATAGTTTTATACAAAAAAAAAACGGTCCCGTATTTCCTGGGAAGAATCTTCAGCCTAATAGTTTTTGATAAAACATTAAATTGTACAGTATTGAACAACTTCCTAAATGAAGAGTTTCTAATTTAAATAGAAGACATACCCTTGATGAAAAGGAATTTAATGTGGCGCTAAATCACTACTAGATCAGATCTGGTCACCCGATCTGAAAGAAATAGAATATTTTTTATGGGGGAGGGTTAATGGCATCTCTAGCAGAACAGGTCACAGAATACTGAAGACATGAAATATAAAATCAGATTTAATGTAGGTAGGATGAAAAAATGTTGGCTACGCTTCCACTATAATAATTTAATAACAGGGCAAAGCGCTTATTAAATTATTATAGTGGAAGCGTAGCCAACATTTTTTCATCCTACCTACATTAGAAGTCACTTCCACCTGCCAGAATACCAACTCAGAATAAAATCAGATTGGTGATTGAATCAGTGTCAGTAGCAGAAATACATAGTGCCAAAAGGGATTTAACATGCTGTCTTTGGAAGTACATAAATGAGGGAGGAAGCATTTACGAACATTCGTAAATATTGTTGTGCAAATAGAAAACTGGTTCCTTTTTTTTACATGAAACTATGCAAATGGAAAAACGTATTCCTTTTTCAAATAATTAATAATTAAATAAATTAATTCTAATAACGTTTTTTGTTATGTTGTTATCCTTTGAAGTAAACATTTTTTGGATTCATT
Source organism: Riptortus pedestris (assembly GCA_019009955.1). Taxonomy (NCBI): domain Eukaryota; kingdom Metazoa; phylum Arthropoda; class Insecta; order Hemiptera; family Alydidae; genus Riptortus; species Riptortus pedestris. Next base: position 32,339,567 of record CM032229.1, on the reverse strand, counting down.
CAAGAATACTTTTGAGTTATTTTGTTTTATACAGGGTGTCCCCAAACCAAACGGCCAAACTTCAGGGATCGATAGAGGATCGAAAAACTAAGAAAAAAAGTCCTCTGGCATATGCCTCGTTTTCGCTTCGTTTTTGAGAAAATCACAAAAAACTGAAAATAGTTGTGCAAAAAGTGTATTTTTTTTAATAATGTATTTAAATTACAAAAAACTATTGGCTTTTTGAGTAAGCTTAATTTTTTAATTTACGAGGAGTAAATTTAGAAAACATGAATATTCTCACGCTATCCTTATCAATAAAACGTCTAGGTTGAGTGTTTAAACTTAAAAAGAAAGGATTAAAATGTTTACTATCATTTTAATCCTTTTTGGGGGGAATCCAGCCTCGCATTCTCACATTAGTGGTGTTGCTAGTACTGTTCAGTGAAGTCAACAAATATGGCTAGATTTACCAACGCTGAATACGCGGACATAGTCTACGTCTACGGATTCTGCGATGGCAATGCACGTCAGGCAGTTCGGGAATATCGCAGACGGTTTCCTGACCGAGAAACCCCACACAGAGGTGTTTTTACCAGCACTTTCAGAAGGCTTCGAGAGACTGGGTCCTTCTCATGTAATCGTCGTGGAAACCGTATGCAGGCTCCGATGGAAGCCGATCTGAGGCGGAGGGAGAGGATACTGAGGCACTTCAATACCAACCCTGGCACAAGCGTCCGGAGAGCTGCTTCAGTTCTAAACATACCAAAGACAACCATTTGGCGCACATTAAGGGCTGACCGCAGGCATGCTTACCATGTACAAAAGGTACAAAATTTAATACCCGCTGATTATCCCCGCCGTTTAAATTTTTGTAATTGGTACAAAGAACAATTGCAAAACGATGTAAACTTAAGTTCGAAAGTAATCTGGAAATTTTTTTATACTATGAATATTTGAATAAAAAAGTATTTATTATTTTTTCTTAATAAAAAATATATTTTTTTTTCAATTACCTTTCTGTTAGTATAAGATTAGAATACAATAATTGTATTGGAATAACATTTATTGCTAAAATTCATTCAAGGAATAAAATCCGCACTTCCATTGGCCTTAACTAGTTTTTGCACAACTATTTTTAGTTTTTTGTGATTTTCTCGAAAACGAAGCGAAAACGAGGCATATGCCAGAGGACTTTTTGTTTTAGTTTTTCGATCCTCTATCAATCCCTAAAGTTTGGCCGTTTGGTTTGGGGACACCCTGTATATATATATATTATAATTTTTTTAAATTTCAGTGTGCATATCACAATTATGGCACACCAAGCATCAGCCTTTTATTAATACACTTTCTGTCTGATTTTAAGGGGAACCTGGCCTAGGGGAAACACACCCTGTGTTTGTCCGTGTGTGTGTGTTTGTGTTTATATTTATATATATATATATATATATATATATATATATATATGTATAGATAGATAGATAAGTTTTATAGAGGCGTAAGGTAGTCAGTGAGTTAAGGAGTTGATGTAAATCTCGCACGGGAAATCCAGAATGGCGAGTTCGAGTCTCTCCTGGGCGAATGGAATTTATTAAGTGACGAACTCATTAAATAAAATCCTTAGTTCCAGCCTGGTTAGAAAAGGATGGTAACCTGTAGATAACCCGTCCCAATTAGCGTTAGTAGCACAAAGTTGACGTCAATAAATAAAGATAAATAATTTTTAAGTTATAATAATTTTCATAAATGTATGTATTCTAACCCTTTGAGTTAACTGTTTTTGCTTATCCTCGTTTTTCATTGTAGTTTTAATTACAGAAGTTTTATTGCTGAAATAATTATGTGAGGATCCACAAATGAAGTTATAAAAAAAATTCATCCTGAATGAAATTTATCGTCCTCTACAGCTGAGATCATGAGACTAGACATTGTATTAAATTTGCATTGCTCCGTACGTATTGGATATGCAGATAATCCCATATTAAAAATCAGATGAAACTGTAATTGCCTATCTTTGACATGACTGTTTAAAATTCGTTTCTGTAAAAGATTATTAACGATAAAGCATTTGAGAGGCATTTCAATGCATTACCATCTCACGAGAGATTAATCGAAATTGTAGTACAATGATAAATGATATATCTCAATATTCCAAGTGGGAATTCAATTATTTTTCCAAAAGGGCTCTTATAAGACGGGACCTCAAAGGGTGAGAGAGAGGGAAGGTTTCACAATAAACTCTCAGCTTTACAGGATCTACACAATTAGGTTCGGTATAGCCGATATTGCAGCCAGGAGAAACTCCATTTATTAGTATCGACAATATAGGAACTTGAGGCAGACTAACTAACACTCATCGATTTCGTTTTACCTCTGACCAAAATCTCAAATAATTGTTACGCGGCCTTGATTCTTCCGACATCAAACAAGCACTTGAAGCATCGTTGGAATGCTAATTTTTATTAGTTTTCAGGTTACAGCAGTTTTAATCTCAAGAAAATTGTTCCTTAAAGCATATCCATATAACAAATTCATTCATATAATATATATAGTTAATTACTTTTTACTCATTTATGTGGTTAATTACTTTTTACTTACTTATTCCGCTACCCAGAGGGTTATTAGCAAAGAAAAAACGTATATATTAGATTAAAAAGTCGGTCACGACTTCTCTCCTGCGTTACGTATTTTCATGTATCTCCAAAGTTAAAAGTTCAATGAGATATTTGTCTCTTACCACTCTAGCAGTCACAAATTTTGTTTTATCGTTACCAAACTCGATATTTAATCGTTTTGTGTAATAAGAAAGATAAAGTTCGTTAATGGCTGAAATACGTCAAGTGCTTAGGGGGGAGGAATTTCGAAAATTCAAAATATCTCCGTTATTATGCATTGGATCGAAAAATTGTATAGAATAAATCTTATTGCAAAGATAATGTTCTAAAAGTATCTACGTGTTTTCACTATCTTGATTATTAGTTTTCGGCCATCAGTAAACCTCCATTCCTACACTGGTCATATTAACAATAAGCTGATATAATATGAAGCACTTTATTTACTTGTCGTACGAGGGAAACCTGCTTACTTAACGCAGCCCCTGAGTGACGGACGTTTTCTTTACAAAGTATGAAGACACATTAATAAACTAAATCAGTTCACTGAATATATGTAATAACGTTTTTATTAAGACTTTCAGAAAAAAAAAATAAAAACTATTTGTCAATGATTTAATCAAAATATAAAAATCACCGAAACTCGTAAGAAACCAAAACATCTCTTATTACTTGAGCTGTAATAGCGGACCCGACTCGGGAACACAGCGCCATAACAAAAAGTGGTGGCCGAGGTCCAAGGTGGACCGCCGGACAATATCCTTTGGTAAAAGAAGGCGAAGGAGAGCAATATTCTCCAGCTCAGGGAGGTATTGAAGGGCCGGCGAAGAGAAAAAATAAGGTAACGACATAATAAATGAAGAGGCGGGTGAAATGGGTGAGTAAGGCCGGGCGAGTTATTGGGTATGTTCCGACTACTCGAAGGGTCCCAAAGCTTTTTGTCGGTATCCCTTAGGCCGATATATCAACCTTTAATAATCTACCTCTCTCCGGGCCTAAGTATCCCTTAGCTTTCTTATCCCTATTTACCATTGGCTCACCAAGTATGAATTCTAGGGCTATCACCGCTATTATAGAACCATATCGGGAGAAATCACTGTTTGGGATAAAATATTTAGATTTTAGGAATTTTGTTTTCTAATTTTACCAACGACTCAAAACGTATGTAGAAAAGATGTATCTTAAAAGGATGACAACCCGTCCAAGTTAGCCAAGTAGCAAAAAGTTCACCTTAATAAATAATGATAATAATAAACAGGATGAAATTAAATTATAACAAGAATCTCATACATTCCAGGATTTCAGATCAAGACATAGATTAACACTCCAGTAGTCTCGCCAAGTTTTGCTACAAAAGTAGTCGCGCTGTATCTGTCAGATCGCATTTCAATCCCAGTAATAGTATAACCTTAAACTGCAACATTTGAAAGGAAATTAAAGTAAAATACTCTTACTTACGAATAAATTTATTTTATGACAAAAAACATTAATTAAAATAACAGAAATGATAGGAAACAAGTATAATATACATATATACAAAATCAGTCTTCTATATTGACCAAGCAGGCTTTTTTCTTTGTAGATTCATTACTTTTCATTCTTCTGAGTTTATATTTCCGAATTACCTTGTCTTTCTTCACCTGTATCCAGGTCTTCATCTCCTATTTCATATTCTACAGCAGGATGAATGTGATGTACACCACCACTTTCTTCATCCACGTCTACCTCAAATAATTGTCTATGTATTTTCTTCACATCTTCATCGTTTGTAATATCATAAAAAATGCAAGGGGAAAAAAATTGGTTCTGGATCAAATTGAATTAAACATTTAAAATCACAAGTACAAATTAATAAGTTTTGTATTAATTTAAAACAAAAGTCGTCGAGCTGTATCTCTCAGATCTTCTCTCCAGTTTAGCAATATAAATTTAATATCATTATTATTTCTATAAAATGTTTTAATTTACTTAGTTAATTTAGTATTTAATTAACTTAGTTAATGTTTTAATTTATTGTTTTAGATCGATTTACAATGGAGAAAAATAATTATAAAATAAACACAAATACTTATAAGAGAGGTCGCACTGTATCTAAGAGATCGATCGTAATCTGACCACTCTGTGTTAAATTCTTGAAGGTCTTTACTAGTCTGGCTAGGCTTGGCACCCCCTTCTAGCAAGATAGGAAGCACGGCACCAGTCCCACCGCAAAGGGTGTCTGGCAATAAAATATGAAATAGCGATCTCACAGATGAGGTGCGACTACTGGAGTGTTAATATGCCTCCTAATCATTAATTTCCACACACACACACAAACATTTTCTCTGTCTCTTTTGAACCCTTATGGCTGGCATCTGATATTATAAACACATTAAGTATTAGGATTATTTCTGAGATATACTGGGTGATTACTGTGAAATGCATGTTTTTGACTTGCGTAGTATACGAGGAATGTCGTTCAGCGTCGGCCGGACTTGTTGCGCTGTGAAGGGGGGAGTGTGCAGTTTCAGTTGTAGCCGAGATGTGGAATCTTGAGCATCGTACGTTTGTAAAACGACGGTTTTACGAAAATGGTGAATCAGTCACACAGACTCAGCGAGACTTTAGTGTACATTTTAACATTGCACGGCATGGTGCTATCCCTGATCGTAACACTATGTTGCGTTGGATACATAATGTTAACACAACTGGATCTTTGCTTAAGAAGAAACCTCCTGGACAGAGATATTAGCAAAATCCGTAGCAAGTTTTAAAGAAGGCCTTTAACACTGTATCTAAGCAGAAGGCGACCACCTTAAAGATGTAATTTTTTAACGCTAAATCATAATTTTATTCTGAAATTGCATATTGTGTACACTGTTTTTCCACTCATAAATACATTTTTTACTATGAATTGCCTGAGTACTCGTTATTTGAAAAACATGCGTTTCTCGGTAATCACCCTATATAACTAGTACTCTGATTATGACATATTTAATTAACATTTAAATATTTAAATGTGATATAGTATTCAGAGGCTTGAAGAGAACGAAGCTAGGAGGAGCCTTCTTTGCAAAATGATAGTCTTACATCTTCTAAAAACCTTAAACCTAAGTTTCGAAGGCTGACTAGTGTGAAGTTCGTACTAATCAAGGAGAAATTCGAAACAAACATTTCTATTAGCTAGAGTATTGTCTTACGAATAGTTAAAAGTTCACTTTACAACCTTCATGAATGAGGTATTTAATCAACCATTTTCTCTGCTGTTATACCTAAGAAAATTTATAAATATATATATTTTTATTATTTTGACATGTGATCACCAATATTAAAGTAGTGTTTGCTCCTCAATGTATACATTATCCAAAGACTGTAAAGTGCCAGCAGTGGAAAACTAAAATATCGATGTTTCAAAGTTACTCTACTTAGATTACGAACTCTTGGTTATGTCCTGTCAACATTCAACTTCGTACACTTAAAAGAAAACTATGTTGCAATAGTACATTTCATGAAAAATAATTTTCATAATGAAATTAATGAACATATATAAAAGTGTTTGTGAGCATGTGTACCACGCACACTAATAATTGGTATTACAATTATCGTAATGAATAGGAACTAATCAGATACATTTTAAATTTTTTCATTACTAGCATAATCAGTTTACACATCACACATCTTTCCCATGTCATTTATCTTTAATTTACAATTTCTATCAAATTTTAAAGTGTTTATTGCATATTTTTTTCATTATTTTTAGGTCAAGGGCAGGTGGAATATGAGCCAACATTCCTGGAAGAGCTGGAAAACCATACTGTCGTCCAGGGACGAGATGTTATTTTTACATGCGTAGTCAACCATCTAGGAATGTACAAGGTATGATAATCATAACAGGTAAATAATATCTTCACAAATTTAAGAAATATACAAATACCCGAATATATTTACTACATGTTTCATTCGTCATTTGTAGTTTATTCTTTTCGTTTTGTTTTTTACTCGATTCTATTAGAGCTGAGTGGAAAAAAACTCTTAAATAAATTACAACATTTAAACAGTTTGTAATTTAAGAATTAATGTTGAAATAAATATCAAAAAGTGATTTTATCAGAAGATAGTCTAATTAGTCAATATGTTGTGGTAGTTTATTTCAATTTATACTGTGGACCAAAAGACAAATAGACATACGCGACTTTAAAAAAAATTGGGTTATATCAACTTGTCTTCTATTTTATAATCTGTTACAATCAAGAGATGAAGTGTTTTTGGAATATTTCTTTAAACGTCTACATAGTTAGTAGATGAAGTTTGTTCATATGATTGTGTGTGTGTTTGTCTAAGAATAAATGTTAATACTGTAGCGGCTGTAATGTTTATATTGGCCAAATTTTAATATCTGGTGTTATCATGATTTCAATTGAATACTTGCATATAACAATATCAGTCGAAACGTTCTACAGTTGTCGTTCTGCACGTTTATGAACAACTTGAATAATAATGGTTTCATGTGAAATTTTATTTTATTGCCCCCACCCATCATTATTATCATCAAATCTCCCCACTCATGAGTTCTGTCAAAAAATGTATTATTATACTTAGCATTTCATATGTAGACTAACTTTAAAGACTTGTTTACTTGGTTCAATGCCTAAGAGGAGTTACGAGATGCATCTAGTCTGCGTGAAATTCACGAAAATGAGAACTCAGCCCTTCAGTGACTGACATTTTTTTTTGTCACTAATAAAAAGTTTCAGGACATAAGATACATTGGTTTTCAATATTAACTAATAAACAACGAATGAGGAACGAGGCGTTTTTTTCTTACCTGAAATATTAACTAAGGTTCTATCAAACATAACCACTCAGCCTTTCTCAACCAATGCTTACACCCTGCATAAATCAATTATTAATCTGTTCATTATTTTAGTCAATTATTATTCTCGATCCATCCAACGCTATTTTCTAGCTACGCTTATTCCCAACAGATTCTTATTTATCAGATTTGCTTATTCCCTTTCTCTATTTCCACTCAGATCATACTGACTTCTTCTCTATTCTCATTCTCAATCTATACTTACATTTCAGATAAACCTTTTCTCAATTCAAGCTTAGTTTTCAATTCAATCTAATATTTAGGCTATGGTTCCTTATTAGAAATATCTCCTGTTTTTCTATGATATCTTCTTTATATTGCATATCCATTCTCAATTTTACCTTTTTTTCAGACGACTAATACCTTACATTAGAAAAATGGTGTAAAACTCGAATGATAATTGTAATACTAATGACGAAAACATTTCAGGACCAACCCTGAAAAACTACCTTGAAAACCATAAAGCATAACAATATCAGCAGACATCAATATCCGATAATCAGCATTTTCATATCAGGGTATCGAAGATGAAAAAAACTTTATTTATGAAATAATTGTGACTACTCGTCGATGTTGAGTTGCTGATTGCACAGAATAACCAACTATCACATGACATTAAACAAAATAAAATAAAAGTATATGTTAATGAAAAAAAAGTTGAGTTAAATGAAACTCTAAAATACAATTTCGACCCTTTAGTATTATGGAAATAGAAGTTGCTATAAATATCATAGTATTAGGAGAACAGACATTGGCTATTAAAATAAATGTATTATATTACAAGATCCATCAATTGTATTACTTTTTCCACACCTAACAAATAACACTTTGTGATATATACATTCTGGGAACTGATACTAGCTGTTTCATTTGACGTACACCATATTTTTTTGTTCTGATTTCAATAACTCAGGTTGTCTCGGGAGTTACGAACTGTTACAATGCAATACATGTTTATTTATTCGCAGTGTTAATTGTTTTATATTCCACGCTGTTGTTCTACATTGTAGCGCTGAGCGGGGGAAAGAATTGAAGAGACATTTCGTTTTTATAGTGTTATTTTTTTTGACCTTTAGTTCTATTGAATTACATTATTTACATACATAGTAAAATAAAAATCTGTGGGCATTGTAGACCTTAGATGTCTTTAGCAGCCGCCGAGCGAGACTCGACGGATACATAGAGTTTTGCATAGTGACTGATCAATTAGATTTATCACCCCCGTTTACCAAGGAGGTGTCCCATTAAACTTGCGGGCCCCACTGAACACGGGGGTCCTGTGGTCAGTTCATCCTATGTCTGGCCTACTTATGGACGGCATCTAAAAAAGTAATAACTTCAGTTGACAGACATCCCGAGGGTCTGTCACACGTATATACTCATTTAACTCCCGCTGACCCACTAGCGATGCGACACTATCGCGCTCTGGAAGCGAACCCGGAACTAATACCTTCAGTATTCACTGAGTGCAGTGGTAGATGTACCCATGCCATAAACCACACGGCCTCCCGACAATATACATATTTTTTTAGAAATAATTAGTAGTATCTACTTTTCATGCTCTCTGTGGCCCATACCAAAGCCCATCCCATATCTATTTATAGATGTGTTTCCTTTGACCACCGGAGCAAATCAGAGTTACATACCCCTGTATTTATATTTGAAGTTTCCAGAAGATCTGTAGATAACTTGAAATATTAAGAATAATAATAATTCTAACATATGGAAGAGGTACTAGGCCACTACATTTTTAAACTGAATATAGTGACAGTAATTTTATCAACTACTATTATTAGTTAACAGCTTTATTATGAGTCTTAATAAAACAATATGAGTGGCATAAAACTTAATGAAAAGGATTATAATAATATATAGGACTGGAGGGACAGAGTTTGATTTAGACCAGCTATTAAGGAGGATTAGTGCTTGAATTAGTTGTCCACTCCGACCAGCTTTGCCCAGAATTCTAAATATACCCCAACCAGTAACTTTTATTACTCCAAGTCACATGTGTCTTCAACCTTCATCTCTGGGTATTTCAGGTAATAGGTAATATTTGAGAAATAATATCTCACTGTTTAGCAGTTTTCCTCATGAATATTTGTTAGAACATTAGTCTGGTTTTTTACGAGCTGTCATTTTTTAGCATATTTCCCTCAAGGAGTCGAACCCCAAACGAAAATTGCCCAATATGTATAGGGTACTCAGTGAGCTAACAATGTCAATTATTTAAGCAGTGCGGTTGATGGGCTTCGATTTTGGATTTCTATTAGTTCCATCGGTGAAATCAGGACATCGTGCGATAATTAATAAAAATTTCCTAAAGAAAGACAGTCGGTCATCATTTTTGTTAGTAGTTTTGCTAATGCCGGGAGTGGCTCCGTTCCCTTCGAAGACCTCTCTCAGGTTATTCATACCAGAGACTAACTTCACACCCAGTTCACCCCAGAACGGCGCTTAATCGGTACTGGATGGCAATATCTCCAACCTCCGCAGTTTCTTATGTGTAACAATGTCTAGGATTTTCCTGCTGACTTTTTACTTGCACTCCCAAGAGTCTGTGGAGTATAGGTCTCTGCTTATTATTGTGGCCATCATCGGGATTCCTGAGGCTTTTTGTCAGCACAATTTTCCTTTAGGCCATGTACTTATGACGCTATCTTAGAAAAATTTCCTCAAATGTTAATCAATCCAAACTGTGAGATGAAGAAAATGAAGTTTTTTTTTTCAAAATTATTTTTCTATCAACTATTTCTCGGTTAACGCGGTCGCAATTTTTCTTTTATCATTTACCAAACTCGATAAGCGTTTTATGTAAAACGAAAGATTAAGTTAGATAATGGCTGAAATCAGACAGTGGGTGGGTTCTAAGACCGAAATTTATAATATTCAAAATATCTTCGTTATTTTACGTTGGAATAGAAGAAATATATATAACCGATCTTATAGTCCCTTCAGTGACAGACAATTTTTCTCACTTATAGTAATTTTCAAGACAACATAGATTTTAGTATAATAACCCAGGTTCTATCACACATAACCACTTCGCTTTTCTCAAGCAATGCCTGCAACCTCAAATAAATCGATTCTTCAAATGTTCTTTCTCAATACAATATTCTTATCCTCGATACAAATATTTTCATTTTTTTTTTTTATGGGACCTCATCGAATTGGTTGCAGTGGACAGAAGTAAAAAGTCAAAATATTGAAGTTCACTAATTTCATATTTCCTTTGGAATAAAGGAGGAGGAAAACCCAGGGCAGGTTATAAATAGTTTTGATGAACACTGGCAAAGTTCGTGAAATTTTCAAATTTACAGTTGAATTGGGTACATATCACAAACAAAATGGAGATGATACACGCGTTGTGGAAAGAAATTGCGTTGTTGTTGTCCTCTAGGCTGGGAATGGAAGGAAGGGAAGATGTCTCAGGTAATTCATTGAAATAAATACGGAGCAACATTTGCAAGTCAATGCCCTCCCCGTCCATTGAATCTCTATTGGGTTTCAGTGTTCCTCATAAACTTTTTTCCCCAAGAGAAATCTTGTCATTGAATAGAAAAAAAAGTCCCATTGGTTTGATGGAACTTGTCAATTTAATTACTAACAAGAGCTACTGTGCTTTCCGTCGTGTCGGACAGGTTTTTGGTCATTGCCAATTTTAATGATGGATGATCCGTAGACTCTGTCATGTCGTCTATCCAACATCAGCAAGGACTGTTCTACCGGGTGCGAAAAGGAAGTATTACTTTTGACATATGGCTGGGGTCTGTTCTTAAGATATTGAGTCAATACAGATCACCTGTTGTGTCCATTTAGAAGCGGAAGGACAAAATACATAAAAAATCAATGGATCACAAAATACTTATATTGCCCAACTAGTTTCGCGTCAAGTAGACGCCTACTCGGGAGCACTGTCGCACAAATGGTAAAATCAAAACATATTGTGGCGTGACCTTCTACTAGCTAAATCAGTTTTATTGTAAATATGTTTATTTTCTTTTAGAAGAATTCCCTTAATATTTAGTCGTTTTATGTAAAAAGAAAGATCAAGTTCGTTAACGGCTGAAATCGGACCACGGCGAGGGGGGGTCGAAATACGTCGGATCGAAAATATGTATTGGAGCAATCTTATTTCAAATTAAATTTACTATAAATATTGTTATGTACATTTATTCTCTATCTTGAATATTAACCGAGATATTTGCATTTTTATTAATTGTAACGGTCGACGCGAGATCGGCTAACCTCGGGTCTAGTTGTGAGTTTCCGTCAAGAGCTAGTGCGGCCGTTTCCGTAACTATTCGGTTCTTGTGAAACTTCGCTATTGTAAAACTTCACGTGGGAAACCTGCTTAGTTTAAGCAGCCCCGGGGTGACGGATTTTTCTTTTGCCGCTGTTTTTTCATTAACTTTGTTTTTGAAGAAATTATTAATTGCACTTTGTAATAATTTGGTTTTCATGGGAGAATAACTGTAGTCTTACCCCTGGAGTAGTCGCGCGGTTAACAGTTACATGAATGGTCGCATGGTTGACCAGTGTCACCCACAGAATGATTTTGTTTTTGGTATCCTATAATTTAATTACTTACCTAATCATTAATCTTTATGCCTTACTTTAATGGTAGAAAAGGTTTATAAATAAAAACAATCATGAAATAACTTGAAAAATATATTGTAAAAGCAAACAAAAGCATTTTTAAGTACTATAAGAAATATCATAAAGTTATTAAAATATAAAAATATTTTAAAAACAATTTTGGCAAACACTTTTTAAATGATCGTTGCACATCCACTTTTCACATTTATCACACCATTTCCTTGTGGTTTTATCTCTTTATCGCCCACAGTCATGGCAACGTCCTCTAGCACCTTCCCTTCCTTTTGCTGATGCCTGGCTCTTACATTGATGTACCAAGAAGGATACATGCCCGGCGCCTTAATTCAATGGGTAGTTGCAATATTGTAGATCTATATTGAATTTGTGGTTTAACCATTTCTCATGCCAAATTTTGTAAAAATATACTTCTGCTAACTTTATTTTTTGAATTTGATTTGTAAATACAAAGTGCATTGATCGCTGAAATATTCAAGAGATTGAAAAACACAACCATTGGCCATCGACGAGTATTTCTTTGCACGTTGTACCTCGCTATTAGTTGGTCAAGTAAATCAACTCCAATTTTAGTGTGGTTATAAAACGTTACGATTTCAGGCTTAGACAACTCACCTGTTTCCTCATCGATATAATTGTCATGATGCAAAGTTGAAATTAGGAGAACTGCCCGATTCCTTTTTGGACAGTAAGAAACTAGTGTGCAGTCTTCTTGAAAACCAAACATTGACGAGAATACAGAGCGGTGTTTGTTTGGCTGAAGTTCCTTGGGGATTTCAGTTTTGTTTTTCCGGAGGGTACCAACATATGTGAGCCCTTTAGGTTCTAACAATTTTTTGGCCATCGGAATACTGCTGAACCAATTGTCTCCAGTTATATTCCTGGGGGATCCTTTTACCGGTTCCACCAATCTCAGTACAACGTCTATGGGAAAATTACTCAACCGGTATGGACCCTCCGGTTGAACACCTACATATGTTTCCAAGTTGAACGTATATGTCATTTTAGCATCTACTAGTTAGCATCTAACACTTAGATGATCTGTCTCTCCTGAATCCGATTCTTCGGGATCACTTTTTTCCTCTTCATCAGATAATTCTTGGAGCCACTGCTGCCAAATTTCGGGATCTGATGAGTACTCAACTTTTCTTTTCTTTGGTTGTGACATGATCTATGTAAATAAAAGAAATAGTGTTTAGGCATTATTTCTATTGAAAGAAAGCAATCGATATAGATGAAGAATAACAAATTGGTAAATATCTAACTCATAAAATAAATTGCTAAAGAAAAAATTACTTACCGGTAAAATATCTTAAAAGGTCGCGTGAGGGACACTTGTCAACCAAACTAGTTTGAGGTGGAATACTTTTCTTACCTGAAGGGTAAACTGAACGACGACACTGTAGATTCGAACAAAAGGGTCTTCTTGGAAGATACTGGAAGGGAAAGACTGGTGGGGGTTAGTGAAAGGGAATGACTCATAAAAATTGGCAGGTGGGTGACAATTGTCAACCGCGCGACTGCTCCAGGGTTACTATGAAACTTATACTAACTGACTGCTATCTAAGGACTAACATAGACCTACCATACACTTTGACTGAGTTACCACTTACCCGTGGACGCCAGACACTCTCTCTCTCTCTCTCTCTCTCTCTCTCTCTCTCTCTCTCTCTCTCTCTCTCTCTCTCTCTCGGAAGGTGATGTTATATATACGTATAAATAGAAAATTAATGACATAAACATGCTCCTTTAAGTATTGAGTGAAGTGTTAGGTACTTATAAGAAACTACCCCTTAATGATTCATGTGGCATCCACGGTATGCTATTTTATACTTTGGTAGAGCTGAAGGCCAGATCTTTAGTCAGTATCCTCTTTTTTACGGTCAGCCCATCTGTTTTTACTGGTGCTATAGTGGGAAAAGGATATTGGGTAAAACTACGGACAAGCAAGAAAAATGTTCCTAACCCTTCGACGACCAATGAAGAAAAAAAAACCCCGGTTGCAATATGAAAGAGAGAAGGCCGGGTATCGTCGAGGGGGATAAGTGGACGTATAAAGTGAGTATTGGGTAGAGGGGGCTGTTTTAGTGTGTAGCCTCTCTCATCGGATTTATGTATTGGTGGGTTGAAAGTTTTGTCAGTGGCAGAGTTGCCGTCTCGGGTCACGTCTCTAACGAAATCAGATCTGCGGCCCGGCTGATTGCGGCTCTTTGTGCCTCTCTTATGAGACCACTTTTATAATCCCCACCCCCTCTGCATCCCCCCCCCCGGTCTCCTGTGCTCTCCGGACGTGTACTGTCAGGCACGATACTCTTAAAGAAATTCTAGCTCGGTTCCCACTTCATTTGCCCCACTCGCTCTGCGTCAACTCTACTAGCGTCATATGAAACAAAGGTCTCCGCTTCGATCTCAGCTTTCTATTCCACGCTTAAAAGAAAACTCTTTAGGTTTCGGTTTAGCAGATTTACCCTCAAGGGATACTCGTAACAGCTACAAGTCGTACTCATGGCGCAATTTTCGAAAAATTTCCTCAAATGTCCATTATATATATATATATATATATATATATATATATATATATATATATATATATATACAATTGTAAGTTACCACTCTCAAACCTAAACTAAAGGTCCGATTCATTAATGGCTGAAATCGGACCAGTGCACACTGGAGCGAGTGATAGGTTAAGCCGGACATTCATTAATATCTCCGTTTCTACTGGTCCTAGAATATTGATTCTGGAGTCATTTTAAAGCACATCGAATACTCTATTGAACTAACTGATCGACAATTTTTTACGCAATTTTTCCAGATGCGATATAACGGTAGGATGAATTTTAAATGTGTATATACAGATTATGTATCGCTTACTAAGTAGAGAATTGTGATTTGTAGACAAATAATATCACACATATGTTTTATAAATTATTATTTTTTTAATAAATTGAAGTTCAAAAACGCAATACAAAAATTTTAAACAAAAATATATCTAGAATAAAAATTTAAAAAAAAAAATCTATGTATTTAATTTAATAATGAGAGTTTGTAAGCTGGAAGAATATCTAACATTTCTAAAATTTCAAATTTTTTTTTTTTTTTTATTTTTCAATTAGAAGTTCTTTTACTTCCCAGGATATTGTTTCTAAGCGATATCTATCGTTTTTTAGTGTTGGCCTTAAATGTGATACACCGTACGTAGTTGGGAAAGGTCCGCGGGAGGTATAATACGTCTTCCGCACCGAAAGTGTTAACACTAAAAGTAAAACATTTAATGAATAGGCAAGTTTAGGCAAGATCTGACGACGTTGTAAATAAGCCAATGTACTCCTAAAAGCATGCCAAGTGGTATTTTTTCAAGCAAATACAAGCGACTTGCAAATTCAATTAAATAAAATTATTTTCAGTGCGATAAGAAAAAAAAAAATTAGAGGAATTTTAAAAACATTTTGTTCCAGTTTTTGATTTGTTATAATACCCTTAATGTGTTCCGGAAGCAAAAGTAATTTATAAAATTAAATGAGAGTTCACGACGAATTTAATAAGCCAAGACTTTTTTTAAAATAGCAATTACAACCAGGCATTATGTAAAAACCATTGCAATAATATGGCTAAAAATCAATCTGCTCAATTGAAAAGGGTTTATATGGTACTAATAATACAATCAAAATCCCAAATTAAAACTTTTATTTTTCCCCCAACGTCCAACATTACTGAAGGATCGCTCCAGTGTGTAGTGGAAAGGTGGAGCGGGAGGGTGGTGTTAGAGGGGGAGAATTTCGATAACTCCAAATATCTCCGATATTATTCGTGGGATCGAAAAATTGTATAGAAACAATCTTACTGAAAATAAAATGTACTAGAAATATTGTTATGTTCATGTATTCTATATCTTTCGTATTAACAGAGTTTTTTGCATTTTTTAGTTATCGGCACTCAGTAAACCCCCACTCCTACTCATGTCATATTAACAATAAGCTGGTACATTATAAAGCACTTCATTTGAAGCCAAAATGCTAAATAATGTTCTTATTGATCACTTACGTTTTGAGATAAATCCAAATACGTGACGCACGTCGAAATCTGCTTAGTTAACGCGGCCCCTGTTTAATTTTCATCGTTAACGTGAAAAACCAAAAAACAAGATAAAAGGTAAAACAATAAATTCGTCTAAAATAATAATAATTTATGGCGCAATGGCAAAGAAATATCCGTCACGTACTGGCTGCGTAAACTAAGCATATTTCCCACCTTGTAGTATTACAAACGTCTAATCTCCTCTCGCCATATATTCTCTATTTCTATGTTCCACACAATTTACGAAACCTTTTCATTGCGAACAACAAAGTTCGTAGATTTTTGTAATGATTTCCCTTCCGCCAATAATCTAAAAGTGATTATAACCTATTTGTGCATTCCTGTCATAATAGGTCTAGTTGTATAATTTCTCCTGTTACACTAAAATAATTTTTCTCCACTTCAAATCCTCCCCGCATTAAAATCCAAGAGCATTATGCTTACTCTCAGAATATTTAAGTAATCTTAATTAACAATAAATTAGGCTAATAGCCTAAACAATTCACTGTAATGTAAGGTTAGCAGGGAGAATACAGATAGGAAGTCACCCCCTCCCTACACTCTGTTTTTCTAACCATCCTCCCACTCATTTAAGATCTCAATTCTTTTATATAAATTTATGTTAACAATTTTTATTACATTATCTTCACAATACAAAAAGTGTATGTTAATTAATTTTCGTGTTTTAATTAAATAAGGTATTAAATACAATTAAGCGAAAACTGACGTTTCTGATTAATTAATATTTGGGAGAGTAGGGGTGGTCCAACCCGCTAATGGATTTAAAAAAATTCAATGAATGCGCGATAATCTATCGTGGTACCAAGTTTCAACTAATTCATACATGGAACGAATTGGTGACCACACAAAATGCCTAAGCAAATATCGAGCATTATAAATTTCTATGCATCATAAATATACATAACAAAAGTTACTCTAAATAACAACATTTGCTATGGACGAATTTGTGGAGAACCAATTGGAAACGAAATAGGGAGAATTTTCATTTTATACTCCCTATAAACCCCTTCTGTTCGTTCCTAAAAATGTGAATATAGCTTAAAATTATGGAGGCATTAATACTAACCCATATACTAGTTTCGTTGAGTTCCGTTTACTCTTTTGTGTTCTTTAAAATAGTTGACCCTTTACTTTTGTTATTAGGGTAAAGCTGTTTCATACTTCGTTATACAGCAAAACTGCATATGACAAAAGTTACTTTAAATAACAAAAAAAACAACTTTTGCAATGCCTACGTTTGCCGAAAAACCTATTGGTTACGAAAAATCGCGATTTTTCATTTCAGACCTTCTTTATAACCCCCACTGCTTTTGGTCTCTGAGATTATTAGTAAGTCCAACCATAAGTCTAAGTTGAGTTTACACGTACTGAGTTTCATCAAATTCGGTACGTAGTTCCCGCGTGAAGAAATACCAAAGAGACCAAAGCAAAAAATTGTTCCACGTAAAACGAAAGTGTGGTGAAATTTTGAAAAAAAAAGTCAATGTATATACAGACGTTAAAATGATACATATTATTTTTTTTATTATTATTTTAAATTAAGCTTGTGATGGGGAGGTTTTGAGTATGGAATGGGCCACAAATAAATCCGGCCTTGGCCAAAGTTGTTGGGTTTTGTATTTATTTAGCCAAAGCTAATATCCCAGGAAGCAAATAATCAAGCATTCAGGGGAAAAGTTAGGGGGATGTTTTACATAGCCCAAAACAATTTCAATTCACTAAATAGTTGTGCGTACACAGCAGCCTCATTACACGAGGGATGTTTAGCTTGGCTTAAATAAGTTTCACCATTATCACTTCAGATGGCTCTCCCTATATCATCATTCAAAACCGTTTAGTGTTTGTTTGGGTTCCTATGATATTAAACATTTGATCGTTGGATATCTGTTTTTCAATATATACTTACAGTTGTATTAGTTTTTGAAGTATTCATAAAAGCATATATTTCCTTATTTATCTACATTAATGAAGGTGTTGTAGATCAGATGTTTTGTAGTTCAGATGTTTGGTAGATCATATGTTTTATAGAAGATATCTGATTGCAAGGTTAAGAATGTACTACAATAAAGAAGTTAATAAACGAGTTTGCTGTTAAAAAGAAGAGTGTTTAATAATATAATATAAAGAACTTGTATGTAAACATAACAGAATAGCTACTATGTTACTACATAACAAAAAAGCGATAACTTTTCTTATTATAGAAGCTTATTTAAGGAATTCTTTAAGGAATAATAAAAAATAATCATTTTAAGAATTCGAAAATTTAAAAAAGCTTGAGTATGTGGCTTATAATGGCGTCCTGGGGCATATGAATACGAAGTAATATGCTCATCTCTCTTAGAATGAATCAAAAAGCTGGATGAGATTTTTCTGTTAACTATGAGAGCTTTTCAATCTTTATTTAATTATAACGAAACTCGATAGTTGATCGTTTTATCTAAAACTTAGGATCAAGTTCGGTACTGAAATTGGACCAGGCGGAAACTTCTACTCGTCAGATCCACTTTTAGTAATTGAGACACTAAACATCTCATGTCTAGTTTACATTTTTATCATTTATTAATAGAGAATAAAATTTGAAATGAGATACCCAGTGCCTCTATCCAGCACGTGGGAAATGTGCTCAGATTACGCAGAACCTTCCTGATTGACTTTTTTCATTTAGTGTAATTGCGTTATTAATGTAGAGTATTAATGTTGCACACGTGTTAAATATTGTCATTATCTTTTTGTTTAATCAGCTTACAAATGGATGTTGCTGTACAGAACACAGGCTGTGCCATTAATGTAGATGGAGAACAGTAGTAACTTATGTTAACTCCTTTGGAACTCATATTTTATTAATGATCAAGAATAAGTATTGCTTTCTAGCTTTACGTTTTTACCGGACTTCCGTTAAGCGAAAATAGCTATTGAGGTCCGTACTCATGACGCGATTTTGGACAATTATCCTCAAATGTCAATCAATCCTGCACAGTAGATAACGAAAATGAGGTCCGTGCTACCGCTCTAGCGGTCGCTATTCGTGTTTGATAGTTACCAAGCTCGATATATGTGCGTTTCATACAAAACTTAAAGTCAAGTTCGATAATGGCTGAAATTGGACCAATGGGTTTAGGAATTGTAAATTAAATGTACTATAAATATTGATTTATACATATTTCTGTAATATGAATATTAACCGTGGTATTTGGAACTCTTAGTTTTCAGCATTCAGTATACCCCCACACCTACTTATGTCATAATTACAATAAGATGTTATAGCATGAACCTCTTTATTCTATGCCAAAATAATAAATATTGTTTTCATGAGACCTTTATTATGTGAGATACTTGCAAATTCGTTGCAATGACGTCACGAACCAGGATTTTAGGTTCTTGAACAAAAATCTTTTATTCCGATCTATACCATACTCAAAATTTAAACGTTTCAGTCAACACTAAAAATCGTATTTGTTCTTGACAGAAATATGAATTGGAGTAGAGGGTGGATTCGAAAATTCCAATTACTTCCGTTATTGTGAGAGAAATCGTAAAATGTTATAGATCCAATCTTGTTAAACTATTGATGATCAACATATGTTAATCTATGCATTATTTCGTATCTCAAGTACTAAAGCCAGTTATTCGTACTTTCTTGTATTATGCCATCAGTATTGGTTATTTACATATAAACAGAGAATGTGTGCTCTGATGAGGTCACAAGCGTATTATACCAGCACATAGGAAATCTGCTTAGTTTACGCAGCCCCTGCGTGATGGACCTTTTTTAATCCTACTTTGAGTGATGCCTTACTCGAATTAAGCCCAAGTCTGCGCCCTGATTGATACGGGGACCATAAGTTGTAGTTATTTCATGCTGCTGAATTTAAATGATTTTATCTAGTAAGCGAAAATTCATTATGTCATCTTGAACATAATTGCTTTTATAGAAATCGGACATTGCTGAAAAAGGCAGAGTGATAATTATTGATATTTTTGTTATTGGTTCCATCCAAATGTACGGTACTGTTAGAAACAAAGCATATATTTATTACGTCAGCATTGATATCCACAGAACTAAACGTTTCTAACATGTTTCTACGATACCTTAGACTTTACAGGCAGAATTCTAAATTTATCAATTCTCGGATTAACTTCTTCTTTTGTGCTGCCAAATATTATGTGGTCAGTAAATTCATTAGCAGGAAGAATCAAATTTATTACTTGAAAATTTTAGATATTTTGGGGGTAGGTGGAAAAAAAAAATATGAACAATCAATAAATTAGTTGTAATATATGTGTTAATGGGTGAGTATAGAAAATTGTTCTTTGTTCCTAGTTGAGAATAGTTTTCTGAACTATAGCTAAAAAAAGATTCACTCATTCATTTTCTTTTCCTATCACTGGGCGTGCCTTATCTCTAAGGACTCTATGGGATCCCAAGTCCTCTTTCGTTTTAGTCTATAAATTATTAGTTTGAATTCATTAACAGAGTAAGGCGTCACACATATTTCTTTCTTATCTTTATGCAAGCATATATATTAAAACATTCGAAAAAATATTATTAAATTTAAACGTTAATTTCTTTAATGTCTTCCCTTAAAAATTTTTAAATATATTATATTCTTAGACTAATATTTATTTTAATATTTAAGACAATTCCTATTGTATTATAGGTAGATGAAAAGGAAAGCATGAGTTGGGAATCCCGGTTTTTGAATTTGGCCCAGCTTAGTCATTTTTGAAGTGTGGAAAACTATTTGTTGCGGCTTCAATTATCCTAGTGAACAGATGGTTGGTTAGGAGAGATTGAAATGAAGTAAAATAAGTTTAACGTTGACAAGATGGTCTTAAGTTGAAGGGCTAGAAAATCGATTTTGTTTGGGATAATATTGAACCTATAAAATTCTTATTTCAGATTACACCCACTACTAACTAACGGATATAAAAGGTTATCCCCCTCCACACTTAAAATCTTTTCGCAGAGTACTTTTGGCGCTACCCGCCCCATCTTCAGTGTTTTGTGATATCACACTTACACGCACTTTTAATAATTCCTTTTAAACGCTTAAATCAATAAATAAATAATATATAAGTAATAAGCTCTATACAAAAGCCACTATGCGGTGAAGAGGAAAATGTCGAGCATATCTTATTTCAATGTCATCTCTATTGTAACAAGAGAAGAACATTAGTAGGAGAATATCCTTTGTTTGAATGGCCATCCCTAGCTTGAATAAACTAGGAAAATCAGAAGACATTTTCCGCGCATTTTGCTGTTTAAATTAAAAAAGAAAAAGGTAAATGATAATATAAATGTAAATTGAAATTATATAAATAAGGACAATTTAATGCAATTAAAAATTTAAGTAAAGTTTATGATTTTATTGGAATTCCACGTTGCAGAGGCAGTGACATTACAATTGCGGGCGCCCTAAGACAATTAAAATATTGGCTCACCACTGCAAAATCAAATTGAACAATGCTTAAACTCACTACTCGACTGAGTACTATGGCCGAGCTAATTTGATCTATTAAAATGCGGGTTTCGAATTTGCAAAAAAAGAAATTTGAAAGAACCGCTTCTTTAAAGGCCAGTCTTAAGGCAAAGCGCGGGTAATGAATGACAAAAAATTAAAAATAAATGAGACAAGAGTTTTGAACTGACCTCATTTCCGTCACCTCCTGGGTAGGATCGAAGACCATTCGAGGAAGTTGTTTTGATATATGATACCAAATATGTCCTGTCGCGTTGTACATTATCTGTTTACTTGGAGTCAAACAGCTGACAAGATTTGGTAGGCTGCGGACAGTGAGTCAAGATGGCTGTGGCAGTAATCTGTTTCCTCCTGTTTATTAGATTGCCTCAGATAACTTAGCTCTCTCAGACACGCTATCCTCCATTTTCTCTGGACAATTTTAACAATTATGTCTACAAAATAGGTGAAAAACCAAATGTATCTTGGCTTTTTTTATAGAGAGTTCGTTTAGTGGGAGTAAGCTCTTCATGAACGATTATTCAAATTAGTTTCAGCTAAGTTATTTTAAGATTATCTTATTTTTAAAATTAACTTTAAAGAACGATTCTCATAACCTGCAATTCTTTTTCATTTTATTAACTCACTTTATTAAGTTTTCTTTAGTAAACTTATTAAAGGTTTCCGGAAGACTTTTTTCCTTTTTTTGCCAAGTCCGTAAATAACTAGACTATTTTCACTTTTCATTTGAAAATAATTATCTAACTCTATTTGTATTTAAGCACTTTCTGCCTAAATAATCGTATTTAGTTCTACTTTAGCTGCTTCAAAGGAAGCTAGAGAACTATTTAAATAAACACTATTTTCATATCTTCAAGGAGAGTGATTATAATTATGTTTTGTAGACCAATGTTTAGCCTTTCAGATGTAAAATTCGCCAATGGCTTTATTAGCTGTCTGTCAGGAATTTTATTAATAAATAATTAGGCATTGTAAATAATTTGTCACTGCATATTTTATATGTATCTAAAAAAATTAATTTAAAAAAAGTTCACTAATAATATGCTTGTCTTATTTATCACAAATATTCAGTTTTTGATTGCTTGAACACTATTAGGGAACTAAACACAGACATGATGCCTCAATCGAGCGAATGTGATAAGAAATGGCTATGAAGTCGAATATATATTAATTTTTGTGCAAATATAAAACATTAATTATGTTCATGAATTTCAGGTGGCGTGGATAAAATCAGATTCTAAAACAATATTAGCCGTACATACTCACCTGGTGGCCCACAATAACAGGCTGTCAGTGACTCACAATGGACATAATACTTGGAAACTGAAGGTATACAATGTGCAGAAGAATGACTCCGGGTCATACATGTGTCAGATAAATACGGACCCTATGAAGAGTAAGGTATCTAAACAAATAAAAATATTACGTACTTTTTATATATTTCCTTAGAATGAAATAAAGATTGTGCAGTGGGAGATCAGCTAATAGCATCCCCTAATGTTTTATTTTCTAAGTTTTAAAACTATTGGTAAGTACATCTTTAGCTCATTAAAAACCACCACAGAGATGAACATTTTGAAGACTATGAAAGTTGTCAGCGAAAACTGGAATGAAAAAAAAAAGGTACTTATCGCTTATCGGGTAAGTATTTAAACATGATTATTAAATCATATATATATATATATAAACCACTTTATTATTCAAAATAACCCTTCTAGAATTTATTTGAATGACAAAATGTAATTTTAACTTCAAGTCTTTTAAGTTCACCCAAAACTGGACGACGTCTACCACACGACCTCTGCAATGTTGCTACCAGAGCCAGGCAGGCATTAAATACTTTTGTAATTAACTACTTTTTTAACTAATAAATATTAGTTATGTAATAGCAACTACAGTTACAAACATGTAATTGGTAACTATAGTTGTACGTTCTTGGTTTTGGAATTACAGTAACTGTGGCGGTCTACGTAAAAGGGGCTTACAAGCAAAACTCTTGTTTTGAGTAAACACCAAATGAATATTTCATTGTTGTCTCCTGTTGTCATAGTAATTACAATTCCTGTAATATTAATAAATATTGATATTACACCTATTAAAAAATATTCAACAATTAAAAAAAAAATAATTCAGTAACTGGTGTTTTTGTAATAATTAAAAAATATATGTTACTTTATACGCCCTTTTTAGCCAGAGTACATTCTTATATAAAAACTTCATTAAAAAGAATTTAATTAAATAGATTATAACTTATTTATTAGTTACAATAATAATTATTTGACATTTTAAACAGGGAAAACATCAAAATGAAAAGATTTTTCATATATTTGAAGAATAAATTGAAAAAAAAACATCTTATACTCCGAGTAAGCTCAGTTTGTTTGAAATCAGTATAACATCTCTCTTTCTTTATACACTTTGAGAAATCATATTTTCAATAAATTCCACATCCTCTTCCTGTAAAAACCTATATAAGGCTTTTACATCATTAACTTTAAGTTGGTTTACTCCTGGGTAAGGACACCTTCGAGTCGCTACGTTGTGAAAATCTCCAATCGGATTAGTAAGCCGCCAATAACTGAACACTTCAAACTGTCCAATATAATTTTTTGAGCACAGCAGAGCACCATTTTGCAATGATTTGATTATGACATATTTCATTAGAGTAAATTTTATTTTGTTTCTTGAGACAGGTTTCTTCAGGAATAGATTATTTAAAAATGGCTCTAAGTCTTGCAGAAGTTCTGCGTCCATAACAACTTCAAAGGGTGAAGGGGTTTGCCTGCACTCTACCATTGCTGTTAAATAAGGTTTAGGATTACAAATCACTTCTTTATTTTTTATTTTGTTCCTGATCAAACCAAAGTTTCTATCACATTGTGAGAAACTATGTCCTCTTACTAGAAAAAGTTTTTTATATACCCTTGCAAACCAGGAAGTGAACTTACACATTAGAAAATTTCTATTTTGGCCACCTGTGGCATCAGAAAGCAAAATAACAGAAGAAATGTCAGGGAACTTTTCAATTTGCTTTTTTAAACAGTCATGTAAAAAACAAATAACAGAATTAGGATTTTTAACACCATCGCACTCAGTGAATGTGTAACAGTAGCTTGAATTATCATTAAACACATGAATATTGAAACAATAGAGCCAGAACATTCTTTTATAGAATTGATTGTTTACGTTCAATTTAGGAATCGGATGGTTCTGGGAATAATCAAACTCAATAGTGAGTGTTGTTGAGTTTTCTTGCTGTCTTTTTGCAATGTAATCATCGCGGATTTGCTTCCTCTTATTTGCCTTCCTTCTATGTAGTTCATATCACACTAAGTAATCAGCACAGAAGTCGCAAATATCAGTTTTTGGTTTTTGCACAGAATAGGAAAATTTGGTTTTAAAATATTGATAATAGGTTTTATATGTCATTTTTTAATCCATATTAGCTTTCTCTTCGTAGTAATCCTTGAACATTTCATATAGCGTTTTAATTTTGAGCATGCAGTTGTCAAAGTATAACAGGTTAGTTTTAGACTTACAATAATGGCTTTCATGATGTGGAATTGACTTAAGATGATCACCCATTAGTGAAATAACATTTTCAGAAATACTACGAGGTCTATTATTATGAGAACCTCGCTTTTCTTCAAAAGATTCATTGTTCAGAAGTTTGTTCTGTACGACACGTAAACGTTTCTCTGATATTTGAAATAAATTAAGTATAAACCTTCTACAAACTGATAGCTTATTTCCACCAACAAACCGCAAAACGGCAAAAAACGCATAGTTCCATAAATTTTCTCTTGGTCATTTCAAGTTAACACTTTGTTTCTTAGGGTCTTCCAACTTTTCCAAATAAGCGTCTTGAAGGCTTTTCGATCGACCACAATAAAAAGCATCAAATGCTTCAACCTGGTTTTCAAAAGGTACATTTTCATAGCATTTACTACTACAGCAGCAATCAATGACAGAAAGAACTTTGGCACTTACACTTTTACCCACAAAAACAGGTGTGCCAACGTCAATTTTCAAGATATTGCGATGAAACTTGCACCACTGAACTCTATATGAAATGGCGGATTGAATAAAGCGTAAAAACTGATGAGGTCATACGCCCTTTTTACGTTGACCGCCTCAATTGTAGTTGGTATTCATAAATCCATCTACTAGTTTAAATAAAAAGTTGTTATAATAATAACTACAATTAGTAGTTGTAATTGTAACTGTAGTTATTGAGTAATAACTACAGCTACATACAGGTGATTAGCTACATTTTACATATTAAACATATTTTGTTTGCCTCTATGTAAATATTTACACTATTATTATTAGTGTCTCGATGAATACCCCGCCATCAAAAAAGAAACACTCCCATCCCATGTTTTAGTGTAGCAAATATTTTCTTTTTCCTTCATGACGAACGCCCCCAAATCAAATAGCTTGTTTGACAAACATTTTTAGTTGAGACATTTTGAAGACTAATTTGTTTTTCCCTTTTTATTCAACAATTTATATATTTTATTATATTTTGTTTAATATTTTTTTTTATTTCCTATTATCCAAGTTTATTTTTTCAATTCTCACTTTTCGGTTTTTTAAATTGTTTTGGATTCTATATTTTGTTTGTCAATTTGTTGGGTTCGATTTATATTATTGATCGATTTCAATTTATTGTTCAATTTCTATTATTTCAGTTCCATTTTTGTTTTCTATTTCTGTTTTGCGTTCCATTTCTGTTTTGCGTTCCATTTCTGTTTTTGGTTTTCCATTTTGTTTTTGTGTTCCATTTCTGTTTTTATTTCCCATTTTATTTTTGTGTTCCATTTCTGTTTTTGTTCTATTTCTATTTTGTGTTCCATTTCCGTTTTTATTCCCCATTTTGGTTTTGTGTTCCATTTCTGTTTGTTCTATTTCTATTTTGTGTTCCCTTTCCGTTTTTATTTCTCATTTTGGTTTTGTGTTCCATTTCTGTTTTTGTTTTATTTCTATTTTTGTGTTCCATTTCTGTTTTGTGTTACTATTCTATGTTTCATGTTACATTTCTGTTATGTTGTTTTATGTTTCGTTTAAATTTATTTGTTTCGTTTCGTTTTTTTTTTGTTTTTATGTGGGTTTTTTTCCCCAGAGCAACATCGCCACAGCTGCGAAGCTCCAAATAAATAAATAAATAAATAAATAATTTGTTTAAGTTTTACAGTATTATTTTATTTCATTCGATTTGGGAAAATAAAGAGAAATGTAAATTTATTTTCGTTATTTTACTCATTTTCTATTTCTTTCGTTTTCATTTATTTCGAATAATATTATTTTCTGTTAAGCGTAATTTAAAATAAAATGTATGGGTACTAAAATTTTTCATATAAAGACATTGCCCAAGTCTGCTGTTTACGTAGTGTAATAATAAACGATCACTAAGTTGTGTTAATAAACGACCACTCATTTTCTGATAACAAATGAAAGTGAATTACTAAGATAACCTAGTGAAGTCTTATGCATATGTGGGCAACCACCGGCCCGCGGTAAGGTTTGATCCAGTCTGCAAGACATTTTGAAAACCCCAATCAAACAAGAATATTACACTTACTCCAAATGAGGAAGATGAGAGATTTGTGCGTTTGACAGTACTTATAAAAGCGAAAAGTTCTTTGGATCGATGTATGTTAATAAATCAAAACAACGTTCAAGGCTGACTGACGATAATTTTGATAATTCTTTTCGTCTTTGTATCAGCGGAATTAATCCAAACATCGATGGACTAGTTTCCCAAATTCAAGCTCATTGATTTCTATGTCGCTTAACTTTCGGTGTTTGTAATAATTCCAAATATTACAATTTAATTATGATGTTACACCTATTTTTTTAAAATTCATTTTGTTATTTTAATGAATTGTATTATAATTACACTGTCGTTATAATTTCATGTCTGATATCTATCGTTAAAAATTATAAACACTGCTTTAAAATGCACTACTTTTAAAAGCGGCCCGCGAACGTATTTGCACACTAAATTTTGTCCCGCAACGTGTCCTAGGTTGCCCACTCCTCGTCTAAAGCGATAGCAATAACAGATAATAGCGAGTTTAAACCAGTAAATATTTTATCTGTAAATAATGAGTGGCCTCCCGTTATTCATTTTGTCATTTATAAAGTCTAGAAGTGTTATTTGAAATAATAAAGTGATTTTTTTTTAATTATGTTTTAATAATCTTCTTTAGATGGGTGGAATCCCGATAATCGATGAGTATAAAAAAAAAATAACTTTATGCTGTAATAAATTGATTACCACTAATTGAAAAAGTTTGATCAGCACTAACCTGTAATTACAGATGGGCCACCTTGATGTGGTGATACCCCCTGACGTAGTGGACGAAGATGGCGGTAAGGATCACGTGACTATAGAAGGCGGTAGCCTGAAGCTGGTCTGCAAAGCTACTGGCAAACCTATACCTAAAGTCATCTGGAAGAGAGAAGATGGCAGGAACATAATCATCAGGCAGGATGGACAGAATAAAGAAGGTAATAATATACATACATAATTAAATAAACATTTGAATTCCAGGAATGTTATACTTTATGAGATAGTCCAAATGAAAAAAAACAAAACATTTATTTGATTTATTCCATCCAATGGTATTTGACTACAATAAACAAATTAAGGGGAATGAACAAATAAATTGTTTATCTAGAATATTCATTTCACGCTTAATTTAAAAGAGCTCAAACAAAATAAAAAATAGTTGCGTGAGCGGATTTCCATCGATCTATTCTATACTTCTCCGTAGAAAATTGTATTTAAAATATTAAATTAATTCATTTATTTACAACCCTTTATGTAAATATTACTTGGAACCTAAACCGTACATGTGTGATATAATCTATCTATCTATCTATATATATATAATTGTAACCTCTGTCTGTACATTGATTTTTTTCCCCAAATTTCAAGATAACTTTTCGTTTCACATGTCATAGACACCATAACTGCATTTTGTTTCTTTCGTGTCTGTTTGCTTGGTTTTTGTTTGTTTGTTACCTTTTCAAGCAAATACGGCTGAACCGACTTTTATGAAACTTGGTATCTATATTACTACTAACCCAACTTAGACTTTAGGCTATTTTGATATTCTCTGAGACGAACAGGAGTGGGGGTTATAAGGGAGGGCTGAAATAAAAAATAGAAATATTTCGTTCCCTATTGCATTTTCGGCAATTATGCACATAACAAAAATTGTTTATTTTGTTATTTGGAGTAACTTTTGTCATGTACACTTTTGTCGTATACCTAAGTATAAATGAGTTATACGTTAAAAACTACTGCGGAAGTTAACAATTTCATTTGCCACAAAAAACTCAACCTAACTAAACCGAACTCGGTATGTGAGTTAGCACTAACGCCTTCCATATAATAATAAGCCATACTAACATTTCTAGGGACGGGCAGGAGTGGGGGTTGTAAGGGAGACCTGAAATTAAAAATAGTGATATTTTGTTTCCTATTGGGGTTTCGGCAAATATGTACATAACAAAAGTTGTTTATTTTGTTATTTAGGGAAACTTTTGATATATACAATATCGTCGTATACCGAAGTATAATGGCGTAATACGCTAAAAATTATATCTGGAGTCAACAATTTTATTTGGCACAAAAGACTCACCCGAACTAAACAAAACACTCGCTATGTAAATTAATACTAACGATTTCCTTATAATAAGCCATACTAACATTTCTAGGGACGGGCAGGAGTGGGGGTTATAAGGGAGGCCTGAATTTACAAATTTTATTATTAACAAATCTACAGAAAGGACGGCTATTAACCCTAAACAATGGTAAATGTCAAAATATTGTGCAAAGTAAAGCCTTGCCAAAAAAATACCATGCCATTCAACTTCAAATGAATTGCCGGGTGAAGCCGGGTATCTGAGCTAGTAACAGTATGTGAATATTGCATGAGTATGAGCGGAGGTTTATTGAAAACTGGAAACGAGCACAAAATCAAATGACTCGACTGATGACCAGTATAGATCTAGGGCTTAAGTCAGCCATGTGTGTTAAAGAGTTGCTTTCATCTACTAAGTGAGCCTAAAGTTGTGGGTTATATTTTCGCGTTAGTTATTATTAATTTGGCTCTAAGTTTAACATTGCTAAATAAAAACAAAAATTATAGAAAAACAACAAAAAACTAAACCAACAAATAAAAAGTCCGTCACGCTGGGGCATCGTAAACTAAGCAGATTTTCCATGTGAAGTTTAGCAATAGAGAAATCTGCATACTGGTAACACAACACCACCATGAGTAAATACAAACGGTAATGAGAAATCTTTCTGTTAATTTTAATAAATTCCTAACTGGAACGGCTTCTGAATTGTAAGAATAATTTATATTTTAAGAACTCAAATTTTAATAGTTCAAGAGCTAAAAAGGAGGGGAGGGCGGATGAACAGAACGTATTTGCATAAATCTCACCAAGTAAAGAAGGTAAGGTAAGGTTAGAAACGGCAGGTGAGGTAAGAAGAGGCTTCCACCACACCCGATCAGTTACGAAAACGGCCGAACTAATCCGAACGATACCCGACCTCGTGTCCCACAGACTTCATAAAAATACAAATATCTCGGTTAAAATTCAAGATAGAGAATAAATGTATATAGCAATATTTATAGTAAATTTAATTTGCAATAAGATTGCTTATATACAATTTTTCGATCCGATGCATTATAACGGAGATATTTTGAATTTTCAAAAATCCCCCCTCTAAACCCCCCTCCGTCTGGTCCGAACTCAGCCATTAACGAACTTGATCTGTCTTTTTACATAAAACGGTTAAATATCGAGTTTCGTAACGATCAAACAAAAATTGCGACCGCTAGAGCGTTAACAGACAAATATATACATATATATATATATATATATATATATATATATATATATATATATATATAATTTTGAACGAACCTCATTTTCATCATCTCCTGGGTAGGATCGATGGACATTTGAAGAAATTTTCCGAAAATCGAGTCATAAGTACGACCTCAATAGCTGATTTCCCTCAAGGGAAATCTGCTAAAAATTAAATAGAAGTAATAAAGACAACAGATAAGCATTATACTAGTAATAAAGACAACATTAAATTGCTTTTAATAAAAGAAAAAAAATATGTAAGTCGTATAAACTAGTACATTTATATTATTCTAATTTGTTTAAAATTATATTAAATTTCTCATTGTCAAAATAAAAATTACAATTTTTTTTTGGGGGGGGGGGAGTTTTCATATTTCAGCGGTAATATCCTTCTTTCTCCTCCCTGAACCCACTTTGACTAATTTCGGTGTAACTTTGTAAGTACTTACGTAACACACGAAGCTCAAAAAAAAAAGTCCGTCAGGCAGGAGCTCCATAAACTAACCAGATTTCCCATTTAGTGTTATAAAATAGAGAAATCTCCATACGAGTGCCGAACAGTGACAGAAACGGCTGAACTAGCTTTCGGCGGGAACGAATCGAAGCGACCATAGCTCGACCGTTACGCTTTATAAAATTCAAATATCTCGGTTAATATTCAAGATAGAGAATAACTGTATATAACAATATTTATAGTATATTGTATTTGCAATACGATTGTTTCTATACAATTTTTCTATCCAGCGTATAGTAACGGAGAAATTTCGAATTTTCGAAATTCCATCCCTCTAAACTCCCCCCCCTCCCACTGGCCAGATTTCAGCCGTTAACAAACTTGATCTTCCTTTTTACATAAAACGATTAAATACCGAGTTTGGTGACGATTGTATATATATATATATATATATATATATATATATATATATATATAATTTTGAACGACCTCATTTTCATCTACTAGGTAGGATCGATAGACATTCGAAGAAATTTTTTGAAAATTCCGTCATGAGTACGACCTCAATAGCAGATTTCCCTTAGAGGAAATCTGCTAATACTAACGTTAGAATTGTTAAATATCAATATTTAGGACTATTGTAGCGTCTAGTTGTGTACCTTGCCTTTTGATCGAAACCAATTGTGGCGTAAGGGAGAAAATAAAGATGAATTCTCCTAGCCTATTAAATTTGCAAAAGTCCATAACGCAGGAGCTGTGTAAACTAACCAGATTTCCCACTTGCTGAAATAGCGTATTTGTGACCTCAACTCACCACATAAACTCTATTTCTATGTTAAAAAAAAAAAAATTAAATAAGTCGATTAGTATTTGAGTTACGAAAAAAATCATAAAATAACAATTGTAGACCACCAATAGTTTAAGAAGATTGATTCTATAATATTTTACGATCCAACTCATAACAGATATATCAAGAATTTTTCATTCCGCTCCTTATAAACCACCACTATTCCATGCCCGATTTCGGCCAATAACAAATATGATCTTTAGTGCAGACAGAAAATATTAAATATCCAGAATGGTATAGATTAAATAAACATTTTCTAGTTAGAACGTTAGATCTTAATTCATAACGTTTTAATGCACGGGTTTTAATAACGTACTATAACAAAACTCAAATGTAATAAGTCCACTGTAATTTTTAAAAAAAAAAAAAAAAAAAAAAAACATCATAAATTTACACTGCCAAAGAATAAAGAATGAACACCACAAAATAATAAGACTTTGGCTTAATAAATAACGAATTGAAGCAGAGTTCGTACAAAAAGAACGGAGCACTAATAGAAAGTCCGTCACGCAGAAGCTGCTTTAACTAAGCAGATTTTTCCCACGTGAAGTTTTACAATAGAGAAATATCACGAGAGTCGATCAGTTAAGGGAAACGGCCGAGCTAGCTTTTGGCGGGAAAGTCACCCGTTTTGAACGGACCTCATTTTCGTCATCTACTAGGTAGGATCGATGGACATTTGAAGAAAAACTTCGAAAATTCCGTCATGAGTACAACCTCACAATTGCTGATTTCCTTAAGGGAAAATCTGCTAATTACTACTGCGAGAGTAAGCGGTTTATTTTACACACAGGTTATTATGAGGTTGCTTGCAGTGTACCCACTTTAAAATTAGGTTAATTGTTTTAGGTTAAATAGTTCCTGGCAACATTGTCACTGAGACCACGTGACAGCTAGTAGGGGTTAGGTTAAGGGTTGATATAGAGCAGGCCAAGCTGCTACAACGTCATCACAAATCGAATTTGAATGTAAATCGCAAAATAAAGGGCTTTTGAAAACAATATTTGATATCTAAGCTTAGAATAAAGTGGTTTAGGATATAACACAAATTATTAAATAAAATTCTTAGTCCACAATTGCTAGAAAAGGTGGGTAACCTTTAGATCCCTCATAGTCCAGCTGTAGTAGTACAAAACGGACGTTAATAAATAACAAAAAGTCCCTCACGCAGGGGCTGCGTAACTAAGCAGATTTCCCACGTGAAGTTTTACAATAGAGAAATCTGCCTAATATTAACTGTAACGAGGGACGAATAGTTACGGTAACGCCCACCAGAGCTCTCGGTGGAAAGTCCGAACGTAGCCGACTCCTGCCGACCACACGCAGAATACAAAATGCAAAAATCTCGGTTAATATTCAAGATACAGAATAAACGTATAGAACAAGATTTATAGTAAATGTAATTTGCAATAAGATTCAATCTATACAATTTTTCAATCCGACGCATAACAACGGAGATATTTTGAATTTTCAAAAATCCCCCCTCTAAACCCCTCCCCTCCCACTGGTCCGATTTCAGCCATTTACGAACTTTAGCTTTCTTTTTACATAAAAAGATTACATTCCGAGTTTGCTAACGATCAAACAAAAATTGCGACCGCTAGAGCGTTATCTGTCAAATATATATATATATATATATATATATATATATATATATATATATATATATATATATATATATATATATATAATTTTGAAAGAACCTCATTTTCGTCATCTCCTGGCTAGGATCGATGGACATCAAGGGAAATCTGCTAAAATGTTAAATATCAAGAATGGTATACATTAAATAAACAATTTCTAGTTAGAACGTTAGATCTTAATTGATAACCTCATCACAAATCGAATTTGAATGTATATTGCAAAATAAACGGCTTTTGAAAACAATATTTGATATCTAAGCTTAGAATAAAGTGGTTTAGGATATAACAAATTATTAAATAAAATGCTTAGTCCCACACATGCTAGAAAAGGTGGGTAACCTGTAGGTAACCCCTCACAGTCAGCTGTAGTAGCACAAAACGGACGTTAATAAATAACAAAATCATTTCTAACTCTACATCAATTCCAAATTAATTTACATTACATATAATCTCTGCTTGTGATAATATTCATTTTAATAATAATGCTTTGGCTACAACATCCGAAGACGTCATTCGACTTTTGGCGGGAAAACATGTTTATACCATTCTTAAGTGGGCTTATTTAAGTATCTACTTCATGGTTTTAGTTAAAAGCCCAACACTACTCCTGAGCTGCGTCTCTTTCCTCCGGTTTTCATGAAGCTTTATTATTTAAGAATTAAAAGTATTTACATTTTGTAAGCATCAGAAACACTGTAATAGAATAATTTCCTTACCGTTTGATACTTAAGCCTTCACAATTTATTTGACTCGAAGAAATTTGTTTTTAGCACACAGCATATAAGCACGAAAGTAGCATAGATACTTGGCAATAAATTTATCATCATAAACTAATTAAATGCTTAGACATCACATTGGGTCATAATGTATAAATAAGTTGACAGATGCAGGAAATAATTAGAAGGCAGAGAGTAAATCCTTTATGTCACCGGAAAAGCGAATCATGAAAGGCAAGCACACGCAATCCGAGCATTAAGTTGGCTTTTCTATGAAGCATGCGACATCTTCCAAATAACAAATCGTTAGGACTCGTCATTATCAAATTTTTCTTCAGGAATAGGGACAATTTCAGTAACGCTCGTATCATAAACTTTGAAAACACGAGAAATTCTTTTAGCTCATCTATAAGTAAGTATAACTGTCATGGAAAGCACAAGTGTATGTATATATATATATATGTGTGTGTGTGTGTTTGTTCGTGTGTGTGTGTGTGTGTGTGTGTGTGTGTGTGTGTGTACGCGCGCGCACATTACAAACATGCCTACTAACTAATTATTTATTTATTTAAATGAGTTTCGCAACGCAGGGTATTTATTATTCAAGTGTCCAAAAAAAAAAAAAAAAAGCGAAATGCAAAAAATAAAAATAAGAAACGGAAAACGAGTGAGATATGGCATAGGGTGATTATTGAAACGGGTTATTGGCATGCCAGTCTTATATGAAGCAAACGATTTTGTATATGCAAACATCAGGGCAATGAAAATAATATAAATGAAAATGTAAGTATAGAAGGGGGGGGGGAACTGTGCGTTAAATAAGTAAAAAAGAGAATAAGTAAAAAGGATAACCAAAAAAAAAAAAAAAAGAAATAAAAACAAAAGGGAAAGGGAAACCAAAAAAAAATATAAAATTCAAGTTTATACACCCTGCTAATGTAGGAAATAAGCGAAGAGTAGTGTCTAGATATTGAAGATTATAGCGTGTTGTATATATTAATGTCTTTTAGATGTTTAATGATTGAGTCTATGTAATTACTGTTATCGGTCAAAAGTTCATGTAAGTCATGTGGAATGTCTAAATTGTCTCTTCGTCGACAGTCAGTCAATATGTGAAGTACAGTAAAAGTTTCGTTGCAATGTCTACAAATCGGTGTGTCCTTGTTTGTCATTAAGTGGCCGAGGGTCAGCAAGGAATGGCCAATGCGTAGTCTGGCCAGCGCAACTAATTAACTATAAATCAATAGATTTGGGCGTTTGCTTCTATTATTTCTGGGGGGGGAGGTCCAAATAGAAACAAGCCTAGTAAGGGGAATTTTACAAAAAAAAAAAAAAAAAATATTGGTACCTGGTGAAAGGTCTTCTAGAAAAAATTTCTTTTCATAATTATGATAACTGAATAATTCATGTACAATTAAAGTTTTGTCCATTTTATTTAATTAAATCTCATTGCCATCCTTTTCTAGCTGATTGGATCTGGCAAATTAAGTTAGTGTATCCATTAGTAAATATTTCTGTTGCCAACGCTATTATATACATACCTATGACATTTAAAATTATCAATAATTGGTACCATTTCTCTATACGTTTATAGAAGTTGGGTAAAATATTTGTAACGGTTAAAGTCAGAAGTACAATTATTATTAAAATAATGATTAATTTTTAAAAATTCAAGTAATGATTTCGATATATTTAGGTTATATTTAAAGAAAAATGAATTAGTCAAGGGGCACAATTTAATAAACTCATGATGTGAGGAATCATTTAATGATTAAACTTCTAACTAGTATAAATTGAGCGATTTACTGACAGTCCTTGTTATATATTATATTCCATGAAGACTTGTTCTATAAATTTTTGAAGTTAAAACCTCAATAGGCCTACTGAGCCTTCTTTTTTTGGAGGGGGGGGGATGGAGCAGTAAATAATTCTGGTTTGTCATAATCGGATTTATTGAAAATGTGTCATTTGAGTTAATACAGGTTCAACCACAAAGATCACAGAACGAAAGAACTAAATTGTACGAATCATTATAAAAGAATGAGGATTATTTGAACATATAATTTATTATTCAAAGTAGTTTAATATTAAGATAGAATAGACTATACCAAGTCGATGGTCGGAAAAGAAAATCCGTTAAGCAGGGGCTGGGTCAAATAAGCAGATTTCCCATATACTGGAATAGTTAAAGTGGCTTAAGGGGGGGGGTACTCAGGTCTCTCTGAAAGCAAAGAAATAGGAATAACTTGATTAGTATTTTATTTACGAAAAAGGCATTTAACAACGATTGTAGACCATCAATAGTTTAACAAGATTGTTTCTATAAAATTTAGTTAAAACGTAAAATCTTAATTTATGACGTCATCATAGGACGAATTTGCATGTATCACGCATAAGAAAGGGTTCTTCAAAACAATATTTGGTATATAAACATATAATAAAGTGGTTCATGATGTAACAGCTGTCTGTTGCTACCCACGTATATCGGTTAATGTGCATGTCCGTAAAAAGATTTACAGGCAATGTTATTTTCAATAAAACTGGTAATGAACAATTTTCCGATCCGAGTTATAATAACGGAGATTTTCAATTTGTTGAAATTCCTCCCTTTAACCCCCCCCCCCCTCCCACTGGTCCGATTTCTGCCATTATCGAACTTGATTTTTCTTCATACATAAAACGTTTAAATATCGAGTTTGGCAACGACTATATATATGCATATATAATTTTGAGCCGAAATCATTTTCGTCATCTCCGGTGTAGGATGGTTGGGCATTTGAGAAAATATTTCCTTTAAGGGATATCTGCTAAAAGAAACAGGCAGTCTATTTGTTATTTTATTTTATTAGTTTATACTGTGTAAAAAAAAATTGTCACCGCATCCTACCAGTATTTCTTGTTTTAATCATCATAAAACCTAATATTCCTCATTATAATTCCAAATTACTGTTTCAGTCCTTGAATAACAATGAATACAAAGACTTAAATGGTAATACTGTCCTCGGTATATACGTTATGAAGCCGTAATGTGGTACTTGTGTATGTGTGAGTGTGCGTGTGCGCATTTGCGTTTGTGTGTATTCCTGTATGTGTGTAATTTTATGTACTTTATAGTTGCCCTGGAATGTAGTGTTACTGCTTTAGACAAGAATATTCTAGTTGGAAGCAAGCCAAATGTTCCATCCACAATCTTGATTAGTTCCCTATCATTAGGTTATAGGAAAACTTCCTCTTTATAGGTCTCCACAATCCAAGAGGCCGTCCTTACTATGGATTGGTCGAATAATTATAATACAACTTCCAAATTATAAAATAATTTACTAAAAAAAATCACTTTTATATTCATCTAATGTTCATGTACTATAAGAGACTTTGGAACAATGACTTCGCAATATGAATGAACTTGCTTCATGCTCATAAAGACATTTTTCAAAGCTAAATGAATGAATTGGTGAAAGTATCAAAAACTAGGAGAATAGAGGTAGATAAAACCGTGCTGTGAATTGGTGGCAACTATTATAAAAAAAAGCTCCCAACGGAAACGATTTATGAATAGTAAACAAATAGGTCTGCAAACCACTGAGAGCTAAACAGATAGATAGACACATTCTTCGCCGAAAGAAAAACAATTACAGATATACATCTGAATATAATACATTAACTTTATTGCAAACTATTTGCTATATCTAGTACTACAATTTATAATGAATCAGAATAATTTATATTTTAATAACTAAAACTATAGTAGTCCAAGAAATAAAGAAGGGGGAGGGGCATCAATATATTTGAATATATCTCACAAAGTAAAAGGTTAGAAGACAAGAAAGGTTAGGATGCACGAACGCCGACCTACAGAAATGGCCAAACTAATCCGGAAACTTCCGACAATAGCCGCAAGCACACTTTCTAAAAATGCAAATATCTCGGTTAATATTCAAGAAAAAGAATAAATGTATATAACGATATTTATAGTCCGTTTAATTTCAATAAGATTGGTTCTATATAATTTTTCGATCCAACGTACAGTAACGGAGATATTTCGAATTTTCAAAAATCTCCCCAAACCCCCCCCCTCCCACTTGTCGGATTTCAGCCATTAACGAACTTGATCCTTATTTTTACGTAAAACGATTAAATACCGAGTTTGGTAACGATCAAACAAAAATTGCGACCGCTAGAGCGTTAACACACAAATATATGTATAATTTTGGACGGACCACATTTTCGTAATTTCTTGGGAAGGATCGTTGAACATTTGAAGAAAATTTTCGAAAATCGCGTCATGAGTACGACTTCAATAGCTGATTTCCTCTAAGGAAATTCTGCTAAAAAAGTTCATATTTAAAGACCCTACCATGATTTATATGGATCATTGAAGTCTATTAAGAATAGTTATTTATTATACAAGTGACGAAAGTAGATCATTTTACAACTCGAGTGAAACGTTTACCCACACGAGCGAAGCGTGTGAGGTAATTTCACGAGAGTTGTAAATTCTACTTTCGTCATGAGTGTAATATTAAATTTTTTCTGTATTTCTGTATACAGAATATGAACAAAATTAGGATGTTGTGAAGATGGTATGGTATGTTGTTGGTAGGTTATAAGCATGGTTGTGAAAGGTTATAAGCATAGTTATAAAACAACTAGTGATGATTGTGAAGTAGTCCAGTTATAACCAAGTGCAGGTTATAAACAAGGAAGGTAATTATTATTGTATTTAAATTTTAAAATATATTAATTATTTCCACCAATAATTCATTCAGATTTCAATTTATTTTGTTAAAATAAATTCTTACAATGTTAAGAAACATTTAAAAGCATTTAATTTAACTTCAAATTATTTTTTAATTTATACTTATTACTAATTAAGAAGGCAATTCACTTTCTTCACTTGTGAAGAAAGTGATTACTTTCTTCACTCTATTACAAAACGTTTCACTTTCTTCACTCATTTCAGTTTAGTAATGTTACCATTATTCAACGATTACAGAAAAAAGTATTTATACTCTACGAAAGTTGTTTAATTCATTTTGGTCGTTATCTCAAATATTTAGCGAGTTATTCGTACTTCCTTGTTTTCAGCGTTGCGTACCCCCTCAATTACATTTTGAATTTTGACTTAGAAATAGAGAACTTACGTTCTTCCTACACGTGGGAAATCTACGTGACTGACCTTTAGTACTGAAAAAGGATAGCTAGACAACTTCAGAAATAGAATAATCTGTTTGTTTTTTTTCTATTAAGTATGTTTTTTTAATTATTGATTTATTTATTGAATATTTAAATATTTTATTAATGATTTCCCTATTGTCCAATTCCAGTTTCGATTTTCGGTTGTGTACCTAGCTTTGAATTTTGTCTTTATTTGTTCTCTTGTTCATTTATTTCTTTTTCTTTGTTGTGTTCTTGTTTTGTTTTGTGATTTCCATTCTTGTTTTTTGAGTTCCATATTGTTTTTGAGTTCCATTTCCATTTTTGAGGTCCAGATCCGTTTTTGTGTTTCATTCAGTTTTTGTGTTATATTTTTTTTTTTTGTAGTTGTGTTTTCAGTTGAGTTTGTATTTCTTTCCCATTTCTGTTTTGATTTCATCTTTGTTTTTCGTGTGTTTCCCCTGTTTTGAGATCCTTTTATGTTTTGTGTTCCTTTTGTGTTCTTTGTTCCTTTTCTGGTTTTTGTTCCTTTTGAGTTTTGTGTTCCTTATCTCTTTTGTTTTCCTTTTGTGTTCCATTTCTGTTTTGTTTAATTTTGTTAATTTTTTTTGCATTGTTTTGTTTTAGCAGATTTCCCTCAAGGGAAATCAGCTATTGAGGTTGTACTCATGACGGAATTTTCGAAATTTTTCTTCAAATGTCCATCGATCCTACCTAGTAGATGACGAAAATGAGGTCCGTTCAAAACTGTATATATATATATATATATATATATATATATATATATATATATATATATATATGTCTGTTAGCGCTCTAGCGGTCGCAATTTTGATCGTTATCAAACTCGATATTTAGTCGTTTTATGTAAAAAGAAAGATCAAG
Source organism: Riptortus pedestris (assembly GCA_019009955.1). NCBI lineage: Eukaryota > Metazoa > Arthropoda > Insecta > Hemiptera > Alydidae > Riptortus > Riptortus pedestris. The sequence continues at coordinate 32,299,335 of CM032229.1, read as the reverse complement.
TTCGTTAACGGGTGAAATCGGACCAGTGGAGGGGGGGTTTAGAGGGGAGGATTTTCGAAAATTCGAAATATCTCCGTTACTATTCGTCGGTTCGAAAAATTGTTCAGATTCAATCTTATTACAAATTACATTTACTACAAATATTGTTATATATATTTATTCTCTATCTTGAATATTAACCGAGATATTTGCATTTTTATTAAATCCTGGGTGACTAACGGATGAAGTGACTTTCCCGCCAAAAGTTAGTTCGGCCGTTTCATTAACTGCTCGGCTCTCGTGAAATTTCTCTATTGTAAAACTTCACGTGGGAAATCTGCTTAGTTTACGCAGCCCCTGCGGTACGGACGTTTTTTAAGCTACGAATGCTTTTGTTTAAAGCAACATCGCCAAAGCTGCGAAGCTCCAATAAATAAATATTAAGTATCATGAACAGAAAAAAAGTTCTGTTATGCGCTGAACATTGAATTACTGATCCCACAGCTGAATGGTATATTAATTAATTTATAAGTAAGTATTACTACAGCTGGAAAGAAATAGTAATCGTTAAGTATTTCAACGTTGAAAGTTTCCCTTGAAAGGCTAGAAACAGAGCTATGAAAAGAAGAAAAAAATTGCTTCGTGCGTTGTCCTAAAAATTTCCCTTAAGCTCCATCCGTAATTACAAACCTTTTTCAAGTGTCGCCCCGGGCCTAGGATCATGCATGCGAATTGCCCCATTATAACCATCCCGCGGCTCGGGGCCTTTGATTTTATTGCTTACTTAGGGCTAAGTGTTATAGCTTCTGTCTCGAGGGAATCGGCTTTTATTCCTTATGAAAGGAGAAGAAAGAAACGAGGGAAAGCGAGATGGTTCAAGACAATCAGGAATGCTCAAAGAGAAAATTCATGATGATTTATACTGACTAGGAGTAGCTCAGCTCCGTTGTAATTATAGATCTAATAATAAGGTACAAGTCATTTAAGCAGCTTATGCGAAGATTGGAAACGCTTTTAATTGTTGGATATAAACTAAAATAATTATTACTATAATAATTACCTGTCTGTGTAAATATGGCTTACCTTTGTTTGATCCTGAGGCTATAAATATCTCTCTTACTACTACTAATAAGATTTAAAGCTTTAAATTTCTACTGAGCGAGCAGTCTTTCCGTTAAATCGTATTAGAAACATACATCATGTATCTCAGGCAAGAAAAAACGCCTCTTTCCTTCACTGTTCTTTATTCGTTGCGACAGAGCGCTTTCAGAGCTCCATCATCAGTGCCCTGCTGGCAAACAATACCATTAAAACGTTGTAAAATATGTCATTAAATTAAAAAAATTTAGAAAATATATGTACATGTCGATGGCCAAAAGTTAAAACATACAACGTTAAAAAATTTAAAATAGTGTCCCAGTGAATATTTACAGAAATAAGAAAAACTATTTTTACAGATTAAAATTAAAAACTTGCCAGTAGAATATATACTCAATAAATAGTTAAAATAAATTAATGAATAAAAAATGAATATTTACAGTTAAGAAGTCTAATATAGAATAAATAGTAAAAAGCGAATAGTCCAATTAAAATTATAAAACCTAAAATGAAGGAACAACCACCTGAGGAGCTACAGAAATCAATACATACAGAAAACGTAAAAGAACTAAAATAGAAAAGCGAGACAACGACTGACCTCTTCACAATGATGTGACAGGAACCAAGGATTCCCTGTGACTGAGGCCTCGGGACCGAAGAGCCATGAGAGAGGCTTCAGAGACATGCCTCAAACTGGTTCCTTCTCCCGTCTTATTAATATTCAGGCCTCCTTTTTCCATTCTATCTAGTTTTATGAATAGCTTTTCGGCTATGCTCAGGGTCTAAGCACCTAAAAAATGGATACATGATGTACTTTAACTACGTTAAAACAAATGTAAATAACTTATGTATTAGTAGATTTGACAGTTTTTAATGGAGACATTTAAAAAAAAAAATACTTTTGTAATTTGTTTTTGAGATGTGTCTTTTTATGACATTTCTCAATGAGTGATTTTCATCTATTCTTGGCCTTCTTTGTAATGTGAAACTCCCCAAGTCTCCAGGTTAAACGTCAAATTATATAGGGTGAAACCAATTGACAGTATTTGACAGATCTAGCCTTTCTTAATCATATCTCTGGAATATGCTGGATGGTAGAGGAACAAATGTATAAGGATCAATAAGAAGGCCAAGTCCTCTACTGGTTTTTAATATTATACAGAGTGCACTTTCGGAGTCAACGCTCCATCCTCAGTGCCTGATGATTAAAGCTGCGTTGCCTTGACCACGACTGCCGGGCGACACTCCCCGGGGGGGGGGGGCAGTGCACTCTGCATAATATTAAAAACCAGTAGAGGACTTGTCCTTCTTATTGATCCTTTCTTAATCAGTTCTTGATGAATCTTTTCTAACTGCCCTCTATTATTATTATTTATTTGAGATGCCGCTACAATGGCGATTCATCTTTTGACATATTTGAATATAATTTTACAAAATTAGATAAATATTAAAAATTTTACAATGCTAAATGTTATAAATGTACAAAATAAATAGAACCATGCCGCTACAATGGCGATTCTTAACATGCTAAAATATAATTTCACAAAATTAAACAAATATTAAAATTTTTACACAGCTAACATTTACAAATGTATAAAATAAATAGAGTGGACAAAACTAAATATAAATTGTTACTATATTTACAACATAAGGAAAAAAAACAAAATAAAAATAAAACAAACAAAAAAAACTAAAGAGAACTAAGAAAAACTATAGTTAAACTGGAAGACGGCAAAACTTATATTCCACAGTGCTATATATAGATAATAGCTTTTATATTTCATCAAATAATCAATTATTTCTTAAATACTTAAAAACATCATCTATAAATTGGCTACTGTCAGCCAGTAGTTCGCATACATTTGTGGGCCATGGGTACGTTTAACTGCCCTCTAACACACCATCTAAAGGAGGTAGTTTGCATTTTACATATTCCTTACCTTTGCCAAGTATGCCTGAACAGGAAGGACATAACCTTTGTTCAAATGAAAGCTTTAATAGAGGGTTGAGTCAGATACTTGAGTTATGCCTTTTAAGCAATTATACATTTGAGACAATCTGTTTCTGGGTAAATAAAAAAAAGATTGAGCATTTTTAATATATACTTTATCTTCCAAGGGGTAGTTGGAAATGGTCCAAATATTTCAACAGAGACCATTTCTCAGGGCCAGTTCTAACAACTTCTTTCAGTGGTAACTTAATGTAATCGTAGAAGCAAACGTACTCTTTCTTGTTGCATTCTTATGAAGTACATATATTACAATTGTTCCCTTTTCAGTTCAATTAATATCACCAGTCATAATATTGAATGATAATAACCGATTTGGAGCCCAATTGAATTCTAAAGAAGTTCTTGAAGTCCGTGTTAGTCAGTTGAGTAACAGTGAAGCGCCAGTGGTAAGATGCTATTATAAAGTTGTGGTTGTTATTGGATATACGAAAATTGGATTAAGGGGTATATGACATTGAATCAGTTAGTCAAGCTAAGCTTTTTTTGTCAACAATGCACTGTAGCAATGTTGAACTCTATAATCAGTAGACTTTTCGACGAACAGATCAATACACCGAAGATTTTCTTAGAAAGCATTAACTGTATATAAATCTTTCATTTGATAAACTCGACAGGCTATTACACACACATCTTCCATTTCCTGAAATTTGTAGAAGTAACATGAAATTTCTACCGATTGTACAAGAAAAATTCCGTCATGCAGGGGCTGCGTAAACTAAGCAGATTTCCCACGTGAAGTTTTACAATAGAGAAATCTGCATACTGGTAACACAATACCACCGTGAGTAGATAATGAGAAGTCTTTCAGTTAATTAAAATAAATTCCCAACTGATACGGCTTCTGAATTTTAAGAATAATTTATATTTTAATAACTCAAATTTTAGTAGTCCAAGAACTAAAGAAAGGGGGGGGGGCGGATGAACAGGACGTATTTGCATAAATCTCAAAAAGTAAGGAAGGTAAGGTAAGGTTAGAAATGACAGGTTAAAAGAAGCTTTCGCCTGAGCCGAGAAATGACGAAGATGGCCGACGTAATCCGAACTATACCCGACCACAGACTTCATAAAAATGCAAATATCTCGGTTAATATTCAAGATAGAGAATAAATGTATATAACGATATTTATAGTAAATTTAATTTTCAATAAGATTGATTTTGCACAATTTTTCGATTAGACGAATAGTAACGGAGATATTTCGAATTTTCGAAAATCCTCCCCCCTAAACTCCCCCTCCCACTGGTTCGATTTCAGCCGTTAACGAAATTGATCTTTCTTTTTACATAAAACGACTAAATATCGAGTTTGGTAATGATCAAACAAAAATTGCTACCGCTAGAGCGGTAACAGACAAATATATATATATATATATATATATATATATATATATACAGTTTTGAACGGACCTCATTTCCGTCAACTACTAGGTAGGATCGATGGACAAAAATTCCGTCATGAGTACAACCTCAATAGCTGATTTCCCTTAAGGGAAATCTGCTAAAACCTACTCATCCCATAATATCATATTTTATCAATGGAGCTTTAATTGGAAGCTGCTCTACCATTTCTCATTTTCTCTTCCAAAATTACAAAACAATACGAACTTAGCAATGTTTTTTTCACACTCCAACTCATTTTCACCCTATGTGTAAGACATCCAAAACTAATGAACAATGAGTCAATTAGTGTCATCTGAGCTTAACGGATTAGAAAGTATTGAATGATAACGTGTTCACAGGGGCTGCGTAAACTAAGAATATTTCCAAAGATCTGATATAACTTGAGTCCATGAGATCTAATCGGAGGGGGTTACCGAATGCTGGAAAGAAGAAAGCCACTTAATATTTGAGTCAAGAAAAAATGTATACAACAATAGCACAGCATCAGTACTTAAACAACATTTGCTTTGTAACATTTTTCGATCCGACTTATAATATCAGAGATATTATGAATTTTGAAATCCCTCCACCAAAACCCCAGATTTCCAGGCTCCATTTCAACCATTATCAAATGTGACCAATAGATTTGAAAGAAACGTAATACTGTTAAATATAAGTGTGATATAGATAAAATATACATTTTCCTGTCTAAACCGGAAAGTCTTAATTGGTGGCGTCACCACACTCCAAATTTGCATGTGTCTCACACAGTGAAAGCTCAAAGAAGACCATATTTGGTATTTAACCATCGAATGAAACGGTTCATAATATAACATATTATTGTATAAGTGACATGAGTCGGAGCGGGGGTTTACTGAATTATTGAACGGACTAAATTTTTCTTCATTTCCAGAGTAGGATAGATGGACATTTGAAGAAATGTTTCGAGAATCGCGTCATGAGTACAGCCTCAAAAGCTGCTTTTTCTCAACGGATAAACCACTGTTTCCTATATCAAATCTATTTATCCTCCCCCGACTAAAATGATTTTATAAAAATAATCAATTCTTCCTACAAGGAATGGTTCTTGAAAAATGATCCACGCCATTTATGAAATATCTGCCATAGTTCTTTTCAAGTCATTCTACAAGCTAAAATTGTTCATGAAATACTAAAACTTTTTTATAGTCTCTAATGTAAAACATGGGCATTACCCTAATGATCATATAATCTTCTGTAAATTCAATATTAAACTGATAATTCTCACCCTATCAGGGACGCAGGTTAACAGTTTTCTTATAATGAAGAGAAAGCGCAGATAAGGAGAAAGGCAGATAGCCTTCTAGGATATCTGATTCCTGAATACCAACGGGGCCTTCTCAGTCAGCCCATCTAATCTAAAATCTAATCCAAACAAAGTCTGATTTCTAATTGCAAATCGATTTGGTTAAGGGAATGTCTCCATTGCTACTACTTGTGTGTTAGTGCTAAACTTGGAAGAAACTACGTTAAATTCGAAAGGTTCCAATTTAAGCTAAGTGCCTTTAGTGAAGGGGTCGGGGGAGTCTCTTTAATGCAAATCTCTAAATGCATTCCGGGCTTGACAAGATTTTCACTTAGTTAACGCCTTAGTAACTAATTTGTCCAAGTCCTAAATCGATACTCCCGCCGTACAACGGGTTTCTTTGTCACTAAATTGCATCCTAAAGGTAATCAGGATCTATTCCAATGGCCTCTTTGTGCTCAAACGATCTGACAACGGGAACACTCTGAATAGATATACTGTTTTTATTCCATTAAAGGAATAAATGAACTAAATACAATTTTCACTGCTATATATTTTGTATGGTTTATTAATTAATGTTTTGATTGTGTGCACTTCCTTGCAATTCTTGGCGTATGGATTACACTAGTTATGAATGCCCACCGCCATGACAGCTCATGCATTCTGAGATGCATTTTAAAAACCGTGCACCTCTATTTTTTATTAACTGGCTTAACATGTAATATCAAAATAATGATGTTTCTACATTCTTCAATGTATTCCCTTAATAATACGTACTTCCCTGATGCAGATAAATAAAACAGTGTGTCTGAAAGCCTTATTTAAAGTCGGTGAGTTACTTTTTTCACGTTTCAGACCAACTGATCATGATCAAAACTAAAAATAAAAATCAATTCGAAATCACATTCTTCTCTCCACGTCAAAGCAATAGCTCAGTCACTTTATAAAGGATTTCAATAGAGGCTTTTATATTTCTGTGATAATTATCTCGAGTTAAATTATATACTTTAATGTAATTCGCTTTATCAAATAAAACGTATAACCTTAGATTTTATTACAATACATGGTACAAATTTTGTTTACAATATCCTTTGCATTACAAAGAAATTTTGAAATATAGAGTTTCGATTCCGGTAACCTGATGGGGATGGGAGAGGGGTGAGAAATTGAATGGACTGTATACCCAAGTGCGAGAAATTGCTCAAACGCTATAAACTCGATCCATTTTTGAAACAGATGGTAACCTTTGACGAAAAGAGATTCTTTACAATAATGTTGAACGAAAACGTGGATCATTGCAATGAGTTACAACGAACCTATAGTTATGCCCTGTTGCTGGTGGGAGTGGGTGTTGTGTTCTATGACCTACTGCCTAACAACAAAACAATAAATACTGCAGTCAGAGAGACGGGCTAAAGGAACCAATTGATCAGAACCGAGCAGAGTTGACAAATAGGAGAGGCATTGCTTTCCGCCATGAAAATGCCAAACTGCACAAATCTTTGAGCACAAGGAAACAATTGTTGGACATTCGATGGGAAATTTTACCTCATTCTCCATATAGCCCGGACTTAACACCTCCGGACAATAATTTGTTTCGTTCCCTCCAAAATTCCCTTAGTCCTACGAATTTTAATTGTTTAGAGGACTGCAAAAAACACCTGGCTCCTTTTTTCGGCAGTAAGTCTAGGAAATTTAACGAAAATGGAATTATGGATCTTTCCGAAAAAATGTGATCAAATAAAATGTTAGTCATATTGAAGAGTAAACTTGTTCAATAGTATTATTTATATTTTCCTTCATTTTCCCTAAAAATCAACAGAGCTGTCCGAGCAACGAATTACTTTCATCAGCTGCGTTCCATATTCTTTCTCGGTACGCAATATCCTACGAGTTTCTAACTTTCTGCAGTCCTGTTGTCCTTATTCCATGAAATATTAAGGAAAAAAGAAGAAAAAAAAAACAGTATTTTTGATTGTCAACGTACTAAGTAACATCTTTCTCATTTAATAATCAGATAAATCTTTTTTAAAATTACTTCACTGAGTCCCATCAGTGACAAGAATTTTAATAGCTCCTCTTTAGAGACTCTATTATGTCACATAATACTTCTGGTACATCAAGGGACTTTCTTAGGTCCTCGTAACTTCTACACTCTCAAAGTAGGGCCTGCTCTACTAGCAATATTTTTTTTTTTTTTTTTTATAAGAAAGTTACAGTTTGCAATACATGCAAATGATGATCGTACAATCGTCCCTATCAACTAGTGTGTGGAGTAACTTTTCATTTCCTGGCAAGGAAGTCAAAAACTAGCAATATTGGAAAGTTAATTTGCACCATGTAATGCAGTCTTTATATTTGCTGGATTTATATAAACCCATCAACAATAGGCCACACTGATATTAATTTCGTATTTCAGGTCTTAAAGAATGACTTAGCAGAGGAGCGTTTTCAGTTTGTGTGGTTCTGAGAATGAGCCATTCTTTTCAAATATTTTGGATGGATATTAAAGCCCCCCCTCTCTTTTAACAACTAATTCTTCGTAGAATAGAGAATGAATTATTTAAAAGGTTATTTTATGTTTCAACTACAAATGTAAGCAATATTTATAGAATTTACAAGGACATTATTATAAAAAGTAAAGGAAGGCTTCAATTGGATAGGCTGCTGAAGGTAAGAAGCTGTTTGATATTCACAAGACACCAAAGAAGAGGGAGCTAGCCTACTTAATGCGCATCTCTAAATTCATTCCTCCTACAGCTAAATTTTCACTAACAATTAGCGAGTATCTTCATTGCGACTCAGTTTAATTCTTCTGTCATCTCTGAATTTCATCTGATAAAGAAAGCATTTCCATCTATAACTCACTTAAAATTAATGAGCAAAGCAAGGGATAATAATATTTGTGATTATAATAACAGTGAAAAAAAAAACACAGAAATAAATAGGACGGATAAAAGTAATGAAATACTCTAATTGAAATGCAATGCTTCTAGATGTTAATTAATAATAAGAAAAAAATTCTAAACAAAATTAATTTTTTACATGGAATAGATGCTGATAGGTTATAAAATAAAACAAATTCTGTCTTTCTCTCTCTGCTTTTTATTAAATATTCTGCATAATTATTTATTAACGTCCACTTCCATCTGTTTATTAGTTTCTTCAAGTTAATAAAATATAGATTCACCATAATAATAGAAAATTTAATGCAAACTTTACTGTATGAAAATATAAATTTGAACAAGACTAGGTACAACTCAATGTAAAATTCAAAGGAACTTAAAATCATTTCATAGTATTATATTTTATTATTCACCATTCTCTATGTATTATTTCTATTAGTGTTGTGCATACTTAGTTGATAGGGATTAGTAGAACCACCGAATAAATATTTCTGCAGTGGAGTCACGAAAATTTCATTCCCGTTGACTCAGGAATCGTTGCTGAGAAAGGGGCCGTTCTGAGGTGTCTAATCAGCTTTCATGTATGAGGAATATAGTTTCATTTTGCAGAAGCTGCAGATACATTTGTGGCTTGTAATCATCTGCTAAGTGCCCGAAATGGAGGAAATTTAGGCAATTTTAATATTATTATTATTTATTAACGCCCACGTTGTGCAACTAAGACTAATTAGGACGGGTTATCTACAGTTTACCAGCTTATTCTACCCAGGTTAGGGCTAAGTTAAATACTCAGAGAATAGAACTCCCGACTTGAGATTTAGACCGACTCATTAACTCGCATAGCTAACCTGAGCCTTCAACTTTAATTCAAGCTTCCAGTTACTTAACGACGTATTGGTCAATTCCATCCATCCGGTTGACGAGTGCTTGAAAATATTGACAAATTTGAGATCGATACAGCTTTTCATGACTTTTAAATCTCTGAGGAACACTTACGATATTTTGGGGCGTGGTGGCTTTATGAATGAACTGCCAGTGTTACACCAGTTATGGGGGGGGGGGAAACGGAGCTTTGGTGACCAACTGTTCAGGGATTCGGTACCAGAGGGTTCCTTTGATGATCCGACTCTGGGGAGTAGAGGATCCTGAACTGAAAACTCTTGACTTTATTATCGCGATATAGTTGAGTTCGTTGGGCGTGTGGATATAAATAATTTTTGAGTGAGTCTTGCAGAGAGATAAGCAGGAGTTTCGGAGAGGATTCATAATTGACTTTATTCTTTGTTATCCGGCAGAAGTATTCGATGAAAGAACAGTCGCATTAAAAGTGAAGAAAGTGAATTGTCTTCTTAATTAGTAATAAGTATAAATTAAAAAATAATTTGAAGTTGGAAATTAAATGCTTTTAAATGTTTCTTAACATTGTAAGAATTTATTTTAACAAAATAAATTGAAATGTGAATGAATTATTGGTGGAAATAATCAGTATATTTTAAAATTTGAATATAATAATTACCTTCCTTGTTTATAACCTGCACTTGTTTTACTGCACTACTTCACAATCATCACTAGTTGTTTTATAACTATGCTTATAACCTTTCACAACCATGCTTATAACCTACCAACAACATACCATAATCTTCACAACATCCTAATTTTGTTCATATTCTGGTTAGATCTGATCATGTATTACACGATTACAGAAAAAAATTTAATATTACACTCGTGACGAAAGTAGAATTTACAACTCTCGTGAAATTACCACACTCGCTTCGCTCGTGTGGGCAAACGTTTCACTCGAGTTGTAAAATGATCTACTTTCGTCACTTGTATAATAAATAACTATTGTACAATTCCTTTAAATATGAATGCGCATTGTTAACTTTATAATGCCTAAGTTGCGTTTTTTATATTCCGATTAATAGGTTATATTGTTTCTGATTAGGACTTGATTGGACTGAATTTTGCCTAAGGACATTAGCTATATGGGGATGTATTATTATTTGATTAATATTTAATCCAGTAAGATTGAAACGGTATTTATTGTTTGTACATAGAATTAGTTACCCGAGTAATCCACCCAGTAAACTCTCTTCATCATCTATCTAGTGAAGTTATCATTTTATTATATTTCACTGCATCAATTCACCCTAGAGTTCTAATTTTTAATTTATATATCTATCTACTAGTAGTCATTATAATACCTGAAGTATCTGGCTGTTGAAGTACTTAGTGGCTACCGGAGCACAAGCCTCATTACAAAACTAAAAATATGAGTTGTGTCGCTTCCGAAATTCAAACTGTCATAACGTTTTGTGTCGATCGCCGTCCAATTAATTTGAACATATATATAATATAAGTTAAAATTTGAAAATAAATAAACTCGAAAGTATAAACAATATTGGATATTATTGGCATACCTCTCGGTGGAGACTGTCGTCACTGGCTGATGGTCGAGTACCGCTGGCAAGCGCTTTCGATGCGATGGCATCATCTTCAAGCCTGTTAGTTGTACTGAGTTGGTTGTCCATCAGTCAGTGGGTTTTATGCTCTGTTCACAGTATTAGTTGTTTACGTTTAGTCCAGATCTGTTTACTTACCACTAAGATCTGTTAAACGAGGGATGTTGATGTTCAGGTAAATTGTTTCGTGTGGTGGGTTGTCTCCACCGAGAGGTATGACAATAGTATCATTTATATTGGCGGTTCTAACCCTTTATTTGATTTATCAATATTGGATATCTTATTAGTTTGCCCGTAAGAGTATTACATTTCCTTTAAAATCATGACAAAAATCATAATATCATAATCTGAGTGCATAAAGTAGACCTGTTTTCCTCCACAATGCGTCAATTAACTTTCTCAGCAACATCTTCTTTATCAGTGCTTGTTGACTCAAAAACCCCGTCGAACGTCAAGCGATCAACAGCAATTAAATTATCCATTATAAAATGTAAAAGATCGTAAATTAAAATATTCATTATAAAACTAAAAGTTCATATTAAAACTAAATATACGGAAAGGAACACTCTTACGTAAAACACCCAGCCTAGCTAGACAACTGATAAAAAAGTTAAATTTAATATTAAGCAACTACAAATAACACTAAAAGTGTACACACATGTATCAATGTACAAAATTCATAAGTAAATTTAAAAAAAAAAAAAAATAAAACAGTTAAAAAACTAAAGCACAAAAACCTAAAATAAACTAACACTTCTAAGATGTAATTCTAAAAAAAATTGCTAAAAAAGGGAAAGAAAGACAGATATACCAGAGGAAATATCCAGAGGAGAAAAAAAAAACACAATGAAAACCAAAGAATCGATAGAAAGGAAATGGGGTGACTGAACGTCTTGATAATGTAAAAGAACCTCTATGTAGTATTAATAAGATACCTATTAGAGTTTATACATTTTTTAAAATCTTTTTTTTTTCGTTTAATGTTTCCCTATCTTTAATGTTTTTAACTCTCATACAATGTATTAATATTTTCTGAAGTTCGGGACTGAAAAGCTCTTGAGGTGTCGAAGCAATAAATATGTTTTTACAGATGATTAAAATTAAATTATTTACTAACGCCCACTTTTGGCAACTAAGGTTAATTGGGACGGGTTATCTACACGTTAACACTCTTTATATAGTTATAGCTTATTAAATGGAGAATATACACAAAATATAATGAAATTTAAAAAACTTAAATATCTCCAAATGGAGTGACAATCTAACCCGAAGGGGCCGATTTCTATATGAGCTTTTAGTCGGAAATTGTGTATATAACTGGCTCACAAAGTTTGTCTACTAAAGACTGGTGTACCATTTACACATATGCTTAATAGAACGTTAAATATTAAAAAATTTGTAAAAATGTCTAGTCCCTAACAATTATTTTTAAAAAAAATCTATAAAAAAAAACTAAATTCCTTAGTCATGAAACTATGAAGTTTTTTTTAAGTCATTTATTAAGTCTGATCCAATGGACAAATGTAATTTGGACATGGATACTGCAGGACTCCTCATCTACAAGCATTGACATGAAAAATATATAATTAATATAATTGTATTTGTTAAGTGAAAAATGAAATTTTACTTGAGGCAATACGCAATTTGTTAAGGTAGCTGAACCAAAAAAAGACTAGAGAGCCCTCTAGCGAGAAGAAAGGGGAAACAACACTCAAGAAAGCAACCAAGTCATACAGACCATCCCCTAACGATCCGAAGTGTTCATAATGTACAGCTGAGCCCATCTCATTACCGCCCAAAGAAAATATTCACCTTTTATATATCATATTATGATTCAATTTGCCACGGTTCTAATTATAATTCGCCCTTATTTCCTTCTATAAAAATATATTTCTCTATCCTGTTAATTCCTTTTATTTAGTCCTTTTATAGAACTCAAATTTTACATAGTTTAAAACAAGCTAAATTAGTACACTTAAAGAGATTGTTAGTGCAACCAATTTTATTTGAATGGAAAAAGAAACACTAAGTATTTGTTACAATATCTACAACAAAATCAGCCTTTTTCAATAGGCGATTGATAATGATTATAATAAAATTGTATTCTATACTCCGATTGATAAATTATTCATGACTTGATGAATATTTTATTTTGAGGGTAAAGCAAATGGATGAACAGACTCTAACGTCCTGTTATTCGGGTTATAACCAATAATAAAATAAAAAGAAAATATATATTAAAAAAATATTGAGGTATTTTCAACAAATTATTCGGCGGCTAACGAGAGAGAATACCATTTTCTATATTTGCCTTATGTCAACAAAATTAATCTGCGGAATATGTATGGGGTTGATCATATACGTGATATCAATAAAAATATGGCATTAATGGTGGATTATGAAAAAAAAAAAAGAATTGAAGGTGTTTGAGATTAACGGGGAAAAACAAATTTTATCTTCCGCACTTCTATATTTGAATCCAATTCATTGCCTTCTACTAATAATCACGAATAGTAATTCAATGTAATAGTTTACTACGAGTATTATAGCAGATTTTGCTTTGTTATTTACAAGAATAATAAAAAATAATATATCACGTGGTTTTTAGATTCATTAAATTATATTTATCAGTTTGTTTAACAAGTAGAGACGATTTCACGAAATTTGACTTGTATTTGTATTCTGTTTTTCATCTATAATAATAGTCTCTTCAGTCAAATTGGTCTTATCTCTTAAGGGATGTGCGGGGGTTGAAATGTCAGTGGCTTTGAAATGTTTGAAATGCTATTCTTTCACTGTGACACCTCTTGCTTTTCAAATTGCCTTATTCTATTTTTTTGTGTAAAAACATTTTATTTAATTATTTATTACAATATAAAGCATCTACTATTGTTATTAGCGGTAGATGGATCTATAGTTCTTGGAACAAGCGAATTTCTGTTAAAAATGCAAAAACATGATGTCTTCTTCATCGTCTCAAAGGAGTTCTTTTAAATTCGGTTTAAGGTTCAAAGCAGTTCATGGAAGATTGCATTTTTTACAATTAAGGAAAAGTTGTGAGGCTCTAAGATGAGCTTTGGAACAATCGCAGGCTGTTGGGAATAAGACTTTCAATAAATAACTAAGTGTTAATTTTGTGTCCAATTCGGACACGGCCAAGACAACCTCTTTCTTTGGGATTTTTCTACTTGCAGTATTCCATCGCCCAATAATATCTTTAACCCATTTCATCCAAACTTTTCAAAAATTAATATATCACGTTTAAACTGTGTACACAATGAAATTAACCCATTAGCTGTGTGCATGTAAAGTATTAATTCAAAAACACCCCCTAGGGGGAGTTTTGCCAAAATTGGGGCAGTGGGAATGGAAGAGTAGGGGTCCATTAAAAATTAATTAATATTTTTTTAATTATTTTTATTCACAATCTACGAATAGAACTTTACAATATCCATAATGATACATAATTATACTCCTTTAAATAATGTTGCATCCCTAAAATGGTGTATACCATTTTTTTAGCAGATTTCCCTTAAGGGAAATCAGCTATTGAGGTTGTACTTGAGGTATTTAAACTTCGAATTATGCGATTTATTATGTAGCAGAGTATTGTTTATGTAACATGAGTAGAATGGGCGGTTTTCTGACGGGTGAAAACTGGAAAATCCAAATATTTCGGTTAAGATTCAAGATAGAGAATACATGTATATAACAATATTTATAGTAAATTTAATTTTCAATAAGATTAGTTTTATACCATTGTTTGATCCGACGTAAAGTAACGAAGATCTTTCGAATTTTCGAAAATCCACTCCTCTAACCCCCTCCCCCCCTTCCCCTGGTCCGATTTCAATCCTTAGCGAACTTGATCTGTCTTTTTGTAGAAAACAATTATATATCAAGTTTAGTAAAGATGAAACAAAAATTGCAACCGCTAGAGCGGTAACAGACAAATATATACATAATTTTGAACGGACCTCATTTTCGTCATCTCCTGGGTAGGATCGATGGACATTTGAAGAATAATTTCGAAAATCGCGTCATGAGTACAACCTCAATAGCTGATTTCCCTTAAGGGAAATCTGCTAAAAAAATAATGTTTAGATAAATGGACCCGGCCGTTCCCACTGCCCCAAAAATGGGCACCCAATATAACCTGTAATAAATCCCATAAATTACAGATGTTTGAAACTTTTTTTATTACTACTCATAGGTGCATACATTATAAAGTAAATTGAAGCACAATAATTACTGCTCTTGAAAAAAAAAAGTCCGACACGCAGGGGCTGCGTAAACTAAGCAGATTTCCCTCGTGAAGTTTAGTAATAGATAAATATACATACTGGTAACACAACAGCACCGTGAATAAATACTACCGGAAATAGGAAATGTTTCATCCTATTTCAATAACCTGCCGACAGGAAGCGTTAGGTTTGAAATGTAAACAAACGGGTCTGCCCGTTTCACACCGGAAAGATTAACAATTTCTGAAATTTATTAGAATATAACATAAATTTTATTGAGAACTATTTACTATACCTAGTACTGTAATTAATAATGAGTCAGAATAATTGTTATCTCAATCAATCAAATTTTAGTAGTCCAAAACTTTAAGATGGGGGGGGGGTGCCACCGGGACAGATTTGCATGTATCTCGTACAATAAAGGTCTCTTGAATACAATTTTTGGTATTTAAACTTCGAATAATGTGATTTATTATGTAGCAGAGTATTGTTTATGTAACATGAGTAGAAGTGGCGGTTTGCTGATGGCTGAAAACTGAAAAATGCAAATATCTCGGTTAATATTCAAGATAGAGAATAAATGTATAAAACAATATTTACAGTACATTCACTTTGGAATAAGATTGATTCAATACAATTTTTTGATCCGACGTATGGTAACGGAGATATTTTGAATTTTCGAAAATCCACTCCTCTAACCCCCCCCCCCTCCCACAGGTCCGATTTCAGCCTTTAACCCTCCGTCGGGCACAGCGGCTCTGAGAGGCCAGGAAAACATACTTTTTAATGCCCCGCCTCATCCTGTTTCCTCTGTGAGGTGCCATTCCCAGTAGTTTCCTGATTCGTGTCCATGCGGAGAATCTCCTACTATAGTCTATTACCATCCTTCATCCAGCCCGTCTGGTCCCTAGGTGGCTTGTGAGGCCGACTGCGCCCAATTGCTCCTTAATTTCAAAGATGAGTTTTTTTCATGATATATCTATTGCAATCGTTTCTTTTACTAAGATTAATGCTATTCTGTAAAGAAGTTCGTCGATATCTTGAAAAATAAGTGCTAGTCTAACTCTGGCCTCTCAGGCCGAATGCGCCTTATCAATTTTACTTGTTTTAGTTTAAGCTTCATTCTATTTTAATAAAGTTATTATTTTACGTACTAAATAGCATATTTGCTGTCCTTAGATCCAAGCAAATTCTGTCCTCCCAGCTTTTTAAATTAAAATTAATTAGATGGTGAGTTGGGGGGGGCTAAAATATGTGGGCGGCCTCTCAGGCCGTGTGCACCCGATTTTGTTTCGTCCAGAGGTGCGCTCGACGGAGGGTTAACGATCTTGATCTGTCTTTTTGCATAACACGTTTAAATATCGAGTTTGGTAACGAACCAAACAAAAATTGCGACCGCTAAAGCATTAAAAGACAAATACATACATTTATATATAATTTTGAATGGTCCTCATTTTCGTCATCTCCTGGGTAGGATCGATGGACATTTGAAGAAAATTTTCGAAAATCGCGTCATGAGTACGACCTCAATAGCTGATTTCCCTTAAGGGAAATCTGCTAAAAAGTACTAACTTTTTATAGCACGACCCACTAGCGATACTTTGTTAACAGGAGAACTGTGAATCACATAAAGAAGTTTAAAATATATCATTCATAATAATAAACTCCCAATAGTTCCAATATAATTTGAAACCAGCGTTGAATGCAAAAAGTCGCTTAGAAAAAAAGAAAAGCATAATTTTATGACTGCCCCATTTTTGGGGCAGTGGGATAAAATGGGTTAATTTGTCGCAGTTTGTTGTGATTTTTCTAGGTGAGAAAGACTTATCTATGTGTGGTCCTAGTCTATCTTTGACCGTGTTATTGTTTTATATAGAAGCAAGATTTGATCCCCAGTTCCTATTACAAGTTATTTTAAGAAAATTCTTTTGTGATACTGAGCTCTTGAATTGTTTGGTTCATAAGTAGCCCAAAATAGTGGATGCTATGCATAAAAAAAGTCAGTCACGCAGGGGCTGCGTAAACTAAGCAGATTTCATACGTGAAGTTTTACAATAGAGAAATCTGCTTAATAACAACTGTAGTAATCTTAACCTATTCACGAGGGAGGAATAGTTACAGAAACGGCCGCCAGAGCTCTCGTCGGAGTCAGAACATCCTGTCGACCACACGCAGAATACAAATGCAAATATCTCGGTTAATATTCAAATACAGAATAAATGAATAGAACAATATTTATAGAAAATTTAATTTGCAATAAGATTGATTCTGTACAATTTTTCGATCCGACGCATAACAACGGAGATATTTCGAATTTTCGAAAATCCTCCCCTTTAAACCCACCCCTACCACTGGTCCGATTTCAGCCGTTAACGAACTTGATCTTTCTTTTTACATAAAACGACTAAATATTGAGTTTGGTAACGATTAAACAAAAATTGCGACCGCTAGAGCGGTAACAGACAAATATATATATATATATATAGATATATATATTTATATTTATATATATATATATTTATATACAGTTTGAACGGACCTCATTTTCGTCATCTACTAGGTTGGATCGATGTACATTTGAAGAAAAATTTCGAAAATTCCGTCATGAGTACAACCTCAATAGCTGATTTCCCAAAAGGGAAATCTGCTAAAACAATTTGTTTTCATTAAATGTCAAAGTTGGATCAGAGGAGTTCCTTTTCCTACAAAAGTGAACGCATTTCGTTTCATTCAGAGGAAATTTTACTAAATGGATGTAGCAAAAATATATTAGAATTTAAAGTTGATTATGAGGAATGAGAGTTGTAATTAAATATATTTTGCCTTATATAAACACATAAATAAAAGAAGAGCAAAACCTAATACATTAGCTGAATAAATTTATTTAATTTGTTTTTCAATTTCACTTATTAATTTTAGTTGCCATTAATTCCCGAATTTCACAATTTTATTATAAGATAATAATCCATTATATTGTAAATACATTAAGCATTTATTTAAGCATAACCATACATGTAAAACGCGATGCGGCAATAGAACATGTACTCAAATAAAGGACATCGTGTTGAGGAGAAAAAAAAAATTATCATATACAATTTTTCAACCCAAATCAAAATAACGTAAATTTTTCGATTTTTTAAATTTAACCTTTGTAACCCTCTCTCCTCCTGTTGTGACTAGTATCAATTTTGATTTATAGCTTTCTGTGAATCGTTTTATCATTAACTATGATATCTATGAAGTAAATGTTGAGCTTTCAAGAAAACATAATCTACACCACTCTGCATTTTTTTATTTTTAGAACGATGTTTTTATAAATTGAGGTGTTTTAATAGTACTTTCAACGCTGATTCCAGATATGCAGCTGGGTTTTTTCTAACACGTCAGGATTTTATAAAATCTAAATGTTAAAATATAACAAATCTAGTATATTTTGAATAATTTTCAGATAAGTCAAAGGTAGTTTCGGTGGTGAGCAGTTAATTGTTATAACTTTGTTTGTGGCTTTCTTTATAAAAAAAGAGTTTAAACAAATAAAATTCACCAATAAGCATTTATGAATGAACAATAATATTGTTCAGTTAACCAAAAGAGGCGAAAATTAAAACTGTTGATTTTCTTACACAGTTTAATACTCACAAGTCAAAATAAATATACAGCTACGTTTTTCTTTTATAATAACTCTTACACATTGCTACAATAAAATGGACTACTTACTACATGAATAAACACTACTGGTTTTTTCTCAGTGTTTTAAGTTTTTTGCATTCAGCTGGATTGAAACTTCGTTTTTTTTTTTTACTTTCTGGTACTGCCAGCACTTTTGCTCTCACGCTTTAACATGTAACAATAGTCGGCCATCATAATCTTGTTCCACCTGATACCGCTTTTCCATATCCTTAATATCCTGGTGGAATCTTTCTCTATGTTCTTCGCTTACAACACCAAGGTTTTCGGGGAAGAAGTCCATGTATGGGGGAGTGAAGAAAATGTATCTTTATGCTCATATTGCACCCCAATTTCATTATATTGCTCAACATTCTCTTCACAATATGTCTGTAGTGAGGATTCTTATGGTTTCCTAGGAACTTTTCGACAACTAAAAATGAAATACCCTCTCTAACAAGCCGAAATTAATAAAAATATTTAATAGTATCATGTGAGGCTCTATGAAAACTGTACGTGATAGGTAAAAACGGACTTGATATTCGAATTCAGTGAACAAAATACCTTAAAGAAAATATAAAAACTGAGGTCAAATAGAATATTTTTTTCCGTGGCTGTCTTTTAGCAGATTTAGCCCTTAAGGGAAATCAGCTATTGTACTCACGACGCGATTCTCGAAATTTTTCTTCAAATGTCCATTGATCCTACCCAGGAGATGACGAAAATGAGGTCCGTTCAAAACTGTATATATATATATATATATATATATATATATATATATATATATATATATAGATATATCTATCTATATATTTGTCTGTTACAACTCTAGCTGTCGCAATTTTTTTTTTATCGTTACCAAACTCGGGGGGTTTAGATGGGAGGATTTTCGAAAATTCTAAATATCTCCGTTACTATACGTCGGATCAAAAAATATTATAGAATCAATCTTATTGCAAATTACAGTTGCTATAAATATTGTTCTATACATTTATTCTCTATCTTGAATATTAACTGAGATATTTGCATTTGTATTCTGCATGTGCTCGTCAGTAGTGGCTGTTCGGTCTTTCCGCCGTGAGCTCTGACGGCCGTTTTCGTAACTTTTCGTCCCTTGTGAATAGTTTTAGAGGTTCCTTACTACTACAGCTGTTATAAGGCAGATTTCTCTATTGTAAAACTTCACTTAGGAAATCTGCTTCGTTTACGCAGCCCCTGCGTGACGGACTTTTTAATTTGCACGTATCTCACATTGTAGAGTATTGATGAAAACATTTGATATTTAGATAGGATTAAAATTTGTATTTATTGAAGAGGTTTACTGGAGCCAGAAAGCCTAAAATCGAAGAAATCTCGGTTATATTCCAGATTCAGAAAACATGTATTAAACATGGTAGAGTGACAACGTACAAATATATATACATATATAAAGTTTTGAAATAAATACAGGATTAACAGAAGTGTGTGGTCAATAAAATTTGGATTGATTATGTTTGGCCATTATAACCGGCGGATCTGAGGCCAGGCCATGCTGCCAGACTGACTGTGGACAGGATCTAAAAGAGTCATAATCGGTAGTCAATCCCAGACGAAGTCAGACATATAAAAAGTCCGTCACGGAGGGGCTGCGTTTACTAAGCAGATTTCCCACTTACGCCACGTATTTGCATTTATCTTAAAACTTAAAAGTTCAACAAGAACAATATTTGGTATTTAAGCTTCAAATAAAGTGATTCACATCATCATAGAATAATGGAAATATGAGATCAGTAGGAGTGGGGGTTTACTGAAGGCCGAAAGCTAAAAAATGCAAATATCTCTGTTAATAATGAAGATTGTGAAAAAATGTACACAACAACATTTATAGAACATTACATTTGCAAGAAGATTGTTTCTATACAATTTTTCGATCCGACGCATAATAACGGAGATATTAAGAAATTTCAGAATTCTCCGCCTCTTAACCTCCCCCCCCTCCCCTGATCAAGATTCAGCCGTTAACGAATTTGATCTTTCTTTTTGTATAAAACGATTACATATCAAGTTTGTAACGATAAGACAAAAATTGCGACCGCTAGAGCGGTAACAGTCAAATATATATATATATATATATATATATATATATATATATATATATATATATATATATATATATATATAATTTTAACCGGAGCTCATTTTCGTCATCTGCCAAGTAGCATCGAGAGACATTTTAGGATTTTTTTTCCCCCAAAAATTACGTCATGAGTAGTCAATAGCTGATTTACATTAAAGAAAATCAGCTAACCGAAAATATAAGTTTCTGAGTACGTTTTTTAAATGTAAAAGAGAGAGACAGTTCATGTTTCATTTACAGGAAATGCTTATATATTGAGTTTAATAACCATCAAGCGAACGAGTTGACCGCTAGAGAGGTAACAAAAAAATATAAGTATATATCGGATTCATTTTCATAAAACCCTATGCAGGAAGAATGGGCATTTAAAGGATGTTTTCTAAAATGAATGAGGAAGGACTCAATAGCTGATTTACCTGCACGTCAACTGTCAGACACAGATACAAAGAAGTGAGTGAAAAAAGTTCCTGTCGTCGGGGGAATGAGGAAGTCACAAAACGATAGGGAAAGGTAGAGGGTGGCATTCCTGGGGAAATGCGGGGTGCGGAAGACTTCTAAGAAGAAATAAACTGAACTGACAAGTAGAGAAAAGAGAGAGAAAGATAAAGAGAGAGAGAAGGAGCCTATGGGTGGTTGGGAGTGACAGAGGCAGGGATGTGCTCGGTGACACGGACACAATCAAGACGAATGCCCCAACAAGCTAACATGGACAATTAATAGAGAGAACAGAGGTAAGAAGGTTCTCTCTTAGCCTTCATTAGCTCGCATCATTACCTTCCATTCCTTTCTCCCTAATTCCCCTTCTACTCTACCTTCGGCTCAATTTATTTCTTCAGCCCAAACCTCTTCGGCCTTTGGTTTGGTTTTTTCTTTCCCTTCCGACGTTTTGTTACGGTTGTTTGGACTAATAAATCATTTTAGGAGATTTCCCTTAAGGTAAATCGGCTATCGAAGTTGTACACATGTCGTGGTTTACTTAAAATAACACCTTTGTGAATGGGTGACTGCAGAGTTAGTTTGCCGGTTTTCTACCAGGGCACGCTGGTTGTGGAATGGTGAGAGTCTAATGAGTAAATCACTCATACCTCCAGTGGGTATGACGAAGGACATTGACTCTCCAAGATACCGCGGAATATCAAACTGGCCTTTGGTGACATGACCACTCCCCCCCCCCGGGATTTACGAGACCAGTCAAGTCTACTGGAGACAGTTAATTTCAGGCCCACCTTGGTTAACGGGGGTTGAACGTCGAGTCCTTCACTCACTACGTAAAAACTTTGATCTCGTATCCCAGCTCGGAGGCAGCTAACGATCTTAAAGGCCTATAATTGCAACAAATACAAACATTTCGACCCCACGAGCGTTAACAGACAACATATATACAAACAAAACTTTGAAGGAACTTCGTTTTCGTCATCTTCTAGGAGAGGATATTTAAAGGAATATTTCGAAAATTGCGACATGATTATTGAGTTTTATATATACAATTTTTTTTATATATAAACATTTTTTTTATTAGTTTGTCTAACTTTTTTTTTTATGTTACCAAACTCGATTTAAAAGTTTTGTATAGAAATAAAAATCAACAAGGAGAATCTGAATAAAAAATCCAACAAAAAAAACATAGCCAATTTACAATATATCTCTGTTATTATACGTCGGATCGAAACGTTTTGCAGAACCATTCTAATTGCAAATTTAATTTTCCACATATACATGTTCTCCTTATCTTGAATATTAAACGAGACATTTGCTTTTATTACTTTTCAGCATTCAGTAAGCCCCACTCTAACTCATGTTAAATGCAAAATAACCTGTTATATCATAAAGCGTCTTATTCTAAGCTTGAATACCAAATATTGTTTTCAATGGACTTTTATTGTGTGAGATAATTGCTAATACGATGTGTTATAACGTAATCAATTAACTTTTCACGTTCTAGATTATAAAATAGTTATTTATTATACAAGTGACGAAAGTAGATCATTTTACAACTCGAGTGAAACGTTTGCCCACAAGATCGAAGCGAGTGTGGTAATTTCACGAGAGTTGTAAATTCTACTTTCGTCACGAGTGTAATATTAAATTTTTTATGTATCGTGTAATACATGATCAGATCTAACCAGAATATGAACAAAATTAGGATGTTGTGAAGATTATGGTGTATGTTGTTGGTAGGTTATAAGCATGGTTGTGAAAGGTTATAAGCATAGTTATAAAACAACTAGTGATGATTGTGAAGTAGTGCAGTTATAAACAAGTGCAGGTTATAAACAAGGAAGGTAATTATTATTATATTTAAATTTTAAAATATATTGATTATTTCCACCAATAATTCATTCACATTTCAATTTATTTTGTTAAATAAATTCTTACAATGTAAAGAAACATTTAAAAGCATTTAATTTCCAACTTCAAATTATTTTTTAATTTATACTTATTACTAATTAAGAAGGCAATTCACTTTCTTCACTTGTGAAGAAAGTGATTACTTTCTTCACTCTATTGCAAAATGTTTCACTTTCTTTACTCATTTCAGTTTAGTAATGTTACCATTATTCGACGATTACAGAAAAAAGCATATTTGAACCAGGCTCGATATTTAACACGTTCATTTAACGCTAAACGCTATAATCTTTATTCTCTGTAATCGCCATTGGAATAGAAAGGGATGGGGGCACTCGGATATTCAAAATGTCTGCTTTAATATGAGTCGGATCGAAAAACAATCCCAGATCCAATCTTGTTAAGCTATTGATACTCTACAATTTTTGTTCTATAAGGTTTACGTAACTCAAATATTAAGCAAATTAATCATACTCTACTCATCGGATGATTCACTAGTTCGCTACCAGAGCGCGCTAGTGTTGCTGTGTTTGTGGATCCGCGGGAACGACGATAAACGTTTGACAGCACTTCGGGATGACTAACTATTATGAATCTCTTAGACCCCGTGCGTAGATAGCATGGTTGGTTGTGTCTACTGGCAACAGACCCGGGGCAGTCTATTGGACCCATCTTATTCCATGTTCCTCCTTGGATAACGTACGTTGTACGTCGAGTAGGTCACTCCCTGGTTTTTCGCTCGGGCGGCTAAAGATCTCAAAGGTCTGTAATGCAACCGGAACAAAAACTAAAGTAAAGGATATTCTTTCGACAGCCAAAGGCCTTTACGTATTTCACAATTCACCCGGTTTCAAAATGGTCACAGTCTGTTTGATGATTTAGTGCCTTGCTATCATTTATTATTGCAGTTGAAACATCCCCTGTTCAAAAATGCACAACTTAAAACAGAGATTCGGGATTAAACATAGACCAATTGAGCAAACCAATTTAATGATTTGAAACCTTTATGGATATGTTTGGAAATACAACCAGTCAAGAATTATATTTGTATGTTTTTGAATATTTTGTGTACAGAAATAATTAGTACATAATCTAAAGGCTTACAATAATTTATAAATGCACTTTCTCCCATAAAAACTGCTATCTTGCCAATTGAATCACCGTCGGAGTGCCAAGATGAACTAGATTATTACAGATATTTTTATAATCAGTTAGCAACCTGTAGAATACCTTAAACTGGATAGAGAAAACCATAATTTCTAATGGAGATGAGATCAAGTAAATCTGGCTATTGATAACTCGTAAATTTCCAGTGCTGGGATAAATCTCCTCGGAATTGCTGAAATATGGATAAGATGTAATGAGGGAAGAAGATTGGGGTATTTTGGCAGGCTGTAATGTCTGAAAAATGGGAATGAGTGATAATTCTCCCTTTAAAACATAAAAAAAGGGCTACAAATACGTTTTAGTGGAATTTGTAATGTTAGGCCACTTTATATTTGTCAGCCCATTGTAGAAATTATTAGTGAGTCACGAGATAATAACCAGATGACGGGAGTGAGATTTCTCTACAGAACATCCCTCCCCCCTTAGACAAATGACCAAGAAGTCTGCCCTGGGTCTTCGCTATTACGTGAAACGCTTATGTATCGAGTTTCATTACGATGAAACAAAAATTGCAACCATGAGAGCGGTATCAGACAAATATATATATATATATATATATATATATATATATATATATATATATATATAGGGTGTCCCATCTTCCCTTACCACCCCCTTAAAATCGCAAATTGTATTATTAAAAGGCTGAGACTTGGTGTGCAATTATTGTGACCCCTGATGAATCTTTTCAGTCCATATTCAACTTCGTACATTTCTCCAGCGACCATAGCTTTGGAATTTCCAATGGAATGTCACACTTTTTATGACGAATTCTTGTAGAAAACCAAATTCTAAAACGAGTTTATATCAGTGAATTTTTCGATTAGACGCATTCATTAGCCGTAAAATTCACAATACTTTATTTCAGAAACGGGGCCTTTTAATTGAAGAATTCTGCAACATAAAAGTTGTAGTCGACAAAACTATCTTTGAAACAAGTCTAAGGGAAAAGAAATGGATCCTGAAGTTAAAAAAAAGAAAGAAAGAACGAAATAACTCAAAAGTATTCTTTAATGAAAAATGTTTACTTCAAAGAATATTCACATAACAACAAAGCGTTCTTAGATATATTACACACACACACACACACACACACACACAATTTTGGACAGACCTCGTTTCTGGTATTCACTGTGTAGAATCGATGAACATTTGAAGAAATTCTTTGAAAATCGTGACATGTATAAAACCTCATTAGCTGATTTCTCCCCTTAAGTGAAATCTACTAAAATATAAAGCAATGAACTTGAGGTTTTAAAGCTAGCCGTTGGTGAAGCTTTTTTATGCGCTGTTAGTGCACTAGTATACATCGATGGTTTAAAAAAGAGGTAATTGAAGCGTTATTTTAATCCAGCAGGGAGCAGCGCCGTTTGATGCAAACAGTGAAATAACGTGGAGAAATGAAGAACTGCAATTTTGAATGCTGGCTGAGATGAAGTAGGAAGAATATTTGAAGTGTATAGAAAGCGTTAATCTCATATTATGTACACAGTACTGCGTCCGCAATTTGGAAACATACTGAAGACTACTAGGAATGGTCAGCAATAGTTATAACAGAGGCTTAGTTCCTTCAATTTCTGAAGTGACCAGTAAGAAGTGTGTCAAAGGACAAGGTTCCTCCTAAGGAACGTGGAGTCTTGCCTGCTTTGAACTTTAAAAAAAATGAAGATAAGATTTCTTCGCACAATGATAAACATAGTTATTTGTTATTGTATGAGTAATAAACAGCGGCATGCTCTGGAACAATTCAATTTAAAAAAAAAAGAAAAAAGAATAACATGACCAACTACTAAAAAATAGATTTGTTTCAGTAAGATATGCTGGAAGTGTGGGGGAAATCCTTGATCCTTCATGAAAATATTGATCAAGACATATTAGGATTCTAGACGTGATCCCTGGCTGAATATCTCCATACACATTCACGGCTCGGCTTTCCGTCCCCACATCGCCCAACAGCCATAAATAATTTTACAGCCTTTTTACACCGCGAAGCACTCTTCCGAGTAGAGGCTCACACACCGGCCATCCACCTTACTTTCCGAGAAATATGCCTCTTCTTCTCTAGCTCTCAGAGATAAGTCGGGGATTTATCATTGTAAGTAATGCTCCAATTAATTATACAGAATGTATTGCTGGTAACATGAGAGAAAATTGATGACAGGAATGAAGATTGAATACAATGCACATAGGTTATATTTGGTGTCTATTTACAAAATTGGGTTATGTTTGGCAGTTGTGGGACCCTTTGTTTATAGAGTTTCATTCCCACTTGGAAACTAGGGCTCTATATAGTATAAAAATACTTTATTTACACTAACTAGATATAATCCTTAAACTTAGGATGCCGACCAGAAGACAACCCGTCCCATATAGTTTTAATTGATGAAGTTTTTAATCTCCTGAAGGCTACCTTATCAAGCAATCATATTTTCTTGTATATACACTCCCCTCTACGTGTCTACATGCGCTATTACATGTGTCAAATATTTCGGCTTTTACAGGGTGAGGCATAATAACGAGCGATTTTTAAAAGACTATTAAATAAAAACATTTTGTTACAAAAATATGTTTATATCACAATATTAAAATACATGAAAAATGTCGGCGAGCTGAGCAACGAGGGTTTCTTTCAATGGCGACTCTTACACGTTCAATGTTATCAGGTGTGCGCACAGTTTTCGGTCACCGTTTTGATAAAATATAAGTAATTTTAGTCAGGTTGACAATGAGCTGATCATAAGGAAGAAAATCATTTTAGGACTATAAGGATTACCTGAAGATGAACACAAAGGCCGCAACGTTGTAATGAACTAAATAAAAATTAAAACATTGTAGAAAGCTGTAGTCTTAGTTATTTCTTGTATGGGTCATATTTTCATTATATTAAGGTGGAACAGCGGAGACACCTCAGAATAGATTATGAATCAGTCCTTCCTCTTCAGCTCGTATCTTTTCCCATTTGCTGAATGGTTTCATTCTTGGATCATTGTACTCGATTTGACACTGACTGATCCCAGGACTTATTTGTTCTGGGCTGTGAAGGACCATACCTTATTTTCTCTTAAAAAAGTCCTTTGTGAATTATGCGTTGAGAAAACCATTTACTAACTCCCTTTAGAGCAATACAAATCTACCGTCTTGTTAAAGACAATTCCAAGGTTTCTTTGATGATTCCAATTACGCAGCATTCTAAATTATTCGATTAATTTAAGCGTAAATTTCTTCATAAAACTGGAAGGAGTTTCAATCCAAAATTGAGTGGAATTCCTTATAAAACGTAAAAAAAAAAAGTAGGTTTTCTTTCTAAAACTTGTGCGTCCAGTTCATGAAGAACTAAAGTAACAAGATTCCAGATCTGTGGTCTCTCGTACATGTCTGTGTTGGAACCCACACCAGTGGGAACTTAAGCAAAGTTGGTTTCCTCCATTGATGGCTGGATATTATTACCTGGCCACTGGAGTTATCCTACGAGTTATTATCCGATCGTGGCTTAATCAATGTTGGACCTAATTCGAACTTAACAACGGAGTGCATGACATTCACAAACTATCATTCAATATGGACCCCCTCAGTTATTTCACCGTTGAAAACAACATTGAATTTTTTTTCTCTTAACACTCGTAAAAATACTGTTAGCTATTACTTCCTTCACTTGAAAATTGCATCAAATTCCAATTGTGTCGTTATGTTAAGCGTGTCTTCTTTATCCCTGAAATGAAACACGTACTTCTGGGATACTGGACATTTAGAAAACTATTTAGAGCCATTAAGTAAATGAAATCAGATATTTAGGTTGTACTCATGATGCGATTTTCGAAAAATTTCCTCATTAGCCCATCAATCATCGATTTCATGCAAAACTGGTCAAGTTCGTTAATGAAATCGTAGTGATGATGTCATCAATTAAGATCTTACTTCCCTGTCTCAAAAATGTTATTTGATCTATACCATACTCGACATTTAACGGTTTCAGTCAACACCTAAGGAAAAATTTGTTATTGGCTAAAATCGGACCGGTGGAAGTTAAGATTGTGGATTCCGAAATTCACAAATATCTCTGTTATAATGATTCGGATCATAAAACGTTTTAGGACCAATCTCGTTAAGCTATTGATGCTCTACAATTGTTGTTCTATGCATTTTTTCGTAGCTCAAGTATTAGTAACCCCCCAACTTCTTCTCATCGAGTTATTACTTAGAAGTAGAAAATATGCGGTTTGATGAGATCATAAGTGTGTTATAGCAGCACATGGGAAATCTGCTTAGTTCACGCAGGCCCTGATTGGCAGACTTTTTTTAATTTAGTTTTAGAGGCACGAGATTTCTAGCCTAATAGGCTTCTGTTCTTTTCGCCATTGTGCTCTTCCATTTTTTCTCTGCCCTTTTCCAGAATAATCCCGTCCAAATATAAATATTCATATATTAGAGAAGTGGGGGCTAGTGGGAAGTTGTTCACACATGGTTTATGCAGTTGCGGAGTCGGTAGGGTTCCTTTACTACAGTTCAGATGGAGCTGCATGTCTGTGTTTTAACATTTCGGATGATCACTGTGTTTGGTGTTGAGTGTGTCTTTGTTGAGTGAGAATAATATCCTACCGTTAATCATGTATGTGTAGAAATAGAGAAAAGAAGAACCTTACTACTTTTGAAATCTCATTTTTGCAACGCACCCACGAGTCGTGTTTTTGTTAATGAAAATATACACTTCCTTGTCTCCTGAATAATATGAAATCTAACGAGGATTGAGTTTGGCGAAGAGCATTGCCATTGAAGTTTCAAGAAATTACTTTACATTGTGAAGTTAAGGCGTCTGTATATGCGCTCCAGGGCAAAGACTTAAGTTTGTTAGTGTCTATGGCTCAACATTCGAATTGTCTTTATACGACCATATTCCGCTTATCTTGACATCCATAGTATAACATTAGTCACAGGATTGCAAATTTAGTATTTAGTGGTCACCAATGAGAATCGGACAGGCTCTAATGGTGACCATAATTAAAATCCATTTAATTAGCAGAGAAATTTCTATTTCAGCACTAAGTTTGAGTTTGGAAAAGATCAAACAAAAATCACGACCACTATAGTTATGCCACACAAATATGTATTTAATTTTCGCCTAGCTTCAATTTCGATTAATGGACATTTCATTAGATGATTCGAATACGGAATCATGTTTTTTTGAACTCCATACTGACTATGAAGGACCTTCTGGTTCCAATGGTGAAACTCGTTGTTTTAAATCAATGATTGTAAATTAACAATCTTCTTGCGATACGTAGCTTTTTTGAAAGGTATATATGCTCATGGTTCCTCCGATCATTTTGGTTTTCATATCTTATTCCACACTATGGGAACTATGTATGCCTAAACGCTAGAGAAATGCTATTGGTTTTAACCCCCACATTCTGCACATGAATTTTGACCTGTAAATATTAAAACTAGTCACTTGATGATATGGTAAAAAAAAAAAATCCAAGCCGATAGGGCTTACTTTCCCTTAAGGGTGTCCAAATGTCCAACGACCCCACCGAATTTTGAACTGTAATAGAGAACATATGGTGTAATGATATTACAAGTGTGGCATACCAGCACGTTGGAAATTTTAGTTTACATAGGCCCAGCGTGAAGGACGTTTATCCATTGAGGAAAAAGAAGTTGAGGTCGTACAAATGTCGCGATTTTTGAAAAACTTTCTTATATAACCATCGAACCTATCCACGAAATGACGAAAATGAAATCTGTTCAAAACTACATATCTGTTAACGCTCTAGCGGTCGTAATTTTCGTTTGATCGATACCAAACTCGATATTTAAACGTTTTATGCAAAATTAAAGATGAAGTTCCTTAATGGCTTAAATTCGACGACTAGGAAGGGGGTTTAGAGAAGGGGAATTTTGAAAATTACTAATATCTCCGTTATTTTGTTTCGGATCGGAAAGTTGTATAGAATCAATCATATTGTAAATGTAACGTACTATAAATATTGTTATGTAGATTTTTTCACTATCTCGATTAATAACCAATATATTTGCATGAGTTCAGTAAACCCCACTCCTACTCATGTCATATTAACAATAAGCTGTTTTATTATGAATCACATTATACTAAGACTAAATACCATATATTGTCCTCATAGACCTCTTATGTTTTGAGGTAAATGCAAATACATGGCGCACGTTGGAAATCCGCTTAGTTATCGTAGCCCCTGCGTGACGGACTTTTCTTTATTAGTGATAGTAAACTATTGATAAGAGTGATAAGGATGATAGGGGGAGAGACATGGCATAAGGGCCGTCATGTGTGAGGATGGGTTTTCGATGGGGAAGCCTAATCCTTTGAAGGGGAGCCTGCTTAGAGCAACTTACCGGACCCAGGGCTTAGCTCTAAGTCTGACAACTTAGTCCAGTTTGTTTGTTTTAAACTTCTTAAATAGCTTCACTTTACAATACATACTCCGAAAGAGGGGTGGGGTCTTGCCCCCCGAGATTTGGCTACGCTTAAATTAAGGCCAAGTGTGCGTAATGCAGTTTCTAAACACAAATATTATGTTTGTTCCCAACGCTTATAGGAGTTGAGGGACAATGTATGGCAACACACTAGAGGACAGCTATTTTGATTATAACAACTATATTGTACACATGTATCAAGAATATTATTTAGATAAAAAATAAATGAATGAAAAATCACTTAAATTAAATTAAGCCTTCTTAAGTTAAATAGAGCTTTCTCTGTCCTTCAATAAATTCTCACTTACAACATGTCAGTGGGGCAAGACTGGAGGGTAGATTAAAGTTGCACGTCAAATTAAACGTTGTTCATGTTGCCTATCTCATTGTGTCTGTTTAATTACATGTCAAGGTCATTGTCCGCTCTGTCCTCCACCATTTTTCGTACTTTTTCGGAGTGTTTGTGCCGGTAGGTGTCGTATTTGACACAGCCTTGTTGTTTAACTTCCCTTTTAGTTACTCTCTATGACAATGAATTGCTATTTATCACTGAAGATGAGAATAGAAATGAACTTTTAAGACCTATGGAAGAAAGTGAGAGTGTTTTGTAAATTATAAAAAAAAAAAAAAAAAAATAGAAGAAGTACCCGTCTTTGGTGTAAATGCCAAAGAAGTGTTTGCGGTCAACACATAGCATAATAATGGTTTCCCTGAATTTATTACCAATAAAGAATCGTCAAGTGAATAATTTCAGGGTTTTTTTTTTTAATTATTTTCCTTGTCAATGAGTGTCCTTTGATTTTTTTTTGTACGGTGTAGGTTAAAATTTTTATATAATTTTTTATACTTAGGTATATTTTTGTATAATAATATACTACTAATATATGCTTCTTTGCTTATTTATTTATAATATCTTATTATACTATAAATATATTTCATTTTAAGCTCTCAGTTGCGAAGAGGAAGGGGGGTACTATGCAGCCCACGCACTCACTAACACATTATTCTTCTCAACTTTTCTAAAAGTTATTTTGAGACAAGAAGAGTGATTCTGAGCAGATTAAAATGGAAAAAAATGCATTTAACAAGTAGGTGGCATGTATGACACCTACTTGTTAAATTTGTCCTCGGTCACAGCCTTGTCGTTCAAAGGTTAAAGAATTTTGAATAAATATGACTTGCTCTGAAAATGAGCAAATTTCTGATCTTGACGCCTGTTGCTACCGTATTAGGGAACCTGAACATCTTGAGAAATCTGTAAATCCTTAGCGACCAATTATCTGGGAACCTTACCAAAGTTATAGCAACGTTAAAACCTACCCCTAGCTTCCATAACTAAAATTAGGATTATGCTGAGGAGTGGATATAGGTATTGAGTGAGAATGATCCGTTATTCCTGAACTCTATATATCTAGTAAAATCCTTTAACAGTTCCTAGGATTACATTTACATTCTGTTATATTCAGCAGTAACTCCTGGAATCTACAAACGAGGGGCAGGGGGTGTTCGCTATCCAAATACAATATTCACAGAGCTACTTTAAACACATTCTTTTTTATAATTGGACTTTATACTCTTGATTGTGTACAAAAATTATATTTAAGAAATAGTTACAATTATTGTATAAGACATTTATACAGATATCATCGGTGTGTTGATGTTCTAGAATAAATGATACTAAGAAAAGTAATAATAATATTTCCTTCATTCAGAAGTTGTTTATTTTCCTGTTTTATAAGACCGCTTGATATCCACTACAGCTTGAGTGAGAAATGATGCAGATTTGTGCTAAAATTAATTAAAATGTGAGAACATTTTGGGTATAGGCAATTACTTTCTCAAATAAAAAAGTCCGTCACGGAGGGGTTGCGATAAATAAGCAGATTTCCCACGGGAAGGTTTACAACATATAAATCTATATATTAGTAACACCACCGTGAATGTTAAGGGAATAAATATAAACGGTAACAATAAATCATTCAGTCAGTTCACAAGTTAATGATATCTACAGCGGAAAGCGTCTGAATTGTAAGCAAACGGAATAGCCAACTTCGCAGGGCTGAATAATTGGAATTATTTTAAACAGGTAAGATGAAGAATTAATGAAATATTTCTGAATATAACATATTAATTTTATTGAAAACTATATACTATAGCTATTAGGGTAATTTGAAATGAATCAGAATAATTTCTATCTCAGTCACTTGGATTTTAGAAATCCAAGAACAAAAGAAGTAGGAGGGGGGACTCGACAGAACGAATTTTTTTGTATCTAGTATTATAAAGGTTTGTTGAAAAGAATATTTTGTATTTAACCTTGTAATGAAGGGTTCAGGATATAACAGCTTATAACTTGTGTCTTAATAATAAATAACACAAGTAGGAGTTAGGACGCGAGCGGTAACAGACAAATATATGTATATATAGTTTTGGACGGAACTCATTTTCGTCATCTCCTAGGCAGGATCGATGGACATTTGAAGAAAAAATCCTAAAAATCGCGTGAAGACTACGACTTCAATACCTGATTTCCCTAAAGAGAAATCTGCTAAAATAAATAAACTATAAGTTCTAGAGTCGTTAACTTCAATAATTGTAGTATTTACACTTGGTAGAACCATTTTCCTTTCAGTCATAAATTGATATTAACTGGCCTCTCCTTTGTCGGTCGACGAGGGAGTTTTTCTTCCAGAGAAGAATTTATCGCGATGGTCGATCTTCCACTAACCCTGCTTTATAGCAAAGCGCAAGACATCCAAGTGGCTTGACTTCGTGACTCGTGAGTCTGTGACAATTTGCTGTTGTGAAATAAAAAAATTATCAATAATTATATTCCATCCTTAACTTGAAAAAAAAGGAAAAATAATAAATTTTATTTGCTCATATTCCGAGTAGTTCCCATGTATCATACGCATAATTAAAAAAAATAACGCCTCAAAAATATGTATAAAACCTTTTTTTTACATATGAATTTATGTCTTGCGCATCCAAACGTTTGTATCATTTGTTAAAGGGTATTTTAACCGTTTAACAAATGTATTTTTTATCGACCGCATTGCGCTACTAATGCTAATTTGAACGGACTATCTACAGGTTACCAGTCTTTTCCGATAAATGAGTTTATTTATTGAGTTCATTACTAAATAATTCCTATTCCCGGGCTGAGTTTGGAACTCACGACATGATGAACCTATCATGTGAGATTAAGACCAATGCCATAACTCACAAGTCAAACCTAAGCCCCCATAAGTCATTTATTACTTTAAAGTGAATATAACTTTATTTTTATATTTCAAATACTAATGCAATTAAAGTGTTGCTTTATACTTCTGACATGAACCTTATTAGGTTATGGCTACATATAGTATAGTGAAGGAGCGTGAGTGTTATATTGAGATCTGGTAGAACTCCTGTGGTGTAATATTGGTGAAATTGGTTATACGTTTTGTATGTGCTAACTGTTCATGTATAGTAACTATGCAAGGAATAATGAATTCGTATTACATATGCTTCATACATCTAAGGTGTTTACTTGTGAATAGTTGGACGGCAGGAGACTCTTATAAATTTTGTGCTGACCTTACGGATTTGAGTAATTAGGTTCTCTGTGTTATCAGGGAAATTAATAAATAATCTCATTTTGGACGAAACATAAGCGATTGGTAATGCACAATATTAACACTTATAGTTCTGCTATTACCTACAAAACTGACTGAATGTTGTAACTAGAGAATAACGGTTGAAAACACAGATCACGTTGTTTCGAAAAAGGTACACACTTAAGGGAAATCATCTAGCTACTGAGGTCGTACTCATGCCACGATTTTTGAAGAAAAACATCTAGTGTCCATCGATCTAACCCAAGAGATGATGAAAATGAGGACCGTTCAAAACTGTATATATATAACAAAATCACACTTAAAAACACAATTACTTACTGACACAATTAACACATGGCAACAGAAATGGAATACGACTATGAAAGGACAACATTTAAAGATATTTATTCCAGACATTAAAGAGTACTTAGGACAAAAATTAATATCAACAGACGTTTACTTGACACAATTATTAACTGGACACGGAACACCAAATTCTTACTTTAATCGTTTTGGCCTAATAGATCAACCAAACTGTTACTGCGACTTAACTACTGAACAGACATACACACACTTGCTCTATGACTGCAGACTACTAACGGACCAAAGAGAAGACTTTAAATCCCAATTAAAATGCCGACAAGAAAATTGGCCTGTTGAGAAAAAACTATTATTTTATAAACATAATAAACCATTAAAAAAGTTTGCTGAAGAAATGTATGACTTCTTGAACTATTTGAAACTGAAATACAGTTAAATTAATTATTCAGCATTGAATCCAAATTTTGTTTTAGTTTTTCTGTTCTTTTTTTTTTCTTTTTCTTTGTTGTATATAATTTTATTGTATAAATATTTTATGTTATTATAGTTTTTAAAAAAAAAAAAAAAATCTTATGTATCAAGCACACGTTATGCACTAATTACTGTACGGGACGTGTGGCTAATAAACTCCCTTCCTGTAGGGTTACTTCAGGAAGGAAATAAATAAAAAATAAATATATATATATACTAGTGGACCCGACAGACGTTACCTTGCATGATATTTCAAGCGATTAGGATATTAAATTTAATAATATGTTTAAAAAAAATCATCTTTTAATAACACAAAAAACAACATTTGTTATGTGCCCGTTTGCTTAAAAACAAATAGAAAATAACATATTGCGAATTTTGTATTCAGACCTCCCTTATAACCCCCACTTCTTTTATCCTTTGCATATTTGCCTAAAAACCATATATATATATATATATATATATATATATATATATATATATATATATATCCTGTTAACCCTTTAGAGGTCACAATTTTTATTTGAAAGTAACCGAACTTGATATTTAAACATTTTGTATAAAAATAAAGATCAAGTTCGTTAACAGATGAAGCCTGATCTGGAGGGGGGGGGGGGTTAGAGGAGGGTAATTTCGGAAACTCTTAATATCTCCGTTATTATGCGTAGGATAGAAATATTGTATAGAACCAATCTTATTGCAAATGAAAAATTCTATAAACGTTATCATATACGTGTTTTCACTATGTTGATTATTAACGGAGATATTCGCATTTTTTCAGTTTTCGTTCTGTAGTAAACTCCCCCTAGTGATCCCATATTCACAATAAGCTGTCATGTTATGAAACGCTTTATTGAACACTAAATGCCAAATATTGTTCTCATTGAACATTTGCATTTTACAAGTTCGT
Organism: Riptortus pedestris; assembly: GCA_019009955.1. Lineage (NCBI taxonomy): Eukaryota > Metazoa > Arthropoda > Insecta > Hemiptera > Alydidae > Riptortus > Riptortus pedestris. Next base: position 32,262,929 of record CM032229.1, on the reverse strand, counting down.
GATGCAAGTGAGAAATCTGTTTAGTTAACTCAGCCCCTGCGCGACGGACTACTTCCTAATTTCAACATGTTCTTACAAGTTTCCTTCACTTTGAAGGCAGTGGTGGGCGATAGCCTAAGGACCGCTCGGAGAGTATGATTGGAACGAACGGGAAGAAGCGGAGAGGACAAGAGGTGAGGTACGATCGCCGGAGATCCAAGTATAAGATATATAGTAAAGAGTTGTAAGAGATTTATAAAACAAACTCTAGGCCCGTTGGCTCTGATAAAACCACCGTTTAAGTAAGGCCGCTCTTTCTCCTTCCTATTAAAGTTTTTGAATTACGAAGGCTTTAAGAGGCCGTGAGCAAGGGGGGAGGGGGTCCCCTTGAGAAATGGTGCTGGTCTCCCCCAATCCTGGCGACTCTTGAATAATAACTACCCCACTGCCGTCTAGCGGCCAAATTGAAAAGTAGCCCGGCGGAAGCAGCTTGCCCGACCGTAAGATTTGTTATCATTTATCAAAAGACGCCGCGGAACAGAATAGTGTTTTAGTAAGCGACTTCAACATACATTGCGCACAACCGGGTCAGAGTCACGTTTTAGCAGATATCACTTAAGGGAAATCAACTATAGAGGGCGACTCATGACGCGTTTTTTTGAAAAACTTTCTTCGAATATCCATAGTTCCCACCCAGAACATGAAAATGAGGTCCGTTCAAAATTATATATTTAGCGTTCAAAATTTTTGTCATATCATTAAGAAGCTCGACATCAAATTATTATTATTTATTAACGTCCACTTTTTGTAACTAAAGCTAATTGGGACGGGTTATCTACAGGTTCTAGCCAGGGTGGGATTTTAGGATGTTATTTAATGAATTCCGTCACTAAATAATTTCCTTTGTCCAGGCAAAAATTGAACTCGCCACTCTAGGTTTACCATGTGAGATAAAGGTCAGCGCTTTAACTCACATGGCTAACCTGAGCCCCAGAAATAAAAGCGTTTTATGTAAAACTTAAGATCAAGCTCGTTAATGACTGTAATCGGATATGGTGATATGGGGGTTTAGAGAAGGGTAAAATAAAAAAAAAAAAATCGTTATTACTCGGGGGATCGAAATATTGTATAAAACCAATCTTATTACAGATTGAATTGCCTATCAATGTTGCTATATACTTACTTTCTCTATTCAAAATTAATATATATTAACACCCACTTCTACTCGCGTCAATATTGTTTTCAAGAAACCTTTCTTATATAAAATACAGGGTGAGGCATAATAACGAGCGATTTTTAAAAGACTGTTAAATAAAAACATTTTGTTACAAAAATATGTTTATATAGCAATATTAAAATACATGAAAAAGCATTTTCTGCAACAGTAAAATGTCTGTTATTTTTTGAAAATAACTCCAGTAAGATGGCGTCCGTTTAGACGCACAAAGAGCCGGACCTTGAAGTGACTCATCACATTGCGTAGCATTGCCAGTGGGATTTGACCAACTTCCTGCCGGATCCGCCAAGTGTAACGCTGTGTCGGCGAGCTGAGCAACGAGGGCTTCTTTCAATGGCGACTCTTACACGTTCAATGTTATCAGGTGTGCGCACAGTTTTCGGTCTCCCTGTTTTCTTCCTTGTCGTTGACGCAGTCTCTTCAAAGTTCTCAACGCACTTTTTAATCGCACATGCAAACGGCACCGGCATATTCCGATTAATATTGAAACGTCTGCGGAATGCACGACGTGCTAACTGGTATGAACTACCGTTTTGAAACTAATAATAATATGCTTTGACAGCGTACGCACGATGCTGTGGGGTCCAGCGCTCCATTGTGACTAAATGCTATTTCGCTCCAAACGTAACTGACGCTATCCCCTCCACCTCCATCCTACGCAGCTTGGTTCGCGCGCTTTTTTAAATCGCTCGGTAATATGCCTCACCCTGTACATGCAAATGTGTTTTGTTAATCCCCGCCTCCCCCGCATTAAGTTCTTGGGTTACTATAGTTTGAGTGATTGAGGTAAAAATTATTCTGATTATATTACAGTACTAGGCATAGTAAATAGTTTTCAATAAAATTAATGTCATATCCAAATAAATTTCAGTAATTTATTTAACTTCCCGTGAAGAATATTTCTGTCTATCTTTTCAGCTCTGCGAGGTTGGTAGATCAGATTGTTTACAATTGAAAGGCTTTCCATTTTGAGATTATTAAAATTGACTGAATGATGTGGTGTAAAGTGTCATTATGCAGATTTCTCTATTGTAAACTTTGCGTGGGAAATCTGCTCAGCTTACACAGCCCCTACGTGACGGACTTCTCTATATCATACGTCAAGTTTTGAACCATAATTAACTGTGCTGTATTACCTTTTTTGATAAATATCCCTCAGTAAACTGGCTTGCCTTTCCCCACTCTTCCCTTTGAAGTTGTAAAAATACTCGGATTAATTAATTACCCTTAAAACAGAGTTTTCTGAATTACATTAATCTAGGAACCTCCAAAAGCTCTTATGTACCTTTAGTAGCCCTTTGAACTCAATTGTAAAGTTTCGTTAAAAATTCTCTGACTCAGATTTCCAGCGAATTAATTAATTTGGAAGAAAAACTAATTCCTATTTATTTAAATTATATTTTATTTTTATTTATTATTCGGTGGTGTTTCGTTATCTGTTATGTGAGTAGCATCCTTTAATCCAGAGGTCACCAAACTACGGCCCGAGGGCCACATCCGGCCCGCGGACAGATTTTGTCCGGCCCGCGGAGAGCTAGCATACTTGAAAACTCCTTTTAGAGAATATATTTTTTATAGCAAATTAAATTTAGTTTACTGAAGTATTCTAATTTTATGTCGAATAATTATTAATATGACATCTACATTGATATGGTCATGGGCTAACTACTCATAACATTGTTGTAGGCTTATTGTTATTGTTTTTATGATAAGTTGGATAAAGAAACACAGAATTGTAATGAGTAAAGACATGTATAATATGCAGAAAATTTAACTTCAGTATATAATAACTAACAAATTATTGAAATGAATCCAACTAACATTTTATACATTTTAAATAAGAACATAAATATAAATTACAGAAAATGACTAATTAATAATATGCAGTGTTGCCATTTTGCAGACATTAGTCTGATTTGCAGCTTTTTTTAAACGTTGCGTACTTTTTCGGACTTTTTTTTTCATCAGTGGACAATTTCACTTTTTACCACCGGCAACAATGATAATATGGTTTTGGCCCTCGGAACTTACTGGAGTAATCCGTATGGCCCTAAGGCTGGAAAGTTTGGAGACCTCTGCTTTAATCTATAGTATTTCAACATAGTGGGGAGTATTCTTTTACTGAAGCTTTTACACATAGCCAGACAACATGAGATTACCATATAAAAATATTATATGAAATTGGTTCAAATAACGGAGTAAATATATGGTACAATGTATTGAAATTACGTTATGTTCATGACTGTTACAAATCTGTATACTGAATATTTGTATAATTAGATTTTATTAAAAATGAGTGACTTGAGATGGGTGTATTTAACATTTAAGTTATATATTAGCTACCAACAATTGGTAATTCGGACATTTCTTGGAATAGTATGTCCTAGTTTATTCTCTGATGACATTCTATAAGTGTTTCTAACGGTCAAACACGACATGCAACATGGATATTTGTTGCATAATCAAAAACGTGGTCTGTTTATGAACATCATGTTCATGTTTATAACCGATTAGAAGCTTGGTTCCAATGGATAGTATCTTCTTTACTGTGATTATCTTTTATTTTTATTTAGTTGTACCCTACTGTAAAAATAGTCTATGTCGTATGTCTAGTTTCGTATTTATACTGTGGGCCTGTTGTTCATGAGTCTCGGCAGCCAATATCATATTTGTGATTGGTGAGATGTTTATATTCTGGAAAGTGTTTATTTCTTGTTGATTCTGCTTAGAGATTAGGTGGAATGTGTAAAACTGGTTCAGAGTGTGAAATAAAGTTAGTGAGTAAGTGCATACGATGGTGTGCTTGAGTTTTGAAGAGTGGGCGATCTAGTTCGTCTTCTAGAAAAGGTTGCAGATATTGTATGTAGGATGAAAAAATTTATGGCTACGCTTCCACTATAATAATTTATTGTAACGGCAAAGCGCTTTCGATGCTTTGCATCATCGTCAGTGCCCGAAGGTTTTCGATGTTGACCTGCCGGCTCTTGGAGCTAGACTGGCCCGTGCCAGTTTTTTCATCCTACATACATTAGAAGTCACTTCCACCTGTCAGAATACCAACTCAGAAGTTGCAGATATTGTCTAATAACATTTCTTCATGACAGCCGATAAGTGGCCAATAACAGTTGTTGGACCACTTTTCGTTGACTAGAATAAATGGTAACAATTAGCGTATTTCCCGTAGGAGGAATCAGCTATTGAAGTTGTACAAATGGATTCAAAAATGCGGTCCATTTAAAATTCTCTCTCTCTCTCACTCTCATGCAGAGGCAGCGGGAGGGGGTTAGATGGGAGGAAGCTTCGGAAACTTGTTATATCTCTGTTATTATACGTTGGACAGAACAATTGTTATATACATTAACAATGTTAATTACACTAACGAATATTAACCAAGATATTTTAATTTTCTGCCTTCAGTAAATCCTCACTCGCTCATGATTTATTAAAAATGAACTGTTTATAATGAACCACTTTTTTCCATCAGGATCAATAAGAAGGCCAAGTCCTCTACTGTTTTTTTTAATGCAGAGTGCACTTTCGGAGTCAACGCTCCGATATCGGTATCGTTGTTTGCTTTTATTATTTGACTTGTTGTTTTTGGCTTTAATTTTTAGTAGTTGACTAGTGATTCGATTTTATATTTTTATTAGTTGACTAGTTTTAAGAATTAACATTGTTTTTACTATTTATATTGTGTTTGTTTTTATGACTGTTGTTTATTTTGCCTTTGGCCATGCTGTGAATGTAAAATTAACTCGAGGTTGTGTTTGCCAGCAGGCACTGAGGATGGAGCGTTGATTCCGAAAGTGCACTCTGCATTATATTAAAAAACAGTAGAGGACTTGGCCTTCTTATTGATCCTGATCAATTGGTTCCTCTACCATCCAGCATATTCCAGAGATACTTTTTTCCATGTATAAGTACCATATATGTGCAAATATTTTCGTTGTGATTTCATCCTATAGGATTTTTCGTTCTGAACTATATGATTCTTATTTTATCCAGATCACACTCGATATTTATCCGTTTTATGGATAACTGAAGATTATAAATAATGTTAATGGCTAAAATCGGCCTTGGAAGAGCGGGGAGGATTAGAGGGGATGATAATGGAAAATTGGAAATGTCTTGGTTTCTATGAGTGCGATCAAAAACTTTAATATTACCTATATTGTTAGAAGATTAATTTTTTTTTTTTTTTTTTTTTTTTTTTTTTTTTTTTTTTTTTTTTTTTTTTTTTTAAAGTTGTTTTCTCAGGCTCGAATAATACCGGAGTAATTTGATTTCTACTCACCCTATTTTCGAGTATCTCAGGTCCAAATCACATTTTAATTCCTGTTGACCACTACTTTTAACTTCAGGAGAAATAGAGAATAGATGACATCATCCGGATAAGACATTCCAGTTCGAGGGATAGTTTCAAGAGCACCAGCTTAACGGAAGTTTTTTTGTGATAGTACATAACATTTCAATTGTATTAATTAAAAAAAAAAATTGTGTTGTTACCTCCAAATAAGTAAAACGCTGCAGATCCCCGGACACTTGGCAGATTACCTTTTTGTCTGAAAGCAAATGTTCCAGGATTATCCTGTCCTCCAATACTCCAATATAATACTGAACGTGAGTGGCCTAGGGATGGGTGGGATCCGAGGGTTGCACGCACCCCCTCCCCTTCAAAAAGGTTGTATTTTCAGGAAGACCTTACCATGATCCCTCTCGGTCAAACATAATGTTTCTCAATAGGCATTTATCCGGGGGAAAATGATAATTAAAAAAAATAATAAGTAGAATTTTTATTACCTACTGTTGTATTATATTGACTGTGAAATTCGGTTTTATTCCGCATAAAATCCTGTAAAAGTGCAACAACAATAACAAAAGTTCATGAGGGCTTTGTAAATTAAGAATATTTCCCACGTGTTCAAATAACACACTACTAATGTCATCTCGCCGTTTAATAGTAGTGGCTAGTTAGTTAATAGTAGTTATTGTAGGCTGAAAATAAGAAAATACTAATAATTCGCTTAATATATGAGTTACTAGAAAATGTATAGAAACACAGTTGTATAGCATCAATAGTTTAATAAGATTGGTTTTATTTTTCGATACGACTCATAATAACGGAAATATTGTGTATTTCGAATCCATCCTGTAACCCCACCCCTATTCATTTAACAGTTGAATATCAAGTTTGGCATAGATCAAATGAACACTTTGGAGTTACGAGCGTAAAATCTTAAACGATGACGTCCTCACACAACCTATTAGCAAGTACTTTCAACAGTAAAAGTTCAATGAAAACAATATTTGGCATTGCAGCTTCCAATAATGTCAGTTCATGATTTAACAGCTTACTGTTAATGACACGTGCAGGAGGGGGGGGGGTCAACGGATGGCTGAAAACTAAATATTAGAAAAAGTCCGACACGCAGGGGCTGCGTAAATTAAGCAGATTTCCCTCGGGAAGGATTACAACAGATAAATCTACATACTGGTAACACCATCGTTAAGGAAATAGATACAAACGGTAATAAGAAATCACTCAGTCGATTTACGAGTTAAAATATCTACAACGGAAAGCGTCTGAATTGTAAACAAACAGGATAAGCTACCTTCCCAGGGCTGAATAGATAGAATTATTCTAGACCGGAAAGATGAACAATTAATGAAATAAAACATATTAATTTTATTGAAAACTATTTACCACAGCTGGTGGAGTAATTTGAAATAAATCAGAATAATTTTTAACTCAATCACTCAGATTTTAGTAATAGAAGAACAGAAGAAGGGGGGGAGGTCAACAGAACGTATTTATTTGTATCTCGAATAATAAAGCTATGTTGAAAACAATATTTGGTATTTAATATTGTTACGTTTTATTACCAAAATCAGTAATAAGCGTTGTTAATAAGAGTTCTTTTGGATGGCAAAATTAAACACACACAAGCATCACAGTTTTTATCTCTGCACAATTTATTTAACCATGCACAATACACTTAATTAATTATTCTTAATTACTACTCACAGTATGCCCTGATAGCTTCACTGTTATTCATATTACGCAGTCCAATAATTCACTAACGGTCACTGAAGTTCACAAAAAGACGGCACTGCACTGTTCCTTTACTTCGCGAAGTTAATGGCACTGGACTGTCTTGAACACGGCACTATACTGTTCTTTACAGAGTCATGGCACAAGACTGTTCGTCACATAAAACACTTTAGCGCTCTGCACTAAGCCGCACTGTTGCACTGATGAACACTTGAATACAGCTGAGAACAAACTAAAACTGACTAGGGTCGGTCAGGGTACCTTATATAGATTGGCGGCAAAAAGGATGAGGCCATGAATCGTCCAGAAAGGTCGGGTCTTGCCGAGAACATCTGTCGGTCCCTTTGATCTACTTCGTACTTCCCAAATACGTGACTATCTCTGTTAAATTTTTCATTTATTTCATTTTCGCAACAATATGTTCAATAAATGAGAACTCATTATTTCTAGATACATTACATGTCCAAGTTAGCTTACACAATAAAGGCGTTTTAAATAATATGCTTGTTGAAGTTAGAGATGGAATAGCGCATCGTTACTTGTCGTTGTGATAGGAAAGAACTACTTAGACTCAGATGGGTAAAACTAGCTAGCAGTTGGAATAAACCTCAGTTGGTTTAACCACGAACAGATGATTATGGATGAATGTCAACGATTTCTGTCCTCTTTAATTCATTCACAGAACCTCACAGTTTGTGCTTGTTGGAATGATCATTATGCAGAATAGTACTCCGAAGAGGATAGGCTTGCTTTGATAATGGCCGATAACCCTTAACCTTGTTGGAGACTCTAGGTCTGCGAATAACAATGGCGGTGTTGTGGATTCAGGAGGCGTCCACTTTCACAACAAAATAATTCACAGGACTGTCTAAAAGGTGGACATTTTGATTAGCTGAATATTCAACTTCCAACTCAATGTTTTGATTATCTTCTAATATTAATAAATAATAATGAACGTTGAAGGTTCAAGGGAGTAGTTGAGGTCTGACATATAATGAAGGAGCCAAGAAGAGATCAAAATAATTTTTGAACTTGGCCTATGAAAAAAAAATAATAATAAAAGCTAAGCAAATTTCCCAACGTCCTGGTATAACACACCAAACTGAGAGTAGAAAGGGGTAGACAACAAGAAAATACAGATAACTTGGTTAATATTAATAAATTGTGATGCGAAAAACTGCATAGAACAACAATTGTAGAGCATCAATGGTTTAACATGATTGGTTCTATATCATTTTCGAAAATTCGAAATATCTCCGTTACTATACGTCGGATCGAAAAATTGTACCGAATCAATCTTATTGCAAATTAAATTTACTATAAATATTGTTATATAGAGTTATTCCCTATCTTGAATATTAACCGAAATATTTGCATTTTTATTAAATCTTGGCGGCTAACGGGTGGGTGACTTTCCCGCCAAAAGCTAGTTCGGCCGTTTCCTTAACTGCTTGACTCTCGTGAAATTTCTCTATTGTAATACTTCACGTAGGAAATCTGCTTAGTTTACGCAGCCCCTGCATGACGGACTTTATTAAGTGTTTTATTGAGTGTGACAATTTCCAGTATTTATATTTTTATCAAATTCTGAGTGGATTCATTAATTAATTATATTAGTCAATGAATTAATGCAGTGAAAACGAAGAGTTGTAAAAAACCGTGTGTGATGATGAAAGTGATCTGGGTGACGGACGGTAATGTGGGAATGAGAGAATCCTATTGGAGGCTGGATTAAAAGGGCCTTGGATCGGTGGAGCTATAGAAGCAGTCAGCTGATAACAGTTATATGGGGGCTAAAGCTCTTACTGATAATCCCTAGGGGTGGGTTTATGCACTCCCCCCACCTAACAATGCTACGGTCATAATACGCCTTGTGTCTCATCGGCAAATGGTAAATACTAAATAAGTCATTAGAACCGGCTGGCCGAGAGTAATTCCGCGACCCCAATCAATGGTCAGAGCTTTTGAAAACACCCCCAAAGTGATGCAATGCTGAAAAACAATTAACCTCTAGTCTCATTTCAACACCCGCTTCGTGAAGATCAAAATATACACATGAGCCAGCACAAAAACAGGTACAGAGAAAAGTCCGTCACGCAGGGACTGCGTAAACTAAGCAGATTTCCCACGTGAAGTATTACAATAGAGAAATTTCACGAGACAAACAGTTACGAAAACGGTCGAACTAGCTTTTGGCGGGAAACTCACCTTCATCCGTTACCCGCCAAAATTTAATAAAAATGCAGATATCTCGGTTAATATTCAAGATACAGAATAAACGTATATAACAATATTTATAGTAAATTTAATTTGCAATAAGATTGATCTCTATACAATTTTTCGATCCGACGTATAGTAATGGAGATATCTCGAATTTTCGAAAATCCTCCCATCTAAACTTCCCCTCCGACTAGTCCGAATTCAGCCATTAACGAACTTGACCTGTCTTTTTACATAAAACGACTAAATATCAAGTTTGGTAACGATTAAAGAATAATTGCGACCGCTAGAGCGGTAACGGACAAATATATATATATATATATATATATATATATATATATATATATATATATATATATACAGCTTTGAACGGACCTCATTTTCGTCATCTCCTAGGTAGGATCGATGGACATTTGAAGAAAAATTTCGAAAATCGCGTCATGAGTACAACCTCAATAGCTGATTTTCCTTAAGGGAAATTTGCTAAAAACCCCGTCACGCGGGGGCTGCGTAAAATTGTGTAAATTCTATAGAACCATTCTTATTTCAAATTAAATTTACTATTAATATTGTTCTATACATTTATTCTCTACCTTGAAAATTAACCAAGATATTTGCATTTTTATTAAATGTGGGCTGATATCGGATGAGTTTCCCGCCAAGAGCTACTTCGGCCGTTTCCGTAACTGTTCGGCTTTCGTATGGAGATTTCTCTATTGTATAACTTCACGTCGGAAATCTGCTTAGTTTACGCAGCCCCTGCGTGACGGAGTTTTTCATAAGATTATTTAGTTTCTGTTATTGCCATAGTTGACACATAATATATTCAAGATTAAACTTGTGCTTTTGAATAAAAACGAAAAGCATTAAAGAATTGTCTTATTCTCCATTATTTTTATTCTTAAATTGATTTTAAAGCTATTCCTCTCATTTTCCTACATTACGTTATAAACTTCACAGTAGATCAGATGGGTATTATATTTTATAAAGATTTTATTTACTATATCTTTGCATCTTCTGAAATTATTCTTTATCTTTTTATACATCAATGGGATCTTTCCGTCTGCAATTATTTCTGATTTGGTTTGTAGCATTTGGGTTCACAAAAAGTGATGCTATTAGTGCAATTAAACGTTTGGTCTTTAAGACAGACCGGAAGAGGTTTGAAATATGTAAGAGCGATCTTAGTCATAAATACATGTTTGGAGGTATAAAGTCATTGAGTATCTCGTGTATTCTAGTTAATGGTCTTCTCCTTACACAGCATAATCAATATGTATACCTATAACAATTATTTATTCATGTTTCAGTTGTTCGCCAGTTCGAAGGTGAAGAGCTGCACCTGACGAATGTGCAGCGAGGTGATATGGGAGTCTATTTATGCATCGCCAGCAATGGCGTCCCACCATCTATCAGCAAGAGGTTTATCGTCCAAATACACTGTACGTATACTTCATGCAATATATATTTTTTTTCTTCGGTTCGCATTGTTGGTTTTAAAGATTTTTAGCCGCCCCCGAGCGGGGCTCAAGGGATTCCAGATCAGAGTTTTGCATAGTGAGTGAATAACTCGAAGTACAACTCCCGTCAACCAAGGAGGACCTGGAATGATACAACTGCAGTAAAATAACGGGCGTCAAAACCAAAGGGTCATAACGCTAATGCTCAGGTTGCTACTCAACAGCTGCTAGAAGAGTAGTAATTTAATTTTGAAGTTGTAGCTTAGCGGGTACTCATATAATTGTGTAAACATTATATTAGACCTGTACTCAAACACAAGCAACTATACCAGACCAATACGCAAATAACATACTAAAACGTAAACAACATAATACGAATAACAGACAACGACCCACTACAAGTAAACAATTTACCTAGACACAAGCTAAAACCACCCTTCGTTGGATGAATCTCAGATGCAAATAAACAGACCCGGACTAAAAAAATTAAGAAGGACAACTAACTCCGTACACCTTTTGACGGGCCTGAAGATGGTGACATCATGTACTACTACTGTACTCGTTCATGAGCCAGTGACGACGGTCTTCAGCAAAAGGTTCATACCGACTAGTTACTCACTACATTCACGCGGTTTAACTGACATCGCATTCTTGTAACGAACCGTTGTAACTAACTGTTGTCATCCATTCAAGTAAAGGCTCGTATTGTTTGACTTTGATGATCTAAATTCGAACGCATACCACTGATCTGTGGGCGTCCCTATAACTGTACGTAAACAATAATCACTATTTTGAATCGGCCGGGCCTCAAACTCGCGTCTCGTAAATATAAATTTCTGCATTTTACAGAACTTCAGTGTTCTAAATTTTAATCAAATTTGCATAATGATCAGGGGGCTGCAAGTTTAATATTAGAACTAGTTTCTTTAATAATTGCATTCCATTATTTCCAAAATATGATTTATATGTGGAGAATATGGACATTTTAAATTGTACTGTGTTTGTAAGTTTTCTTTCAGAACAGGTCTTTTTTTGACATACCTGAACTAACTCGTTTTTAAGTTTGTGATTTGTTAATAACAGTCTGTTAATAGATTAGTTCAAGAAAAATGAGCACTGTATAGTACGTAAGAATTTAGTCACTGCATATATTCCATCTGTTGTTGTACGAACCTGTAGCGGCCTATACAAATAATTGTATATAAGCCTATATGAACAGTTTATAAAACCTGATACTAATCAATACCATTTGTCTTCAGGTTGCTTACATTTCCCAAAAAGACAGTAATAAAACTATGACTAAAACTAAGAGTAACAGTTATAAAAAGGAGTGATTTTCAGTAACATCCTACTAATTCTACTTGTTAATTGCAGTTCATCCAATGGTTAAGGTGACTAACCAGCTGGTCGCTGCGCCGCTTGGCTCAGATGTATTCATTCAGTGCTACGTAGAGTCATCGCCCAAGGCAATGCATTCATGGACCAAAGAAAATGGTAAGTTCAAATATGCCTATTACGTTCATATGGCAAGTTTGCTAATATATTATATCAGTAATGAACATATCAGCAGATTACCCTTAAGGAAAACTAGCTAGTCAAGTCTTACTCAAGATGCGATTTTCGAAAACTTGCCTTAAATATCCATCGTTCCTACCTAAGAGATGACGAAAAAGAGGGCCGTTCAAAATTGTATATATATTTGTCTGTTAACGCTCTAGCGGTCGCAATTTTTATTTAATCGTTGCCAAACAGGATATTTAGACGTTTTATGTAAAAATAAAGATCAAAAGTTCGTTAACGGCTGAAATCAGACGGAGGGGGAGGGTAATTTTGCTTGGCGAAGCTTCAGTGATTTATGAAAGTGCACTTTACATAAATTAAATTTAAGGACACGGCCTTTTTATTAATCCTGAGCAATTGGTTCCTCTACCATCCAGCATATTCCAGATATCACTGCAGCTTCGCCATGCAATAGCTGGAATCCATCGGTGGCACAGCATGGACCATACTCATGATGGAGCGTTGTTCCTGAAAGTTCACTTTGCATAAATTAAATCACTAGTAGAGTACAAGGCTTTTTTATTTATCCTGATCAAAAACCACAATAGCATGCAGCAAGAATTTAAATCTGCCAATAGTAATTATAAAAGAAGCACAGTAAGAGGTTCTTCTTGATACTGTAGAATCGTGTGACAATTATTAAATTCATCTTAACGTATGACACGATTACAAACCACATCAGTTGGATTTACCCCAGTATGGATTTTACTCCAGTCTTCTGAGTATAAACCTCCCCCGTAATAATAATATTTGTAAGATATACTGAGGAAGACATCTGTTTAAAAATTGAAAAGTGGTCGAAAAATGAAGAACGCTACAGCATGTGGTTGCCTCGTTTGTTATTCGTAAAAGGAAAATATCACTGTTGAACTCTTCTTATGATATTTCTTGGGGAAACGATTTTTAGAGCCATCGCTGTTGTTAAGTTTCTATAACAGCATATAAAATAGAAAGTCCGTCACGCAGGGGCTGCGTAAACTAAGAAGATTTCCCACGGTAGGTTTTTCAATAGAGAAATTACACAAGAGCTGAGCAGTTAAGAAAACGGCCGCACTAGCTTTTGGCGGGAAGGTCACTCGTCCGTTAGCTGCCCAGATTTAATAAAAATGCAAATATCTCGGTTAATATTCAAGATAGAGAATAAATGTATATAACAATATTTATAGTAAATTTAATTTGGAATTAGATTAATTTGTTCAATATTTCGATCCGACGTATAGTAATGGAGATATTTCGAAAATCCTTCCCTCTAACCTCCCCCCCCCCTCCCACTTGCCCGATTTCAGCCGTTAACGAACTTGATCTTTCTTTTTACATAAAACGACTAAATATCGAGTTTGGTAACGATCAAACAAAAATTGCGACTGCTAGAGCAGTAACAGATATATATATATATATATATATATATATATATATATATATATATATATATATATATACAGTTTTGAACGGACCTCATTTACGTCATCTACTAGGTAGGATCGATGGACATTTGAAGAAAAAATTCGAAAATTCCGTCATGAGTACAACCTCAATAGCAGATTTCCCTTAGGGGAAATCTGCTAAAATTGGTCTGAATTTTATAATAATCCTGGTTTTGATCCCAGCTGTTGATTGTAAGGGTGGTAAGTAGTTTATGGGACTATTAGTGCTGGAATGGGGTTGTGTTCATGACAGAAGGATGAGATTAAAACAAGGATTATAGAACCTGTGACAATACCGCAGTCAGGATGTAATTAGGGCTGTGACGTCATTGCGGTCTACTGTTATCACAATGGAGCGGTAATATTAAGACACAGAATAGTTCTACTATCCTATTATAGTCATCCCTTATTATTGTATGTATTATTTTCAACAACAGTGTTTCTAAATGCGGTGTTTCTTTTAGCGGATTCTCCTTAAAGTTGTACTACGAGATTTTTAGAAATATTGCCTCAAATGTCCACCGATCCTACCTAGTAGATGACGAATTTATATATTTGACTGTTAACGCTCTAGCGGGCGCAATTTTTGTTTAGTCATTACCAAACTCGACAATTAGTAGTTTCATGTAAAAAGAAAGATCAAGTTCGTTAATGGCTGAAATAGGACCAGTTGGAGGGGGAATTTCGAAATATTTATACGTCAGATCGAAAGATTGCATAGAACAAATCTTTTTGCAAATATAATGTTCTATAAATGTTGTAAAGTACGGTTTTTCACTATCTTGATTATTAACCGAGATATTTGCATTTAAGAGGTTTTGGCCATTAGTAAACCCCCAATCGAACTTTCAGCAGATTTCCCTTAAGGAAAATCTGCTATTGAGGTCCTACTCATGTCGCGATTTTCGAATAGAGGGGAGGATTTTTGAAAATTCGGAATATCTCCGTTACTATACGTCGGATCAAAACATTGTATAGAATCAATCTTATTGCAAATTACATTTACTATAAATATTGTTATATACATTTATTCTCTATCTTGAATATTAACCGAGATATTTATACTTCACGTGAGAAATCTGCTTAGTTTACGCAGCCCCTGCGTGACGGACTTTTTAAGCAGATTTCCCTTAAGGGAAATCAGCTATTGAGGTTGTACTCATGACGGCATTTTCGACATTTTTCTTCAAATGGCCATCGATCCAACCTAGTAGATGACGAAAATGAGGTCAGTTCAAAACTGTATATATATATATATATATATATATATTGGAAAATATATTTATATATGCATATATATAATATAAATATATATATATATATATGGGGGTTATAAGGGAGGCCAGAAATTAAATATAGCGCTATTTCGTTTTATTGGTTTTTTGGCAATTATAAACATAACAAAAGTTGTTAATTTTGTTAATTAGAGTAACTTTCGTCGTATACCTAAATATAAATGAGTTATACGCTAAAAATTATAGCGGGGCGTCAACCATTTTATTTGGCACAAAAGAATCAACCGAACTAAATAAAACTCGGTACGTTAGGACTAACGCCTTCATTATAACAAGCCTATCCCAACATTTCTTGGGACGGGGCAAGAGTGGGGTTATAAGGGAGGTCCAGAAATTAAATATGGCGCTATTTCGTTTCTATTGGTTTTTTTTTGGCAATATAAACATTAACAAAAGTTGTTAATTTTGTTATGTAGAGTATCTTTTGTTATATACACTTTCGTCGTATACCTAAAATATAAATGAGTTTATACGCTAAAAATTAATAGGCGGGGGCGTCGAACAATTTTATTTGGCACAAAAGAATCAAACCGAACTAAGTAAAACTCGGTACCGTGTATTAGGACTAAACGCCTTCAGTTATAACAAGCCATCCCAACATTTCTAGGGATGGGCAGGAGTGGGGGGGTTATAAGGAGGCCAGAAATTAAAAAATAGCCTATTGTCGTTTCCCTTCCTATTGGTTTTTTGGCAAATACTTAAACATAACAAAACGTAGTTTATTTTGTTATTTAGAGTAACTTTTGTTATATACACTTTCGTTAACATACCTAAATATTAAATGAGTTATACGCTAAACGTTATAGGGGGAGTCAATAATTTTAATTGGCACAAAAGATTAAACCGAACTAAATAAAACTTGGTAACGTGTATTAGGACTAACGCCTTCATTGGCTAACAAGCCTATTCCATCATTTTCTAGGTTTAGACGGGCAGGAGTAGGGGTTGTAGAGGGATGCCTGAAATTTAAAAATAGCAGTATTTCGTTTTTTCATTCTGTTTTTTCCGGCAAATTCAAAACATAACAAAAGTTGTTTATTTTGTTATTTAGATTAACTTTTCTCATATTCATTTTTGTCTTTGTAAACAAAGATTAATAAACGAGATTATACACTAAAAACCTAAAGCGGGAGTCCAACATATTCATTGGGCGCTAACGATTAAACAGAACTTCAAAAAAAAACTTGGTATGTCAATTAGCATTAAATTCTTTCTTCCATGATTCTTATCTTAGCTATATTAAAATTGTTAGGTTAGAAACGGGAGTGGCGGTTTTATAAGGATAGGCCTGAAATAAAATTCGCGAAAATTTTCGTTGTCTATTTTTGACAAACAGTCAACATATAACAAAAGTTGTTTACTTTGATATTTAGATTAACTTTTGATTTATAAATTTCTCCAGGAACCATGTGTAGACTTACATAAAAAATTAATTTTCTTATTAACAAATGCCAACAACGGGTATTAACCCTAAACACAGGGATGGGTATATGTCAAAATATTGTGCAAAGTAAGGCCTTGCCAAAAAAATACCATCACCATTCAGCCTCAAATAAATTCCCAAGGGAAGCCGGGTATCTGAGCTAGTATATATATATATACGTATATATTTGTCTGTTACCGCTCTAGTGGTCGCAATTTTTGTTTGATCGTTACCAAACTCGATATTTAGACGCTTTATGTAAATGAAAGATCAAGTTCGTTAACGGCTGAAATCGGACCAGTGGGAGGGGAAGTTTAGAGAGGAGGATTTTCGAAAATTCGAAATATCTGCATTACTATACGTCAGATCGAAAAATTGTACAGAATCAATCTTATTGCAAATTACATTTACTATAAATATTTTTATATACATTTATTCTCTATATTGAATATTAACCGAGATATTTGCATTTTTATTAAATCGACGGCTAACGGACGAGAGTGACTTTCCCACCAAAAGCTCGTTCGGCCGTTTCCTTGATTGCTCGGTTCTTGTGAAATTTCTCTATTGTAAACCTTCACGTAGGAAATCTGCTTAGTTTACGCAGCGCCTGTTTATAGATGTAAATGTTAATCCACCACAATCTAAACCTTCTTCTCTTACATGACTCTACACTGCTTTCAAACGAAAGGTACCTTTTAAAAGAAACAGTAATGGAAATAACAAACTGATGGCCTGTTGAGGATAGAATTTTATTCTATAAGTGCAATAAAGTACTGAGGAAATTTTCAGATGTACTAGACCAAGAAATAAGTTATTGGGATTGCTATGATTGGTAAATTGATCATATTCTATTTTTAAAAATTCCATTTTACTTTTCATCACTTAACATTTTGTACAATAATGTTCTAATTTATAAATTGGAGTTAAAATTAATTATTTATATTTATATCTTTAAACAGTTTAATCTCACATGGTAATCCTAGAGTGGCGAGTTCGATTCCCGCCTGGGCAAGGGAATTTATTTGGTGACAAAATTCATTAAATAAAATAAGGTCCCACCCTGGCTAGAAAAGGTGGTAACCTGTAGATAACCCGTCCCAGTTAGCCTTAGTTGCAAAAAGTGGGCGATAATAAAAAATAATAATATCTTTAAACAAAAAAAAATAGTATATATTGTTTAAAATTTGTTATTAATCTACAATTAAATGTTGTGTACTATATTGCACGGGACATGTATGAAATGAACTCCCTCTCTGAAGGGTTATTTCATGGAGGAAATAAATTTTAAAAAAATCTAAACCTGCTGGATAGTTTTTATAGCTTGCCAATTCCGATAAGTTATAGTTTCAATTTAGTTGAGTTTATTTCTTTTCAGTAGTGCATTGATATTTTCAAGTGCTGCTAACTTGTGCTAGTAATTTGAAACAAGTGTTTTTGAACTGAATATACTCAGATTCCATTGTTCCTCTGGGAATTCAGTTGGCATTGATTATTCTGGAGTGATACTATTTATACTTAATGGACTGTTTTAATCATAAAATAAATTATAATAAATCAATTTAAGGGTCTTTTAAAAGATACCGGCAGCCAGTGATTTGAATTGCTATTAGGTGATAACATAAGGTTTAGAAATAAAATCATATGATATTTTATAACCTAATCATTTGATAGTTTATTTACAATTTTTGAAGGAACACTACCATTTCAGCTTTTCTTAAACGTTTTTTATTGAACAATGGGACTTTTCTTTGAATTTGGTGAGAGATATCCTGACAAGAATAGTGCTGTCACATTCCTGCAAACAAGAGGACTTTTCTTAAGAGCAGGAGAATATGTAGAAAACGATTGACATCAGATAAACTTGTAATAACGAAAAGGAAGACAGATGGATGTGCCACTTCAGAGGTTGCAGGCAAACAATTAGACTGAGGAAAGATACTTGGTTTGAGTTTACAAAAATTTCTTTTGAAAACATTATCTAAAATTGTTAGACTCATCTATGCGAATTTATGTGGCGAGAGAGAAATAGGAACGAGTACCTATTTGAGGTTATTTTGAAAGACATATCGAAATTTATAACTTTAGAAATATGAGAAATTAAAATAATTTTTTTTTTTTTCATTTCCTAAATAACATTTAATACATTTCATGTTTATATCTTTTATTGGCAGTTTATAATTTTGTATCATATGTTATCACCTAATAGCAATTCAAATCACTGGCTGCCGGTATCTATAAAAGACCGCAATTTAAGTATAAAATATAAGTTATATTTTTTATCAAATACGTCTAGGTTCCCACCGGGTTTCCATTATTTTATTATAAGAAAGATTGATTTTTATTTTCATTAGTAATACCCTAATTTTATTTATACAGACACATAGACACCTTGGCACACACACACTCATGCATAAAAATATGTTTTTCATAATAACTGATGCTCATTTATTTTTTAAAGTATTAGGAGATGTAAGTAAATCTAAGTTGACAAAAAGTCCATTATATTCCTGATTGCCCATCCCCTATTATGCAAATTAGAATCCCTTAAGCTAGAGCTCCTTATTTCTCATTTTATTTAAGAAATATTCAGTTCACGGAGCTCTATTTCATAAATTAATTATCATGGCTATTGGAAAATATTTTCATTAGGTCTTTAAAAAAGCTTTATTTAGGAAAAACTTCATAATGGGAAATAGAGTTTTAGTGAGCAATTTTTCTTCACTGTGGTCAATGAACCGAATGATGAAATCAGCACAAATACAAGAGTAAGAGATAAGAATAATTAAGGTAGTGTAAGTGCATAATGAGGAGATAGAATATTTGGAATACAATTTTCTAGGGTTCAATAACATTCTAGAAGTTTAGAATTGCAATAGCCATTGAAGCACCAAACTCAGAACATTAAAAAAAAATATATGATCCACTTTGTAGTACAGAAACTAATTCAAATGAATTTTCATCACAATTCAAGCACCACAATTTTATGACAAGTAGACCCATTTAGGAATTAATCCATCCTTTACTACTCTTTAAACATTAAGGTTTCAAAAGCAGCCACATAAAATTGTGTATAAAGAAATACTAAAAATTTTTATTTATATAAAATGAAACATTGTGACAAATGGAATAATATGTTGCTCATTTGGAAGTGCATACTATTGTTTGGATCCCCCAATGGAGCACCATCCCTTTCCTTAATATTCTCTTACGATTCTACATTAACCTGAAATTTCCTTTCAGTCTCTTATATCTTTTATTATGAATCACTTTCATTCATCCACATTAAGAATCCATTGTTCCATTGCTGGCACTCACCTTGGAGTCCACCTGTAAAAATTCTTTACATACTTATATTCAAAGATGTCCTAAATACATATAACTTTGCCTCAGTTCTCTTCTTCAGTTCATACTTCTGACTGTACTTCGTAAATACTATAAAACAATGAAGTAGAAAATGATGTGGCCTTCAGTCAGCATCCTGGTTGTTTCACACATGTGCGGTTGTCTTAAACTCAACAAAAAATAGTTTATTTAATCCAAGGCTTGGTTCATTCATATCTCCATACGGGACTTCTTATAATGAAAAATAATATTCACTTTGTATACCATTCTTATTGGTTGTCCTGTGTTAGATATGTTGTCTTGTCATTGGTCACAGAACTCATCCTTGCCTTTCTAAGCAGTATATTTACTTAATATATTGGTGCCTACGCTATTTTTTTTGTTTAAATTTAACCTTAATGCACTGTATTAAATACAAGTGCAAATGTCACCAATCTTCTAATTTTTTCCTGGGAAAAATGCCTGTCAAACCCACTTCAGGAAGGGACATCCATTCACATAATGGGAACGAAACACATATTTCAAATATCATGCAATTAATTTTATGAATCTTTATTATAATTAGGCGGATTATATTTAATAAAAATGTGCTTAATATTTAAATTGATAAAAGTATTCAATGTTTTCAAAAAATAAATATTTTTGTTCAAAGAGGTTTCAATGAAAAATTGTATACCTGTGAAAGAATTAGATGAAAATAATGTGCAAAGGGATTTTCTATGGCCATTTAATAATATCCTCGGAAATATTTATTCAATTTTACTTTACCTAAATGATAAATGTCTGATGAGTCTCCACAGAAAAATAATAAAAATCCGATGAAGGGTGGTTCATGTATAAATAAAAACTCTTTAAAAAGACTAGGAGAAATTTTAGAGATTTATCTAGCACTGCATTGTACGGTATTATATACAATTTATATGGAAATCATGAATTCTTAGATATTAAATTTTCAACATAATATCTAAGAAGGATAGATATATTGTGGGAACTGGTTAGAAAAAACAACAAAAATCTAAGAGGAATTTGTCAGACCCGATGCAAAAAAGTCTTGTCACTTTTTATTTTTCAGAGTAGAGTTTGGTCTATTTTCTGCTAATGCTGAGCCTCTACTTACTCTGAAGGAGCATAATATTCTTCAGAAGTCCAGTTGCCCTTAAGATCTGCACAGGTTATTCACTTATAAAAGAGAAGTTCTGCTTTAAAGCTTATTAAGTTGCCTTAAATCTGTCATAATTTATGATTATGACTCAGGTTACAGGCCACAAATGGATTGGAACAGGGGCTCAGGTTAGGCCATGTGAGTTAAAGCGTGAATTCAGTGACAGAATTCATTAATTAAAATCCTTAGTCCCACCCTGGCTAGAAAAGGGTGGTAACCCGTTGATAACCCGTCCCAATTAGCCTTAGTTGCAAAAAGTGAACGTTAATAATTAATTAATGGATTGGAACATGAAATATTTATGCACCGATAGGCAGGTAAGTTCTTAGGAGATAGAAGCCATTAACATCTGTCAAAGGTGGCTCATACACAAGTATATGCTTCAAAAGGAGATAGAGATGCTTTGGGTAAAGAGGAATTCGAGTTGTACTTCAGGAAAGAAATGATTAGAGCTCAAAACAAAACAGAATGCCTTTCCCACATGTGCTATGTATTTGCATTTATCCCAAAAAGTAAAAGTTCAGTGAGAAGAATATTTGGTATTTAAGGTTCAAATAATGTGCTTCATTACGTAACAGCTTATTGTTAATATGACATGAGTAGAGGAGTGGCGTTTACTGAAGGTCGAACTAAAAAAAGGCAAATATCTTGATTAATAATCAAGGTAGTGAAAAAGAAAAGCATACAACATTTATAGAACATTCAATTTGCAATAAGATTTGTTTTACACACTTTTTTGATCCGGAGATATTTCAATTTTTTAAAATTCCCCTCCTCTACCACCCCTTCCCTTAGGTCTGAATTCAGCCATTAACAAACTTATCTTTATTTTAACATAAAACATTTAAATATCAAGTTTGGTAACGTTCAAACAAATATTATGACTGCTAGAGCATTAACAGACAAATATATATATATATATATATATATATATATATATATATATATATATATATTCCTCATTTTCGTCATGTCCTATGAAGGATCAATGGACATTCGGAGAAATGTTTTGAAAATCGGATCATAGTATGACCTCAAAAGCTAATTTCCCTTCTGCTAAAAAATCTCTTTATAGGTGATGATTGCAAGACATCAATTATAAAGGGCATAGTGCTAAGCGCCTAAATGAAAGTGAGTGCACTTGAACTAGAAGTGGTCAGAAAGGTTGATAAGGTTTTGCATAAATTATGCCCTTACTCGGTAGATTAATCTTATCCCCTCCCCCCTTAAGTTGTTCCTTAAAATACAGTAAAATTATAAGAGGTGGTAAAACCACTTCAGAGTATCTTCTTTTGATTAGAGACACACAGCTTCTTTTACCTAAAAGAAAAGACAGTTATCAAAACACCTTTGCTAGGGCCTTCAAGTAGATAAAGGTAGTTATGCAGAATGAAGGTCATTCTTTTAATAGCTGTAGTCTCTACAAAAGTTAAAAGAAGTAAATGATGGAGTGACATGGTAAGGAAGGAGTTAATAGGAAGTAAGCTTGCCGGAAAATAATAATTAATTATAATAAAAGTAAGAGCTCTATATCAGAAGTAAAAATTAAGTTTATGTAGTTGTCAAACAAGAAAAAAGGGGGGGGGGAGAAGAACAGCTGGGAATAACTGGCCAGTCTCAAAGTAACCACAGAAAACAATAACATTGGCAGTTTACTTATGAATGATAAGAAAACTATGGAATAAAATACAATGATATAATCTGGAAAGGTAATGCTTGGACTGTAAAGAATATAATAAACAGAGAGGTTATGACACTGGAAATTATTAAGTTTGAAGGTCTAGTACTTCCTACAACACAAAAACAAATTTTCTTTAAGAAAACAAAAACGAAGATGTGCTCTATACACACCCATATTGAAAGGAAACTAAGAGCAGTAGTTAAAGATAATTAGGAAAATGAAGAATCTGTATTTAGACCTCAGTATCAAACTCTGTAGGACTAGAGTCCTGAATCTCATTGCCTGCAATTAGTGCATTTAACTTGGTACACTAATTAGTATAAATAGATTGACCAAAATGTGTCATCACAATTATTGCAGGATTATTATATGTTAAAGGAATAATATATATATATATCATCACCTTTGTAGTGCAGTTCCTGAGAAAAGAGAGATAGAAAACATCTATCTTTTGTATAATTGTAACACAGAAACGCAATGAAGGAGGCTGATATTTTAGTTAACCAAATGATGAATGCTAAACTATATATTTTCCAAGTTTTATTTCTCCCTACTGTTATTAATGGTAGTGAAAACTGGATCCCATGAGGCGAGTGCTAGAATAGCACTCTAGCATGGAAATGATGTACAAAACAGAGAAAAATCATAAATGAATGAATTATAGAAGACCTTTGGGATGCCAACAAGTGAGACTAGAAAGAAGAGGATAATGGGATTTGATCTTCATATGAAAGACAACCAAAATCCAAGAAAATGGCTTGAAACAAGGGCTAAAGACAACCTCTATAAAGGCCCAAAATTACATGGACTGATCACATTGTGTGTCATCTTTGTCATAGTTTCATGATTAAGTCCTCTTTTATGAACTGATCAACTTGATGAGACACTTACAGACCAGCCCACAAATTTAGCATACCTCTAGTTCCCTCACCTTTCAAAGATCATGTCCTTGTTGTTCTAAGATATATTCTTTCCCCAGATTAATTCACTGTCTTTAGGTTTCTTACCCTTTCTGAATTTAGGGCTTTGTGAGTTGATAATGATCTTGAATCCCTAGTATAAAGCAAACTATTGCCATTATGCTCTTTTCAATGTATGAATTGTTAATAATGCTAATGTTTTTGAGGTGGGATTGGAGTTGAGCCTTCTCATTTTTATTATTGAACCGAGGTTTTCTTTTTACAACTGTTTATTTTCCTATCAGCCTCACAAGTCATTATGGTTCCATTTTTGAATTTATGATCTACATGGGAATTTTTTTACAGTCTTGCCTACTAGCTAATCTATTCGATAAAAACGTAATAGTTTGACTGTTAACTAAGCACTGACTAAAACTAAGGAATGGTCTGACACAAAGTTACTTTATAGAAGTAGCTTATTGAATCAAAGTATGAGATGTATGTTTAGCAATCAATAATATTCAATAATAAGTTAGTTATGGACTAGTGAAATATATAAAAGTATATAGTTTTAAAGCCATTATAAGTGATTGGGTTACATTTATATTTCATTTTGAATAATTACCTTCATCTGCCAGGCACATAAATCTTCAGAATTATTTAAGAACTATCGGATGACTAAAACACTAGTAGTGTTCACCTTCAATGGAGGAGAATAGCATATTTTATGAAATCATGCACCAAGCAATTATAAATTCTTATTATTACTATTTTTTTTATTGCTTGGAAAAGGCTTTCGGACATTTCCAGTACATCGTCAATTGTATAGTTCAATACATACAGCCATTGTGATATCCTTACGTTTTAAGCAATATAGGACATTAAATTAGTAGATATTTTGAAAGATTCTAACTTTAGTCCACCAAAATTCAGTATGTGAACTAATTCCCTAGCTTAGACTATTTTTTATTTTAATGAAACTTCAGTTTGGCAAATATCAGTTTCTTTTAACAAACTTTTGTTACAGGTGAAAAATTAATGAATAGCTCCAAGTATGAAATGGATGAATTTCCAGTTAACTTATATTCCTTACATATGAATTTAACAATAAGAAACTTGGATAAAAGGGATTTTGGTGCATACTATTGCTCCAGTGTGAATGCCCTGGGAAAGTCTGAAGGGACTATTCGCTTACAAGGTAATGTTCAATTTATACTAATCACCCTAATATAATTATTCAAAATAAGAACAGTCAATGGAATTAATCTTAGTTATGTATTGGTACACAGTAAAACTAATATATATATATATATATATATATATATATATATATATATATATATATATATAAGTACATAAGAGCTATATTATGTTTTGTTTTTAAAGTTTATACTATTTTATCTAATTACACCTCATAAGTGAAACCTCCCCACTCAATTGTGACTGTCTTACTTCTGTTGTCAATCAACACTACCTGTTCACAGAAACTGCTTATCAGGTATAACCTGTTGATAATTCAACAAACAAGGTCTATGTTGTCTGTGAGTTTTAACTGAGACACACTAAAATATTTATTTTCTTTCTTCTGCCAGTAACAACAATTATTTTCATTTCAAATATTTTCTTCTTCTTTTTGAAGACTATATCACACTGTTCATTTCTCTAGTATTTTATTATTTGTCACTATACGCCAATTTTCACAATCAGGCTAAGATAATATTGGTAAAAATACTTAGTTCTTATTAATATAAGGAGCATTGGAAAAAGAAAACTTTTTTTGATTTTTGACTCAAAAACAAAGTGTATTAGGAAGGATGTATATCAGGGGAACTCAATTATTACGCCCAAAAGGTGTATTTGTCCTAATTCATCCTAAAAAAATACAACCGTGATCCAACTGAACGTATTAAATATGCATAACTACAACTGCATATGTATTGATACATTAAGTGCTAATAAATTTTTTACTGTTGCTTGAATAAAAAATAATGAAAAATGATGATAGTAGCTGATTTTTATTTAATTTTATACAATTTCTTATATGAAATTTATTTTTGGGTGAGTCACGAATATTTAAATTCCAAAAATTATTTATTTTATAGTTCTTGAATGAAAGAAGTCTGTTTTACTCACAGGATTAAAAGTGAATTTTTTTTTTTGCCATAGCAAGAAAAGTTTGATACGTCAGTTTTAATTGTAAAGTAATGCCAGGAAAATCTTAATTTTCAATTTAAATATTTGGTATTAAACATATATAAATCTCCCAAAAAAATGTATATTAGTACAATCTTCATTGTATATTTCAGGTGAAAGAGATTGCTTGGCATGCTTATATTCAAGAGTCAAAGATAATTTCTTGCTTCCAGTAGACATTATATTTTTAATTTTTTTTTAACAACAACCATGTCTCTTTAAGAGTGTTTAACTATTCACTTAAATTTTAACATATTTAAATGTAGCTGTTTTATAGATCTTATTTATAAATGTTTTATTTCATATTATTCCTGTAGAAAATATCTTTACATATTTTTTCATTCATTTACTACTATTTACGACTGTTTCAATAACTTTTTTTTTTTTTTTTTTTTTAATAAAACTCATAAATATGTGTTGTAATCAAGTTCACAAAAAGATTAACATTGGACTTATTGTATTTCAGAATTGCAACTTCCCAAAACTACACCGCCACCAATTGTTTATGGACCAATTGGCGGAGGAAGGAAGCCTTCATTGAAGCAGAAACCAATCATCCCACCAACAAAGAAGCCGAGGAGGAAGAATCGCCTCGAAATGGCTACTACTCCCGAACCAGTTACACTTCCGCCTACTCGCCCCATCATCTTTGACGAAGAAAATGAAATAGACACAGAAAACAGGAGTAACAGACTTGTGACTTCATTTATTCAAATTGAGATTGTGTTATTAACTGTAATATTACTTTGCTGAAAACCGAGTGGTTATATAAGATGGTAAGGAGTATAGGTTAAAAAGAAAGTCCATTCTTCTGAATGGAAAAGAAGTCACTTCGAAAAGAGAACATTATTATTCTTGTCTATGAATTTTAAATAAATAGATGAGGCTAACACACAAAATAAGTGTTTAAGAAAAAGTGACTTTGGGCCAATGTGAGAACTTTCAAATATAAAGAATGCCCCCTGTAATTTATAAAACATATAACTTATATATGTATTTTCCAATGTTTTGTTTTTTTTAATTGTATTAATACTCCTCTCTCTGAAGAAAAAAAAAAGGCCTTTCCTCAATTTTAGTATTTTATTTTTCAGTTATTCTACTTAATTTTTTTAAAGATCCTTCATTCCATAAAACCAAGGACAATATTAATTTAAGTTATAATCCTTACCCTACTGGGTGAGGGTTCCCCTTACATCGAAAATCTAGCAAGTTAAATCCCATTCCATAACAATGCATTTGTCTTTTAAACATGCGATGCATTATTAATAAGTTTCCTTATTTTCTTCACATATCGCATCCAGATGCCTTGAACTAAACATTTAAAACATAAACAGCTGTATATAAATTTTAGGATTGTTCTATTTATTTTTTTTTTAATCCCACTTATTCTTTTCATATAATTTTAGTTTGAGTTTTAGGGATGTTTAAATTCATTTTTACTTCGTTATTTTAATTATTTATTATTTTAAATGACTCGTTTTATAAATTTGGCAATAATGCCCTTATGAGAAGAGGTAAAATACCTGTAATAAATAAAATGCCATAATTGTACGCTTAGCTATTTAACTAATTGCTACTTAGCCAACCCACTATATAATTTAATATTAAGATCCTATTATAATTTCATAGTAAAACTTTTTGATGAAATCAATTATTCAAAATCATTTGTTTTATAAACTAACATCTCAATGTTCTTTTTTGCAAATAGATGTTATAGAAGATAGACAAAAGATGATGACTGTGCAATCCTTATCTAGGAAAATGCAAAATTAGCCCTTTCGTTTTGCAAAGCTAGTATAGTGGCTTTGCACAAGGAAAGGGTTAAACTCTAGTTTATTTCATCCCTTATTAGGAATGTTCATAAATGGTTTGTTTGTGTTATTGATATGATTTTTATTTACTTTAGTAATCCATCTTAGACATGGGATATAATAATGAAAATTTAAACATTGTCAAGAAAATAAATGTAGTATTTCTAGATACTTGAAAGTTCACTTTGGTCCAAAGGTTTAAAATTAAAAATATCAGTGATTACAAAAATATGTGGATGAAAAAAAAACAAATAAAACCCTTTAAAAAATATGTATTTTTATCATGCCAATAAT
Organism: Riptortus pedestris; assembly: GCA_019009955.1. NCBI lineage: Eukaryota > Metazoa > Arthropoda > Insecta > Hemiptera > Alydidae > Riptortus > Riptortus pedestris. The sequence goes on along the minus strand of CM032229.1, from coordinate 32,234,894 downwards.
GAAACTAAATATTTTTATGAAGTCAATTTTATTTGAAAACCGTATTTTATTCTTTACATATATGAAAAATAATTTAAATAAGAAATATTCAATATTGAAACATTATAGAATATAAACCATAAATGAATTTTAATTAATATTAATTTTAGTTTCCCTTTAAAATATAATTGTAAATTTAAATGAAGTCATTCAAAATGGCTAGTAGTATTGGTTTTTAAAACAAAGTTTATATTTAGATTCTTTTTGGCATAATAAAACTTAAAAACATTAAATTAAATGCATGAACAATTATGACTATGCATATTAGGAAACATGCATTGTGAACTTGAAGAAATGTAAAATGTGTGAAACCCTTAAGCATGATTTGTCAAAGGGAACGATAAAATGCAAAGTATATGAATATTCTATATATTTTACTATAAAATAATTATGTACTATGGAACAGGTCTAAAATTAGGTAGTAGAATACATGAAAATCACATAGTTAAAGTGATTGAAAATTCAAGTCTTCCCTTTTTTGTAAATTTAAAGTTTAAAAGAATGGTTAATTCAGACTAAGACAAGCAACGAAAGGGATTTTGTTCACAACTAGAATACATTAAGTTTGTAAAATGTGTATATGCATCTATTGAATTACTAATATTTACTCTCATTTGGATGCAGTGGTTCTGAGCAGGAAATTCGTCAAACACTGTCCATTAAATAATGTTTGTATCTGTCAAAGCTTTTTGAAAAATTAAGTAATGATAAACTATAAGTCAAGTTGCTGGACATTTTGTAACACATTTATTTGCCCATTTGAATAATCCGGTTTTGTAAAAGTAAGACATCAGACTCTACAGTTTGTAAAGAGTTGTGATATTTATATATTACACCTCCCGTTTTTGTTTAATATTAATAGTAAAAGGAATGAAGTGCAGCAATAATTAAAATTCAATTTAAAATGTCAGTCCAATTATTACCACATGCATTAAAAGTAGCATTAAACAGGAAAGTTATAAAATTGTTTGAATTACTGGAAAATGTTCCATATCATTTTCTAAATAATTTTAAAGTCGTTCACCAATTCTGCGTTTCATGGAAGATCTGTACACAGTTTCAAAATGTTATTTTCTTTCCAGGTTCCTGGTGGTGTTGCAAAATATTTTGAGAGCAGTCTCAAGTGTTTCTGGCACAATTTAATAATTTTATAATTACATTAATTAAATAACATTTCTCTAATTAAAACATTAAACTAATCATTATACAATCCGCTTATACTTTGACTCATTATTTAAGTGGTACATACAGATAGGATGATTGATGCAGCTGGTACAACAATTCAAAATGTTTGTAAAAAAATAAATATAATTATGTTCAGGGTGACTCTTTTCACATTCATCAAATAACCTAAGATTTACTTGATCAAGGCAATTAATATTTGTAGGAAGGAATGAAATTCTATTGCATAGGTACATATGATTAAGTATGTGTTTCATTTTATATATGTATAACTTAAAACATAGCATAAAATGTTTGAAAATTCCTCAAAGCAGGAGGAATAAGGAATCAAAAGAAGATATCTTCTTTATTCATCATATATGTAAACAAGTCCTAATAGTTAACTTGAAACAATAATTTTGGATTTTAAATAAAATGATTTACGGGGAATTCAATTTTCTTTCCAATAAATTATTGTTTTAGCTTTAACTGTTCACCAAATGAAATACCACAATAACTCAAATATCTCTATAAGCTCAGCATTATTTCAAATAAAAAGTTTTAAAGCCAAAATTGATTTTCACAAATAAGCCCATGAACAATTAACATAATTGTTAGATTTAATAATGCTATCAACAAATTAATTTCATTTAAGTATTTTAGCATTTTATGCAACTGGGTTGAAAAGAAGAATGCAATTAAATAATAAAAGACTAGTTAAATTTTGTTCTTCTGATGATATTTGAGAAATGATTTATCCCAATTTTCATAAAATATCTAAAAATCAAAATTGCCTACTGTGCTTGAATTTCAGAGTAATATTTTAGATGTTGTAAATATATATAAGGTTATTTTTATATACTTGAAAGTACACCTAAAAAAAAATATTCTTTAGGAGAATCCAGGTAGTGTAATTGCAAACCAAGGAACACACCTTTAACCTGAAAGAAAATGATTTATTACTATTATTAGTAATACTATTAACGCCCATGAATTTAGAAAAAATGTATATTCGGCTTGGCTGTAATCTCGAGTAAGGGACCTACAAATGATTTGGAATTCTTTTAATTTTTTAGAATGCTGCACTTTGATTAGAAGGTAGTTTTTGGTACCTAGTTTTGATTTCCTGACATGTTAGAAATTTGAAATTCATTGTTTTAGACTGGTCCCTATAAACGATGGTACACATGTAGTTGCAATGCATTATTAACTGAAACATTCGAGGACAGTATAAAGCAGTTAAGAATTCATTGAGAACCACTACATCCATAACTTTAATTATAATCTTGTATATCTCAAGAGCGAATATGTAACTATGAAAAGCGCGCTAATGCTCATCAGACAGTGTAATAAAATACTACTATATAGTTACCAATTAAATGAGAACCCCATTATTAAATAATTATAATAATGATGAATTTAAATATGATAGTGTAAATACTTGCACACTTAAATGTACTAAACAACTAGAACCATCCCAACTTAATATTAAATATGATTATACAAATCTTTTGTGGTTGTCTGATATTCATATCACATATTGTAACTGAAAAGTATGCCCCATATCATTAAATATGACAAAATTAATGATTATGTGAAAGGACGTAGATAAAATAAATGAGAGAATTTTATTGTAAGAAATTTGTTAATCATTGCCTATAATTTATTTTTTGTTAACTAGATGTAGTAAATTTTATGAATACTAAATAGTTTTGTACATTTGTATGTATAATTTATGTAAATAATGTTTTGGAGTATAGTTACAACTTATATTCTAAAGTGTGATTATTATCCCATAAGTGATTTAGGTAATGTGTGTAAATATGTAAAAGTACCATTTTTAATCTGTTTATATTAACTTCTTTTCGGCAAAAAATCCTTTCTATATTTATTGATATACCTTTCAAATTAGTATGTTTTAAATTTCAAGGCTTATTTTAGGAGCTCCATATAGACAATAAAGTCCATTGTATCAAATGAAAAATAAAAATATTCATCTGGCATATACTCGTATTAGTGGAAACCAGATTAACACCATGAACAAAATACTTTTAAAATTTATGGTTTAATATATCTAGAAGAAATATTTACTCAACATAATCATTAAAAAATATTTGTATTGAAATACATAGATTCAAAAATAAACATATACTCTTTAAAACTTCAATATTGCAGTGGTGGATATTCACTTTTTGATGTCTATCATAATTTAATAAATAAAAACTGCTGGATACAAATACCTCCATGGTTTTATCTCAAAGAAGCAATAAGTTCTTTAGCTTTTGTTTGCCATTAAAAGAAAAATTACTTTCCTAAATATGTGGATAAAAATAAATGTGTACTTTTTCTTCAAAATAAAAGCCTGCTGGTTTTTATGGATTTGGAGCTTTGAAACAATTTAACTGAGCACAGAATAGAATGAAACGAGTAAGTAGCCCCTGTTGAACTTTAAATTAAGAATCAAATATTTTTATTATTTATTAGTATATATTTAGTAAGACTACTTGTACATTTTTCTGAAATTGTTCTTAAGGATTTCATTATAATTATAAATGAAGAAAAAGCCTCCAGATGAAATATTACATATATGACACGCGATAGCCATTTAAATAAATTGATTTCTTATTTAAATAAATAAATTTTCTTTTCTAATCCATAGTATTTTCCTTCTTATTTTTTATTTTTTTTTTTTTTTGGAAATAGTTATATACATAGTTATATAATAGTAAATATCAGTATTTATGACATTAATGAGCATTCAGCCTTATTGAATTCCACAACTGTAATAAAGTAAGACACCTAGAAATGCATCGAAATTGCAACTTGTTCGTATACATTTCCGGTGCCCCCCCCCCTCTTAATATGATAAAACCTAATTCGATTTTAACAGGACAGACAGACCGTTACAACTAAATAAAAAAATAGAATTTTGAAGATATATTACTGATTCCAGTTCATGGTGTTATAAGATTGAAGGTTCAACATTTCTTTTAAAATGTTTGACCAGTACAAATTCACTATAAAGAAAGCTGTGTGCTATTTACAGGAAAAGAAAATGGTTATAAAGAAATAAGAGTATTTGGTTTAGATTAAAACATTTCATTTTATTGTTCAATGAGTAATTAGGCAATGTTTGACAATATATATTTATTTCATAAAAATATATAATATAAATAAAATTAAAAAATAATAATATGTATGTATATATTTAAAGTTTGATTTCTTTACTAAAAAATGTAAAATATATATATTGAACAATCATAATCAGTTGTTGTTATTCATATACTAGATTTATTACAAAAAAAAAAATTATATTAATATTGTTCCTAAGAAATAAAATGACAATACTGTTGTATTATTAAGATGATTTTTGTTCTTAAAATATTAAATTATTGAACATATATGTTTTATAAAGAAATATATATATATATGAATATTTATATCATTAAACAAGAAGTTGTAGAAATGTTACTATAAAACATTCCCTCTTCTCAATCACTGTAGAGTCATGGCTCAGTTGGAACTAACCTTATTTAAATTCTTATATCCTTATTGTTCCTCCTTTTTATAGGTCGTCACTGACGTGCCAGTCAGCAAGACGATGTCCATTGAGATGCTTATATTCAGCCAGTTTTTGCATGTAATTGAGAAATGTTTATCTAATAATTTTGGCTTTGAACGTCGAGTGTTTCTTCCTGGAGTCTCCAGTTCGGGTCGTCTTATGCTGGTGACAAGTGAAAAGCATGTTGCAATCTGGCTGAGGAAATAGGCATTGGAAGCTGTAAAAATAAGAATTCCCACAACCAAATCACTAACAAAGAATTTAGGAAGGGTTCAACAACAATCGACTCTCGATTCAAAATTTAAATATATATAAATTTATTTATAATTAAAAATGCACCAAATATAAATTGAAAATGAGATAAGCACCTTTTAGCGATATGAAGGGGGACACTTAAAGCTACTTAAACTAAATTACAATGATAGAACTTAGCTGGTTTATCCAAGTTCTCTAAGATCAGACTCTGCTGTGAGAGGGTGTATAGGCAATAAGCAGGCTGACTAGGTGCGAGCTGAAGGCTGAGCGAATTGTCACCCGAAAGGGTTCCCTGTTAAGGGAATCTGAGCTACGGCTGTCTTTAATCCCTTTGTGACGTCGTCCTTTTATAGCCTGAGCCGATGTCAAACTTTGCTCCCCATAAATCAAATATGCTCAAAAAGTCTATTTAATATGATATTATTATCAAAATTCATTTGGAATATTAATTAGTGTATCGACTTTAAGAGCTGTGAATGTTATTATAAAAATCCATCGGTGTTTTCTACTAAAATCCCAGAGCACATGGAGACTTAACTCCAAATTAGATAAAACTCTTAATTACAGGTAAAAACTAGACATTTAAGTACTCATAAATAATAATGTAAAGGAGCTTTGTGCTGGCATTACTCAAAATATAAAATATATGGTCATTTACGATCGGTTCATGTAATGCAATCTCAGATTCATTACAAGCATGTACTTCTGAATTGTCATATTTCCAATAAAAATCAAAGGTTACTCTTAGAACTGCTACAAGTATTGATGTTAGATAAATATGCTCATATAAACATCTATTCAATGGGTGAGCCTCAAAAGATGCCAAATTCACTTTTAATTATTTATTTAAAACACTTTTGACCTATAGTAAACATAAGTAAAGCTATGTTTTGTAATCTATCTCTGGTGAGAAAGAACTGTGTCAAGAACGATTGATGATGAAATACATCAGAAATGACAAGGACCTCTAGAAGGGGTAAAAAAATAAACTATCAGTGCAGTCCCTACATATAAAAAGAAATAAAAGACAATGATAGATAAAAACCCTATAAAAGATTCCAAAATTAAATTAGTTGTAGATAAATATATCACTTTTTACACAAACAGGATAAATGTGTATTATAATAATTGTTTTTATAAAATATCAAAATCATTATTAAGAAAAGTTCATATTTCGAAAATAAAATCTCCACAAAAACTTTCAAAAAATGAAAATTGGCTGATTAATTTGTCAAACAAAGAGATCCCGAAGGAGGATATGAATTTTTTAACTCATAAATTTAATATTTTAAAACTAATTCAAGATAAAGGTGTAGTAAATTTAGTAACTGATGTAGAATATATAGTTGACAATGATTCTATTTCAAACAGGGAAATAAATAAAATTAGACATAAAACTGGAAATTTAATTAATGAAGCACAAAATAAGAAAAGTTTTAAAAATATTTCAACTGTTACATATATTTTTTTTGGCAGAAATGTTAAAGCAGTATGAAAAAAAAACAAAAAAAAAACTAAAAAGGAATAAAGAAAATACACTATGAAAATGCTAAAGAATGATTACACTATGAAAATGCTAAATATTTTAAATGATAAACAAATGTTTAAAAAAATAGACTATGATCCGAAATATAGCCTTCTAAATAAAGTCACAAAGTATGTGGACAAATTGGTAAAAAATAATTCTATAATGAAAAGAGTTCATAGTTAAATTAAATTAAATTATTTATAAACATCCACTTTTTGCAACTAAGACTAATAGGGACATATTATCTACAGTTTACCACCCTTCTCTAGTCAGGGTGGGACTAAGGATTTTATTGAATGAATTCCGTCACTAAATAAATTCCTATTGTCCAGGCGGGAATCGAACTCGCCATTCTAGCTTTACATTGTGAGATTAAGGCCAACGCTTTAACTCACATGGGTAACCTGAGTCCCCCCCCCCAAAAAATCATAATTTATAAATTTTAATAGTATGCCCACCACTAATCTGTGGTTACTGCATAAAGATAGTAAGCCGCTACATCCTTCAGTTAGAGGTTGTGAGGCACTGTTTCACAAACTGGCTAAATTAATTGATAAAGATTTGAAACCATTTACCCAGGATAACCTCTTTGATGTCTACAGTGCTATTGACTAAAGATATAAGCTTAAAAATACAAATGTCTTACCGAATTAAGAATTGGTTTCACTTGACATAATATCGAAATATTCCAGTTGACTATCTAATAAAAATAATAATAAGTAACTGAGAAATAAATGCAAATTAGGAACAAAGATTTATTTTTTGAACCTATTAAATTATGTTATCAAAAGGGATATTGCAAATTGAATGATAATGTTATGTTTACAAATAACTTATTTGTAATAGAATAGACTCATTTTGCTTTTAACAACAAACCTTATATTAACATGTTTTCTCATACATCTTTCAACCTACAACCCATATGATCTCTCCAAATATCTGAACTATAACAGATGAAAAAAAAAATGAAAAAAGGACTCTTGCCATGAAACTATGAAGAAAATATAAAAAGATAATGAGGAAAGGAATAAAAGTGTGTCTGAAAGGAAAGATAAACTGATACCGAGGGAGCATGAGTAATATTCAACATGGATGGTATATCCAATGCACTCTTAAGCAGCTTTTAAGCCATTTTCCTGTATGTGCACTTACGTACACAAATATGTACGTTCACACATAAAGTCTTTGTGGTAATGGCCATGTTGCAGGCAATTAATGGTGATTATATAGAGGAGAAGGTGGTAATGTGGCCCCCCGCTTTGTTTTTTAAGTTTTATTTAAAAAATATAGGAGTGACAAACCTCAAAGATACATTATAGGACTTCTTATTTATTTGTCTATACATGTCTGACTATGGAATAAATGAAACGCGCGCAGGATAGCAAAAATATTATTTATTCTCAGGTTAATCAAATTTGGTTTCTTGAGAACAAGTGATGGTTATGTGACCCCCTGGGGGGTCACATTAAATGTATTGCACAATTAAAAATTAACGGTAAAAATCACAAATATAATAGTCACCTTCAGAACCTCCACAGGCTACATGAGCCCATAAATCGCAACTTTGACACTGTGCCCATTGCTCTCCAGGTCTTTCATTGCAATAAGTGGTTTCGCAGAACATACACGACACGTTCGCGTTTTCAGGAAGCACGTTTGTGAAAGACTCGACATAATCGGTATTCACTGCGTCTTCGTCACTTTCAGAGCCACTGCTGGATGTATCTTCTCTCTGGCGCCGAACGACATTCCTACCGGATCCTTCTCCGTCGTGATTACGTCTGACACCGTGTCCGCGGCCTCTTCCATGTCCACGTTCACGATTCTGTGCTAAGCGCAAAGATTCGGTTAATTGATTTTTGTATGGTGATGATGTGATCACCTTCGCTGTTGTAGCCTTTCTTCCAGGATTAAAAGTCCTAGTATTGGCCGTAGAAATTGGCTGAATGTCTTCTGGTAGAAGACTGGGTAGAACCCATTCGGCAGGTGCGCAGATCAAAACTTTTTGCGACTTTGGCGCATGACGTCACTTGGCAGCACTCAGCTTTGTTTACATCGTGAGCATCGTTGTGTTTTTAGTTAATTGTTTTATTTTCCATTGTTATAAGTGATTTTTTTTTCAAAATGAGTGAGTGTGCTATGGCAACATGTTCCAACAACTCTAGGAGAACAGGCAAGTCTGTATCTTATCACCGGTTCCCGAAAAACCAAGAAATTAAGAAACAGTGGATAGTTCTGTGTAGACGAGGAGATTTGAAATTTAATCCTACTTTTGCTCGGGTTTGTTCAGAACATTTCAGTGATAGTGATTACCAAAGGAATTTACAAGCAGAATTGTTAGGCTATGTTCCTAATAGATTGATATTAAAAGAAGAAGCTGTGCCGCATCTTAATTTACCAGTATCGTCCGTAAGTAAACAAACACCTACTAGCTCTACTTCTGACTCAAAATGTGAAACATCTAGAGACTGTAGGAGTAAAAAACGTGAAATAACTCAATGTGCCCTGCGTCACATTAATGAGATTTCTCCCAAAAAGCTGAAAAGTGATTTTTCATGTAATACAGAAGAAGTTGATTGTGATGGATGTATTCTCTTAAAGGAAAAAATTGCTGAATATGAATCCCAATTAAAGTCCTTGCTGATCCAAGTAAAAAATTTAGAAAGTAATAACTTTAATTTAAAAAAGAAAGTTACTAAATTGCTAACAGTTAATTACCAGATAAAAATGCAAAAAGAAGAAAAAATGCAGTGAAAAAAGAAATGGAAAGGATTTGTTATCCAATATTATCCAAAGCTCAAATTCAGAGCATACACTCAAAAAATATCAGCAGCAACTGTTTTGGACAAGGCAGACTTCATGCGAATTGGAGCTTTTAAGAAGGTAAGATTTAAAATATTAGAAACAGAATAATTTTCTTGTAGTGTTTCCTATAGAGCACTATAGGAGTTTATTTCCCATGGTCTATCATTAATGATATTACATGTTTCCTTCGCAGTTATTTATTCTATGGGACAGTGCGGTTTCAATGCATACACTCAAAAAATATCAGCAGCAACTGTTTTGGACAAGACATACTTCATGCGAATGGGAGCTTTTAAGAAGGTAAGATTTAAAATGTAAGAAACAGAATAATTTTCTTGTATTGTTTCCTATAGAGCACTATAGGAGATTATTTCCCATGCTCCATCATTAATGATATTACATGTTTCCTCCACAGTTAGTTATTCTATGGGACAGTGCGGTTTCAATGCATATGCTCCAACATCTGTGCCATTTTCTTCACAAGGATGCTACTGGAACCAGGGATTCCCTGCGGCTCAAAATTTTAGCATATTTTTATTACAAGGAGGACTACATGCCAATGACAGCTTTTTTTTAAAAAAAAGATAAGTTTTAAAGTCTGAGTAACAGAATTATCTTCTTGTAGTGTTTTCTATAGAGCACTATAGGAGTTTATTTCCCATGGTCTATCATTAATGATATTACATGTTTCCTCCACAGTTAGTTATTCTATGGGACAGTGCGGTTTCAATGCATATGCTCCAACATCAGTGCCATTCTCTTCACAAGGATGCTACTGGAACCAAGGATTCCAGTGACTAAATATAAGCATCTTTTTATTACAAGGAGGACTACATGCCAATGATAACCTTTAAAAATCTTGTACCTATATTGACTAGCTGATGTTTAAAATAATTTAGTCATTTTTATTCATTTTTAACTGGGTATCATTGTTTATTGCTTGGTTAATCTCAATTTTATTAACTTTTATTTGTTTGTATAATAGAAGTCATTACTGTTTTCATGTTTTGGAGATTTCATCTTATTATAGTAAAGTTTTACTTTTTGTTGTGCTAATTACCTAGAAAAATTACGATTTTTAAATGTAACCCAACATATATAAATTTTAAGGAACTATTATGTATTTATTTTTAATGGAATCTAATTTGTACATGGTTTATTTGAAATAAAATATATTCAACTAAAGTAATTTGTATCATTTACAGACATATACCATTTTAACAATTTTTTATTCGCCAAATTAATCAGAAAACTGCTTATATTGATCGTATTTCCGCTTGTCCGCCACGAATCTTGCAGCCCAGTGACGTAGAGGCTTACTGTATTGATTGGCTACTCGCGAATGGCGCTACCTTATCTTATACGTACCTTGGTAGAACCGTCTGCTTCTTGCCTTTTTTACCTAACACCTGTGGTATTTTTGACTGCACGATTGTCAATCCAGTTTCGTCGACATTGAAAATCCTGTCAGCAGGATAATTAGTTTTTTTCATTTCGGCTTCCAAAATATCAAAAAATTCTTTGACTGCTTGACGATTGAAGCCTTGAGTACGAGCATATGATGTCCCCATTGGTCTGCGTAAAGATTTAGTGTCTTTATGTCGCTTTAAAAAGTGATCTAACCAAGCACGCCCTGCTGCTTCATTCTTAAATGTATTAAGAATACCATTTTTAACAGCTAATTGATAAGCCATTTTCCGGACATCCATTCTAGTAAGCCCATAGTACCTGGACTCCATAAACAAGATATACTCCACTAACTTTTTTTCCAGCTCAGCTGGAAGTACAGGTTTTCTTCCTAGTGGTTTATTTACAAGCAACTCTAAAGATTCTTGAGGGTCCTTTACTAACCGTTTCAGTGTAGATCTAGGCACAGAATTCATTTTTACAGCCTTTTTATATCCCATGACCTTCTGCCTTACTGCATTAATTGCTGATTTCATTTGTTCAGGATCCCATTTTTTTTGTTTCTTCCTCGAAGGTGGTGAGAGCACACTTTGTCTAGGCATCTGGTAGCAAAAAATAAAAATATAAAAATTATGAATCACTCTTACATGTAATGTGGCCCCCGGGACCATAATACAACCAATGTGAGGGGGCCAAATTACAACTATTGAGAATATTTAAACAAACGTACCAAAAATAATGATTACAAGTCTAATTTTGTATTTACCTTTTAATTCCCGTAGAAGAACAGTTCAACGTATCCAATGTCCGAACACAATAGCCAAAACACTCTATTTATAATCAATTATCGAATTAAGTTACAGTAGTCTAAAGTTTTACCGATAACGAGTTTCAACTGTTTTAAATGACAATCGAACGTGACAGGCTCTGGCGGATTTGTAAGGTACTAAATGCGTATCATGCCGCGAGCATCCCGTAGCGCATAAAATATACTAGATGGCGTTGTTCAAACATTAAAATATTGAAGGGAGTCATTATATCTGCAGGGGCCACTTTACCACCTTTTCCTCTATACATGTATCATTATTTGCTTGCAATATGGGCATTGGCATAATGTCTTGCAGGCCAAAACTTTACAAATACTTATAAAACATTTGCATGGCTTTCTTTACCATTATGATATGCCCAAAATAGCTCCTTAGTTTCATGAGAATGCAATTGGTTCTGGATAATTTCCAGCGATTTGGATTTCTATGGCACCCTTCTCTGCTCAGAACTTCATCAAGATTACAACAAACTAAACTATTTTATAATACAAAAACTAAGACAGATATTATTTATTTTATTATTAAAATAAACTATGCAACTAAGACTGCTTGGGGGAAAATTATCTGAATGTTATCATCCATTTCTAGTAAGAGAGAGCTCAGGGAGTTTACTTATTGAGCCCATCACTAAATAAATTACATTCATCCATATGAGAATTGAATCCCTGACTTAAAATTATCAAAATGTTTTGAGAACTAAGTCTTAAGGCACTTGGCTAACAAGAGCCACTGACATAAATTAATGAAAACAAAGGAGGAATGAGTTAATAATAAATAATAAAATAAATAATTTTTAAATACAATAGACCAGCCCAAAAGAAAATAAATATGTTACAAATAAATAAGTAACCACATAGATAAATGTGTGGTAGCAAAAATTTAATGAACATAATTAAAGATATTAAATGCTGAGTTTTAAACTTTATTGGTTAGTCCAATTTCCATTATGTAGGCTAGACATATTTTTCAACTTCCCCTTAAGATTTTTATTATGACAGGATTTAGTCTAGTCTGATGGCACTAACTGGTAGGACTGTTTTAATGCCTTTTACAAAAGCAAGGCATATCTTTTCTCATTCGAGTCACCATCTGGATAGGTGGCAAGTATTTAAAAATAAATTAACCAACTACTAGGCAATATAGTCCTTTCAGGAATTTTAAACTACTCTGTGAGATCTGCAGTGAGAGTTCTCCAATTCGAAATCCCCAGCCACCGCAAGAATGGTGTGCACAACCGCTGTGAGTATGAAAGGAAAGAATCCTTCCAGTTTGTCTTCGCACAATAAATGATGAGCTTTATACAATGCAAAATTGATATTAGTCAATTTTAATTTCCAGATAGGCAGGGTTCAATAGGTATGATAGCATAACAAACAAGAGTCATCCAATGAAAATGCCACTTGAACAGAAAAATTAAGGATGCCTAGAGATATGAAGGTTATAATGCACTATTTATCATGCAAGGAAATACACTAAAAAACATGTAAAACCTTGAACGACCGAACTCAGAGCATACTGAAACTTATTTTGAAAAGTCTCACTCCTCTCAAGTCATGTGTTCAAACTTGCAAAGGATTGGGCTATGGTTCAGACCCTGGCTCTAACCAAGAGACATCTATCATTTCCTGGTTCCATATGCAACTGCTGTAGAAGAGATATTTGTAGTATTATTTTAATTTTATTTTTTTTAAAATAATGAAAAATTTCTAAATCTTATTAAAGTAAGTCAATAACTTAATTTTCAGTAATAAATAACTTATATAAGTTAGTCAATAACTTAGTCTTCATATATTGCTTTAGGAACTTTCAAAGTTTTAACTGAAATAAAATACTTCATATTAAACGGCTCAAATTTCATAATGATAGGATTTTGTTCATTGACATTGGTATGCCTAGTAGTCCCAATTTATTTGAATATAGTTTGTTTATTGCAAAGTCTTCTGAGTTTCTTTCAGTCTTACAGTTTGAACTGTTAGGTATCACACATAAGTCAGGGTTGCTTTTTATTACAAAATTAATGTGTCAGGTTTGTGTGACAGTCACAGCAACATATTTATTTATTTATTTATTAACGTCCACTTTTTGCAACTTAGGCTAATCAGGACGGGTTATCTACAGGTTACCACCCTTAAGCAACATATTGATCTACCTGGTTACTACAACTTATTCCCTTCTATTACTCCTCGCTATTTATTTGTCAGTGCAATGTGATCCTGCGCGAGTCCCTGTTATCTCTCACTCTGTTTTTTATCTTTGTTTATTTTTTATGACAAGATTCATACAGTGGGGGAAACGTATTTGCACACCCAATGTTTTCTTTAAATAATGTATTGAAAATTGAAATCAATTCATTTGAGTTTACCCATTAATAAGTACAATTAAAACTTGTTAAATAACTGTAAAGATTCAATTGAAAGCCTTGATCATAATAAAAAACATATTTTAAACTAACATAATCACGAGGAAAAAAGTATTTGCACACTTTCATTATTTGTACATAAGTACAAAGGTCTGTGCCTTTACTTGTTTGTTAGAGTATAATCGTGTTATTTTTTGTCTGTATTCTAAAATATTTCAATCATCTAAGATCTAAATATTTGTAACTACTTAATAATGCCAATAACAAGTGAAATGAGTGCTGCCACTAGCAAAAATGTGATTTTATTGAGCAAACAACATAAATTGTGTCGTGAAATGTCAGAATTCTGGGGGTCTTCATTATTCTGAATAAGATAGGCAATTAAGATATATGAAGAATGAGGTCTAATTGCAAATAACCGACACAAAGGTCGTCCCAGGATACCAATTTAAACAATGGAGAGGGAAAAAAAAAATTGAAGCTCTTAAAGTTCCAGCTATAAGTGCAGGAACCCTAGCTAATATGGTCGAATCAACTTCTGGGACATATGTCAGCACGAAAAGGTAAGGAATGTATTGAATTATCAAGGTCCTTATGGCAGGGACTCAAGAAAAAACCTTTTATTAGTGAGACCAATCGCAAAAATAACTTTATTTTCCTGGAGAATACATTAACAAGCCCATCAGTTTTTTGGGGAAATTTGATGAGAGTAAGTTTAATTTGTTAGGATCTAATGGATGAAAGCCTATTTGGTGTAGGAGAAATGAAGAACTGAGAAAAGCAAAATGTTACGGTTAGTATGAAACATGAGGGTAGCAATGCAATGGTTTGGGGATGCTTAGCTTAAAATGGAGATGGAAATCTTGTACCTAATGAAGGGATTTTAAATGCAGAATCAGTTTATATTCCAGAAGGACAATGATCTGACACATACTGCCCATGAAACTAAAGAATGGTAAATATTTAATGTTTTACAACAACTGCACAGCCATCCATAGTCACCATACATGAATATAATTGAAAATGTATGCCACGCATTAGACCAAAATACTCCCTAACAAGAAGGTGCCACTTCAAGAATCCTTTACTACAAGAATGGGAACAAATCAATCCAGATTTAATTAAAGACCTTGAATACTTACAAGTGGACCTTGGAAATTTACAAGTGGTAATTAATGCTAACAGACAACATAAAAAGTATTAAATTTAAAAAATGAAGAAAAAGTGTGATCTGCAAATACTTTTTTCCCAGAAGTTTTGTAAGATTTAAGTTTTATTTTAGTAAGCTAGAAGTATTTCATTTGAATAATATATGTATTAATTCCGTCTTAAATATGCCTTTATGTATTTATTTAGGTTGATACACATTTTAGCAGATTTACCATGAGGAAAATCAGCTTACTCATTACATGATTTTCAGAAAATTTCCTCAAACCTTCATCGATCCTACCCAGGAGATGGCAGAAATCGAGGGAATTAAAAAAATTATATATATCTCCGTTATGATACTGAAAAAGTATATAGGAGTAATCTTATTGCAAATTTAATGTTCTATGAATGTTATCATATATGTTTTTTTTTTTTTTTTTTCAGTATCTTGATTATTAACTGAGATATTTACATTTTTTAGTTTTCAGCCTTTAGTAAACCCCCCACTCCTACTCTTGTCATATTAACAAGAAGCTGTTATAATATTCTAACGCTCCACTCCATTCTAAGGTTAAACACCAAAAATGATTTTCATTGAACTTTTACTTTGTGAGAAGCATGCAAATACGTTATACGGGTATGATGATGACATCCTCATTTAAGGTTTTGGTTCTTCTTTGCTCGAAAATATTATTATCGTGTCATGAGTATGGCCTCAATAGCTGATTTTCCTTAAGAGAAATCTGCGAAAATTGCTGAAGTAAACTGAGTGAGATTGTGATCACTGAGTTACCAGACAACATCACTGAAAACTCAACCATGATTGATATGCTCCTATTCGCCTTTTGCTTTAGAAGTAGTAGATCTCAACACCCGCATAGTTTTTGGGTACAAAATTATACAAAGGAAATACTTTTGTGTAATGTGAAACCTCACTTTTGGAATATGTTTCAAGAAAAATAATGAAAGTCGGGTCTAAAGTTACGTCTAGAAAACATCCGCTCTACTGAAAATACTACCATTAGAAAACACTACCATTTATTTCATTTAAATGACTTGGCTTTTTTGAAACTTTGTCATTCCCCCTAGTAGCCCTTGACTTTTATTCTATTAATTTTAGTTTGGGAAATAGATCACGAGTTAAAATGCTAGGCTTCAATATACTTAGTGAATATAGGATTCATTATATTAATAAGTAGTTAAGGATTAGTATCCAAAGTTTTCAAAACTGTTGGAAATTGACCACACTTGACATGTAAAGTTCTGCCAAGTCCCTCCATTCGAGTGCCAGTTATGTATAACGAAAACATAATAACTTTTTAAAAAAGAGCTTTTATTGTAAAATTACAATTAAGAGATTTAAAATAAACAGAATAACAGTCTAGAACTTCTGGAGGTACGACGATGTTTGAGAAAAGGCAAGGCATTATTAATGAAATATATGCTGATGGAGGTGTTGCCAGTAGAGTGAATGTTCCTTAGAGGTAACTTAAGAACAGCACCATTTGATACTAATACAGATGACAAACTTCAACACTCAAACTGAAATAATTAGTTTAAATTGTAGTCTTTCATACCTACATTATTGTACATAAGACCGCTGCTTCAATTTCCCACTCCTATCTACTCTATAAATTCTGAAGAAAATTTGATTATTATTATTATATTATTATTTCTTAATATCCGCTTTATGCTGGTGCTATTTGGGACAAGATGTATACAGGTAATCACCCTTTTCTTACCAGGGAGGGACTACTGATTTTATTTAATGAGTTCATCGCTAAATAAATTTCTATTGCCCGGTGTGAACCTAACTCATGACTCTAGGTTAACCTAGAGGGATAAAGACCAATGCCTAAACGCACATGGCTAAAGTGAACCTCCATGAAAATTAACACATAATACATTTTTAGAACATAGAAACACTACAACTACACTACCTGTTCAATATCACCTTTTGTTTATTTTAAATGTTTGCACTCAGTATAAAAGAAACCTAC
The DNA here is from genome assembly GCA_019009955.1 of Riptortus pedestris. Classification (NCBI taxonomy): domain Eukaryota; kingdom Metazoa; phylum Arthropoda; class Insecta; order Hemiptera; family Alydidae; genus Riptortus; species Riptortus pedestris. The sequence goes on along the minus strand of CM032229.1, from coordinate 32,217,802 downwards.
AGTATGAGGCTTGTTTCTCATTTTTGTCCTCCCAGAGGGTCATATATAAAAACTAAATGTTGGCATAGGTAGGTTATAAATGTGAAATCCATTTAGCAAAAAATATAAAGCTGAATGGGGATGTGATTTGAAATTTGATTTTTTTTTTTTTGTTTTGACAGTCAATAGGCACTAAAGGGTGGGTATAGATAGGCTATAGTCACCATATTCATGACCTGAAGGCTATGCATTGTAGATGCGACCATTGACTACTTTCAAAAGCTATACTTCTTCCACAATCCTATACCAATAAATCTATTTGATGTAATTGAAAAATTTCTCTCTAGGCCACTCTCTTGTTCTATTCTCAATAATGTTACACATATATTTCTGGTGAAATCTATGTGTTTAATGCTATCTGTTAGAAGCTCACCTCCATGTCTCCATTTTTAAGTGAAGGGGCCCAATTCAAACACGCATTTCAATGGTAATATAATCTTTACTCTTAAAGAGGCCAGCTAGTTGTTAGTTTTCTGTTATTATTAATAGCATGGAAGATATTAGCTTCGCCATTCAAATTCATTAGTGCAGCAATCTACCTGATCCCCATTCATGTAGCTCAAAACATCATTCTCCAGGCACATTTTTCCCAGACCTGAAGGACCAGCCGCTTGTCTTGGCCAGAGGTCTATGTTTACTCCCATATATAACTATTAGTCTGATGATTAGTTTCTAAATTGGCTTCATAATTCAGAGAGACTAAAGAGCATTTGAAAATTGAGGCCATTCTGGCTTTTATATAGCAAATATATTTAAACAATTGCTCAGCATAACTAATTCTTGGACAGGCTACATATACTATCCCAAAATGATAAGACAATCCATCTCCTAGGTCTGTTTAATGATTCTTAACAATAGAATGGTATTGAACGTAAAAATTACGTATGATCTGGTTTGAACTGTTATCACAGGGCCGTTAACAACCCCACCACCCCCATCCTTCAGCTATGAGCCCTCCAGACAGTTCGGCCTTCACCTCCACCAAGTGTATCTAAGTGAACCTTCCCACTCATCCAATACTATTTTATGAAATAAAAACGACACGTAATATTTACGTATCAATACTATTAACCGCAACTTTTTGGCATGTAAAATTTACGTATCGCTGCTAATAACCGGTTTTTATGCCATAACTTAGTTAATATTATTCTCAATTTATTTTCTTCCAATTTATTTTTATATTATAATTAATTTTCTCTTAATGATTTTAACTTTTCTTTTTGAATATAAAAAAGACAAAGATGTATAGAAAGAATATAAATAATAATAATAATCTGTTTATAGTTTCGGAAAAGTGGAGTCAAAATATTCAACGGATGAAGAAATCAGAAATTTGTTGAAAGAACTCTCCGACGAGTCAGATGGGGAAAATGACAATTATGAAATAGATGGATATGGATAGGAGAGCGATGATGAACCGGAGTATTCTCCAAGTGATGTGGAGGTTGAGCCTTCGGAAATAATTGCAACACAGAGTGGGCTAGATAGCGATGAGAGTGAGACAATTTTAGAAGACATCAAGGCAATCGAAGAAAGAGAACAAACACAGAGGAAAAAAAACCTAAAACCTCTCAACCGCGCAATATGGACAGATCAGTCAGAATAAATGTAGAAGGTGGGTTGTCCTTAGTAAGAATGGATATGAATGGAGCACACAACCTCCGGAACGTGTTTCGAACAAAGAGCCTGAAAGGAATGTCGTGCACATTATTAGATATTAACGTTGATATAAGTTAAAGAAAAGTGTATGTTTTAATAAAATAAAAAAAATAGTCACAAACATTAACAAATTTTGAATAATTTCACCAATTACCAGTTGAACACGTAAAATGTATGTATCAGGACCATTAAGTGGGAAATAATATCAATACCGTTCTAGGGTTAAATACTTGATGTTTTCAATACTTGTTCATTGCCATAGATCTTGCACTCCTCATGCAACCTCTACCACAGCGCCATCCAATAGTCTTTGTAGGCAAAATATCAGTTCTACAGTCAATGAAGAGGTGATTCTGGCCAACATCACATTTAAATGGATTCACGAGCAAATATAATAGAGAAAAGATGATACATTGTCAATTATGTTAGGCAAACTGCACTCTGGTACTTGCCTTCATCACCCACAGACAAGTAGCCACCAGCGGAATCTAATAGTATGTGGGAGGAGTTGTATACATACCTCTTTTATATGCACATTTAAATTCGTTGCCTTGTGTTAGACAATATGCACTTCTCCATCTTCAGTTGGTGTTTCTCTGTTACCCATAATTAAATAGCACTCTAATATCTTTAACGTGTCAATGACACAGGAAATGCCAATATTTCAGAGAGGTTTTTAGCATTCCCAGGATAATTTTTTTATATTTTATTAATATTGCCATTAACTATTTCAAAAAATATTATAATGGAAATAAAATGGCTTAACAGTAAGAAAATAGAAATACACACCCTTTAGATGTTTCTGTAAACTCTTGTGGTTGTACTTTAGCCATTTAGTGGAGAGATTTAAAGAATATCGATTTCAGAGTTCATTTTTAAGGTCAGAATGGTGTGTAATGGATCATAAGGTTGAGCCTCATAATTATTACAATAGCTTCTAAATGCCAAGTGATATATTACTGTAACATAGCAGAGATTGTACTTGACATTTATCTCTTCATGACTACACTTCTACTAATAACAGAGAAACTCACACACACACAAACACTTCTTCATTGAAGTCTGGGATTTCCTTATATTGGCTTACAAATTTATTTGCTATTTTACTGAGCCCTAAATTCCCACATTATTCGAATAGATTGCAATTATCAATGTCCACTTTTTGCATCTATGGCAAATTGAACCTTTTCTAGCAAGGATAGAACTAAGGATTTTATTTAATGACTTTGTCACTGAATACATTCCTATAGCTCAGGAGGGAATCGAATTTGCCACACTTTTCATTACTTCAGACATTAAATGAATAGCAAAAATGTTGCCATAAAACATCAGATCATGTTGCCTATCCATCAGATGAGGTGAAGTTGTACTAACGAGACTCAGAATAGAGCACTTTAAATTTAACATACTCATACCTCATGACAAGAATAGAAAGGCCTCTATGCAGAACATGCTATGAACCATTTACCATTAAACACATACTGACTAACAGCAGGGACATACTTACAGGAGCCCGCATATCGACTATACTAAATCCCCTTAAAAATTGACTTTGTTTAACAAATGTAACTTTTCTTCTTTTTGATTTTCACTTAGTGAGAAATTTAATAATATTTTGAAAAAATTTAAATAATAGAAATGTTCTAGTAAATTTGAATGTCGTAATTTATATTTTTTGTAATAACCATTTTAAATTGCTAGGGTTTAATGGTTTTTTTTCTTTCTGTTTAATTGTATTTGTTCTGTTAATTACTTGTTTTTGAATTTTAATTTTTGGGTCAGCTTTTTGTTATTTTTCTGTAATTTTGTTTTTATTTTAACACTCCAGTAGTCGTGTGTCCTCTGAGAGACGACTTGGAGAGACTTTTGGAACTGCTGAGAAGAGGATAGAACCTGGGTGCCCCCACCCTAGCTACCTTCCCCTCATGTCTAGAGCCTTCCACCAGTACTGTTTCAACCCTTTTCTGATTCTCCAGTACTGCACATGACCTTGAGGCATCTGTGAGATCCCGCGCGACTACCTTTGTAAGTAGTGCAGTGGCAGATTTACAGGGAGCTTAAAAGTATAAAAAATAGGGAAATAAATTCAAGCATCTTCGCTTATAGGAAGGAGGGCACCCTGGTTTCCTATGTCCCAGAAAATAAGTCCAAAATTAGAAATGTATTGTCTATATCAAGTATGCATATTGATGGAGAAATAGATGAGAGAGCAAAAGAAAAGAAAACTCCTTCCATTATAGCACATTATAATCAAACCAAAGTAGGTGTGGACATATTGGATAAAATGTGTTCACTTTATAATGAATCGAGAAATACCAGAAGGTGGCCTATGGTAATATTTTTTCCTCTTCTGAAAATTGCGGGAATCAATTCTCAAGTAATTTATTTAGGAAATGGCCATATTTCATTTTATAAACCTACCTAACTATTTTACTTTATTTTATAAACCTGACTATATAAAGTGTATGTATAACATATGTATGTATCAATTGTATATTCTGTAATCCAAGATAATTTGTAAAATATTTTTTTTCGTATTATACTAGGTTGTTACTAAAGGCCTTGTGCATATCAAGTTGTTTACATTGAGGTCTCTAATTTAATCCTTATTTCATCTCTGACGAATACAATTCTTATGTCAATGTTTACATTAACTAATCCTCTAATTATTTATGTACGCCAACTGTCCCTGCCTTTCGCCGGCCTTTTTAAGCCAGCCGGCATTTCAAAAAGCTTGGTGTCCAAAACGTCCGTTCAAGGTCAGCACCTCATGACTTATCTGCAAGCCCAAGTGTTATTTCTGCTTGACAACGCCCCTGCTCATCGCTCACGATTAGTTAAAGAAAAATTTTCAGAAATGAACGGGATTAGCGTCTTCCCCCACCCTCCTTACAGCCCAGACGTCGCACCGTCTGACTATGTACTTTTCAGGTCAATGGCGCATTTTTTGAAAGGTCGGCGCTTCGAAAACTTCGATGATGTTAAATCTGGATGCGATGAGTTCTTTACCTCGAAAACTGCAGAGTGGTATCAACATCAAATACAACTTTTGGCTGAAAGATGGGTTAAAGTAGTTGAAAATGATGGCCTGTATTTTGAAGAATAAATTTGATTTGTAAATTTTGTACTCACATTTGAATAAAATTAATTTTGTGAACAAGGACTTTTGTAACAACCTAGTATTATCAAATCTTGTATAATCTTCATATAATGTATGATATAATACATAATCATATATAACTTTTATACAAATATAAGTACTGACTTAATTATTTTTTTTTATCTGATACCTCGCATCAATGTATGTTTTTGTTATAATTAATTATCTGAGAGATGACTTGCGCCCACTCTTGTACTGATGAGGGGCGCGACTACTGTAGTGTTAACCCTAGTATTACCGACCTCTCCCAGGTCGCATGGATTACCAAGGGGGGGGCTCCTCGAGCCCACAACCTTAATAACCTATTATTTTGGTTCTATAATTTTTTTAAAATTTTTATTTCTATTGGATTATGTTTAATGAACGTTTCTTATGACACCTGTGAAAAAAAAAATTAAAAAAAAAAATTAAATACAATAATAAAAATAAATTAAAAAAAAAAGTTCGGATGGGGAAAAAAGGATGACTTTAAATTAAATATAATTGTATTCTACTGGAGGAACATATCTAAACATTGTTAGAATAAAAAGTTATCTATATCTAAGTTATTATAACATTATAATAGAATAATAATTTAAGAAAATATAATTATCAGATTCGTAATGCAATTATCGGTGCTTTTGCACAATAATTTTTTTTCCGAGTGTTTATCCAGGATGCAGCATGGACTAACTGTTCCTCTAGTTGGGAACAACCTAGAAAATCTTCTCTTTTCTAAAAAAGTACCTATCAGGAGCAATAATTATAACCATCTCAGTAATATATTTTTATATGAAAAAAAATTATATGGGGAGAATATATATATTTTTTTTGAGAAAAAAAAAAAAACTTGAGAAGGTTTGTGTATGTTAAAATTACATCAAAGTAATTATTATTTGAGCAATATAATTAATAACACTTGAATTACTAGTTAAAAGTAGTATTAAATATCAGTGGGCTCGAGGAGCCCCCCCCTTGGTACTTAAGTGTATAACTACCCCTTGCATTACCAAGGGGGGGCTCCTCGAGCCCATACGTCAAAAAAAATGTTTTTTCTCAACATAGAAATTTTTTTATTTAATTTTATTGTTATGCCCTCACTCTAGGATGTTTTTCTGAGGAATACATAAAATATCAAAAATATCCCATTAAAATTGGGTGATAGGGAACAAAAACAAAAAGTTGTGGGCTCGAGGAGCCCCCCCCTTGGTAGTTCTAGGGTTAAACAGTTAAAATTCGCCGCCAGCCGTACTGGTTAAGGAGTGCGCACAAGTAACACTACCTTCAGCATGATAAAGGTAACAATAGGCAGGCTTGATACCAGCAAAGGAGAACATTAGTTCACGAGGTCGCTAACAGAGCGCATTAGTGTCCCATATGGATCAGCGGGATTCTGAAAATGATTCTCTGGCGTGAAAGCCACAGATCTTACGGGAACAATGGGGCCATCTAAGTCCAGGTCCTTTTAGCAGATTTCCCTTAAGGGAAATCAGCTATTGAGGTTGTACTCATGACGGAATTTTCGAAATTTTGCTTCAAATGTCCATCAATCCTACCTAGTAGATGACGAAAATAAGGTCCGTTCAAAACTGTGTGTGTATATATATATTTATCTGTTGCTCTACGCGGTCGTAATTTTTGTTTGATCGTTACCAAACTCGATATTTAGTCGTTTTATGTAAAAAGAAAGATCAAGTTCGTTAACGGCGGAAATCGGACCAGTGGGAGGGGGGGGGGTGAGCGGGGAGGATTTTCGAAATATCTGCTTTACTATACGTCGGATCAAAAAATTGTACAGAATCAATCTTATTGCAAATAAAATTTACTATAAATAATGTTATATACATTTATTCTCTATCTTGAATATTAACCGAGATATTTGCATTTTTATTAAATCTGGCCGGCTAACGGACGAAAGTGACTTTCCCGCCAAAAGCTAGTTCGGCCGTTTCCTGACTGCTCGGCTCTCGTGAAATTTCTCTATTGTATAACTTCACGTGGGAAATCTGCTTAGTTTGCGCAGCCCCTGCGTGACGGACTTTTTGGTTAACGGGGGTCGTACGTCGAGTTGACTCACTGCATAAGAACTCGGATCACGAGCCCCCCTAGCTCGGGGGGGGGGGGGGTCAGGATCTTAAAGGTCTATAATGTCAACTGGGGCGAGGGGGCATTCGAGCAAAATCGCCTAGTTGCTGGTGCTTCTGAATAAATACATAAATTATTTCAGTAACAATTACTTTTATTTTATTTTTTAACTTTAACTAACTTATGGCGGTCAACAAAATAATGAATACTTCAAATGATTATGTTAAAATCATTTTTATTTCTCTACTGTAAAAAGTCAACTAAAATAACGGGTACATTTTTCTATAGGGCCTTCCACTAGCTGTACCTGTCTGAGAATGGCTTAAAAAACATGGCGGTCAAGTCAGCTGATTTATATCTTTACCTTACGAAATAAAAATATATTGAATATCTAGTAGTAGTCTAAATAGTAAATAAGAAATTTATATTGATCAACTATCACTTTAAAGTTTCTAATAAATTAAAATATATATATTTCACATGTTTTATTTTTGTTTTCTCATTGATCACCTTTTTTTTGTTTTTTATGATGAGCATATTTTCTTTTTGCTTATATTTCTTTCCTTTTATTTAATCCCGTGATCGGCTAGGGATGTTTATGATCAACGTTCATCACGTGTTGTCTGATTCTTCTTTTGAGTAATTGTGATGATTCCCCTGTATAACTTCTATTGCAATCCATACAGTTTATTTTGTATACATTATATTTGATCTATTTTTCACTCTGTTTCGATATTTTCACAGTGATTTGATTTGTTCAATATATTTAGATGTCGATGAAAGTTATTGAGGTAGTACTCAATGATGCGATTTTTGATTTAGTTCTTCAAATGTCCATCGATCCTACCAAGAAGATGACGAAAATGAGGTCCGTTCGAAAGTATATATATATATATATATATATATATATTATATATATATATATATATATATTATACGGTCGCAATTTTAGTTTAATCGTTACCAAACTCGATATTTAGTCGTTTTTATGTAAAAAAAATATCAAAAATCGTTAACGGCTAAAATCGGGCTAGGGGGAGGGTTAGAGGGGAGGATTTTTGAAAATTCAAAAATATCTCCGTTACTATACATTGTATCAAAAACTTGTACAGAACCAATATTATTGCAAATTATATTTATTATAAATATTGTTATATACATTTATTCTCTATTTTGAATATTAACCGAGATATTTGCATTTTTATTAATTGTTTGTCGATAACGGAGGAGATGAGATCGGCTGATGTCGTTTCTATTCGTGACTTTCCGCCTAAAGCTAGTTCAGCCGATTCCGTAACTTATCGGCTCCCAATAAAATTGGTTTAGACTCGTTACTACTACTGTTACTAGTATGCAGATTTGTCTATTGTAAAACTTCACGTGGGAAATCCGCTTAGTTTACGGAGCCCCAGCGTGACGGACTTTTTTTAATGTCATGAGAATTGATGATTTAACTGTGTGGAAAACAACTCGCCACCGGTGTGCAGTCACACTTGATTCTTTAACAAAGTGTTTTCTTTGAGATAAAATCTCTTTTATCTTTGTTTTCTTTTGAAAAATTGAAAGTTACCGCCTATTGTATCTGCTATAGGGGTATTTCTATTAGCCGGGCAAAATTCCTGTGACAAGAAAATGTTATAAAGAACGAATTTATACTGCTCAAGAATAAAAAATGCGGCCGTCAAGGGAGGCCTAGTTTCTTATAGGTTGGCCTGGTGATTTAGGGGCATTTTGACTAAGGTATGGCGGTTTGGGAAGGATTGGGTTGGGGAGAGGGTTGGGGGTCTCCTGAACATAGGACGGGATTTATGAAGATTGGATAAGGAGGCGCCCTTAGCCTGATAAGGTCATGTCATGATCCTTTTAGCCGGGCCTTTTCATATGGCCATTTCACCCATGACTGTTACTCCATTTATCAAAAAAATATGATACAAACAAAAATAAATAAAATAAAATGCCTCCACTCAATCAATTTTCCGTTCGCAGCCTATTTGTATGCTTCATTTATCCAATTACCGCGTTATATTAACGTTCATTTGTTCCCCTATAGGACGCCGGTTGACAATTTAATTAAAGGTAGATCGTCCGTTTGATATGGATTAAACTTTTAATTAAAATTAAAACTGAATTTCCAGGAAATTCATTTCATTTTGCTTAGACATTCCTCGGGTCGGATCAGGTATTGCAACTTTTTTTTTTAAAAACTTTTACGTATCTCACAACGAACTAAGGAAACCAATTAAATAAAGAAGGAGAGTAGAATAAATTAAAAGCAAAATGAAGAAGAAAACGATTATCAAGCAATAGTTTTTATAATCTTTCTGAACAATTATTTTGTCTGTTAAAGTTTGTCTATCTTTTCATGGTTACTAATTGCCAATCTCAATGGTAGGTACCATTTGTTCATGGCTTAAACCCAAATAGTCTTTTATTTTGAAAAGTGTAAATCTGAGTGATTCATTAGTAGGTAGAAAAGGGGGTTTCTGGACCACATTTAAAAAAAGACGTGGTTTCCACAAAAAAAAAAACTACAAAAATGATAAAAAATAAATGTTTTTATCAATTATTTCATTTTTATCATTTTTGTGGTTTTTCCGTTTTTTTTTAAAATCACGTCTTTTTTTAAAGTGGTCCAGAAACCCCCTTTTCTACCTACTTTCATTCCCACAAAAATTAATGTTTGCTTGTAGAACATTGGGAACGCAGCGGCGTTACATTATGCTGGTGGTACAAGTGGAATATTGAAAAAGTCCGTCACGCAGGGGCAGCGTAAGCTAAGCAGATTTCCCACGTGAAGTTTTACAATAGAGAAACTTCACGAGAGCCGAGCCAGTCAAGGAAACGGCGGAACTAGCTTTTGGCGGGAAAGTACCACTGGTCCGTTAGGCGCCCAGATTTAATAAAAATGCAAATATCTCGGACGCAAAATAACGGAGATATTGTGAATTGTCAAAAAGAGCATTAACAGACATATATATATATATATATATATATATATATATATATAAAATTTTGAACGGACCTCATTTTCGTCATCTCCTGGATAGGATCGATGGACATTTGAAGAAATTTTTCGAAAATCGCGTCATGAATACGACCTCAATAGCTGATTTCTCTTAAGAGAAATCTGCTAAAAAATGTTGAAGGATGAGTCCGGAGAGTTTTGATCTGCTATTGCAGTTGGTTGAAGGAAAAATATGAGGAATAATGAGGAAAGTGTTGTTTCTCAATTACTGTATCTTAGCTTTGCTGTAGCTTACTGTAGCCGAACCCTTGGATATTTAAGTCTTTAGCAATTGAAACGAATGCCGTTTCGTGAGCGTTTTATTTAAAGGAAATCAGCTATTGAGGTTGTACTCATGACGCGATTTCCCGAAAAAAATCTTAAAATGTCCCTCAATCCAGGAGATGACAAAACACACAGATATATATATATATATATATATATATATATATATATATATATATATCTGTGTGTGTGTGTAATTTAAGTAGACCCCATTTTTTTTATCATAGAATCGATGGACATTTGAGGAAAGTTTAAAAATCGGATCTTGAGAACTACTTCAATAACTGATTTCCCTTAATGTGACCTCATCTCCATTAGGATTTCAGAAACTTGATCGCCATACCCAGATTCTAATTTTATAGTGAGTAATTTTGATTCTATAAAAATTACAATTTAAATGGACCCACTACAATGTAAATACAATATTATTCTCCATATAACCTAAAATTTAAAAAATTGTAATATTCAACTTTGATTTAAATCTTCTCATGGTGTTAATCTAGCAAATATTCCATCTATAAGTTAAATATATAAACAGTGATTTAAATGTTCACACTTGAGGGTTTGAAATATATCAGAAATTCAATAAATAAATGAATGAGTAATTGAAAAAGTATATTTATATTTACTTGTAGGTTGTTCAAGCACAACTAATATGAGAAATTAATACTCATGTTCTATGTACGCCAGCCGTTTAAGGCTATTACAAATTATTACCTTACTAATTGCAGAAAGTTGTTTATAACTCAAATTCTATTTAAGTTATAATTACGTTATTTATTATTTACACGTTATCTGTTAATAAACATCAGTCCCTTCAGTAAACAATATTTTTTTATTAGAATCCTCTCCGGCAAGCAATTAATTTTAATTGTGTTTAATGTTTTCCTTTCGCCAGTGCTGCTACTCGTTAGTGAAGCGATTAAACTTTCCACTGGCTTAAATAAATGAAGAGGAAACTGAATTTAACTAGTTCCGAGTTCCTGCATTGAACATTTTTAACAACTTTGTAAAAGTTCTGCGATATTCTCAATATTAGGAAATGATCGAAATAAATAATACAAAAACAAGTTTGAAACTGATGACGCGTTCAAGTGTCATTCCTTATGGTGGGAAAACATGTTACCCCGGTTATATTGAGTTAAAACAGTGTAGCGATCGATCACATGTGTCATATTTGACAATAAAGGACATATGACTCCGCTGGCTGTATATCATATAATATATTGTAGCGGCAGCATGCGTTGCATAGTAACATAATGAACGTTGCCATGGCAACAGATCTAACCAGCTGTGAACAAGATAAAGTTATGAACGATAATTTTTTATTTTTTTTTTCATCGTGTTTATTGATTATGTGGTGCTAACAGCTAACTTCTGCTAAATTTATCCCATTGTTTACTCAAGTTTATAAATTATATTAACGTGAGTAAATACGTATATTTTGTAACTGAATAAAAACATTGTTGTGTTTTAAAAGGTTTAATATATATATATATATATATATATATATATATATATATATATAAATATATAGGAGGTAAAACCTTTATCCATAAAAACGATTAATTACCACATAGATCTAATTAAAATAGTAACTTTTTTTGTCGTTTGGCAGTGTAGAACAACAATTGTAAAGCATAAATAGTTTGGACCTACACTTTTAGCAGATTTCCCTTGAGGGAAATCAGCTATTGAGGTCATACTCATGACGCGGTTTTCGAAAAATTTCTTCAAATGTCCATCGATCCTACCCAGGAGATGACGAAAATGAGGTCCGTTCAAAATTATATATATATATATTGTTACGTTTTCTGTATTACCAAAACCAGTAATAAACGTAGTTAATAAGAGTTCTTTTGGATTGCAAAATTAAATACTCGCAAGTTTCACAGTTTTTATCACTGCACAATTTATTTCACAATGCACAATACACTTGGTAATTATTCTTAATTACTACTCACAGTATACACTGATAGCGTCACTGTTCTTCAGATTACACAGTCAAACAATTCGCTCACGGTCACTGAAATTCACAACAAGACGGCACTGCACTGTCCTTGACTTCTCGGCACTGTCTTAAACACGGCACTAAACTGTTACTTACAGTCACGGCACAACACTTATAAAAACATTTTACCGCACTGTACTAAGTCGCACTGTAGCACTGATGTGACCATCATGTCAGGTGAGAATAAAACTGACTCGCTCGCAGCAGGCCCTTCTTTACATAGCTTGTCGGCATACATCAAAGGGGAATTGTCTGGTTCCTTCGACGCTGGGCTGGACAAGCCTAAAAGGGGCTAGAACTTTCTGTCAGCTTCTTTGATCTACGTCACACTTTCCAAATACGCGCCTGGCTCTCTCTCTCTCTGAAAGATTATTCATGTATTTAATTATCTAAACAATATATATATATATATATATATATATATATATATATATATATATATATATATATATATATATATAAATATTTGTCTGTTAACGCTCTAGCGGTCGCAATTTTTGTTTGATTGTTATGAAACTCGATATTTAACAGTTTTATATAAAAAGACAGATCAAGTTCGTTAATGGCTGAATTCAGACTAGAAGGAGGGGGGGGGGTTTAGAAGGGGATTTTCGAAAATTCAAAATATCTCCGTTATTATGCATCGGATCGAAAACTTGACTTTTTTTACGATTTTATAAAGGAGATATTTATGAATTTTCAGTCCTTAACATCACTGTGGCAGCCACGATAAGTAAATACTCATATGTCATTTTGGACTAGATTCAATCCTTAGAGTCTGGAAGTTAAACCTTCAGCTTGCTGTTTAGACGGACTTTAATCCCGAATCAGGTAATTAAGGTCTTTCTGATCTGGGATGTATTGTTCTGATAAGCATGTATTATCTTCATATGTAGGAACATTTTTATTGTCATCTGAAGCATTTTCAGTTTCAGTTAGGTCAGATTCAGAGTTATCAATTTATTAAGGCAATTTATTAAGATTGCATATTCGGTTACTAAACTGTATGTTTTGTTTTAGATGTGATTCCTTAAATATTTATCAAACAGAAATAACAACCACTTAAATGATACTTCGGTTCCCTCCAAATCATGGAATTGCAAATGGCACACGACGTGTACCATTTTCCCACCCAGTCAGCCCCATTTGGGGCCCAGTTCTTATCAAAATCACCAGCATGTCAGTCAAAGTAAAGTTGATAACAATTCTTTACGAGAGGTGTCAAATTTCGCCCCTGAGACTTGAATGTCAGCTCACAAAAAATATATCAGAAACTTTCAACTTGATTTACACACTTTATTGGCATGAAAATTAAGCACCGAAACCCGACATAAACGATACACTTCCGAAAAGAAACGGAGGAATATTTCTGTACTGAAGAAGCTCACAGTCAGCTCAATACTGACACATCACAATGGCAGATGAACAAGTCCGGGAATGTCCAAACATGGATGAACCTCCATAGCCTTGTTAGCAGATTTCCCTTGAGGTCGAACTCATGACGCGATTTTTGTAATTTTTCTTCAAATGTCCATCGATCCTACCCAAGGGATGACGAAAATGAGGTATGTTCAAAACTGTATATATATATATATATATATTTGTCTGTTACCGCTCTAGCGGTCGCAATTTTTGTTTTATCTTTACCAGTTATTATGCGTCGGACCGAAAAATTGTACAGAGCCGATTTTATTGAAATTTAATGTTCTATTAATTTTGTTATTTACAGTGTTTCACTATCTTGATTATTAACTGAGCTATTGGTATTTTTTAGTTTTCGGTCTTCAGTAAACCCGCACTCCTACTCATCTCATATTAACAATATTCTATTATGTTATGAAGCATTTTATTTGTTGCTTAAATACCAAATATTGTTCTCATTTAACTTTTAATTTTTGAGATAAATACAAAAACGTGACGCACTTGGGAAATCTGCTTAGTTAACGCAGCTCCTGCGTGACGGACTTTTTATGGTGCTTCGGCATAATATTACGAATAAAATATCCTTAAATACAGTTTGGTTGAAATCGCTACATTTGAGGTAATGATTCATATGGCAGGTAAAAAACGCTGAAATCAGATAATAAAAAGTAGCTGTCACAAATAAACTGTGCCTGAAGAAAACAAATCTGACAACATATCTGAATTTAGTATGAAAAACTGCACTAGATTCACTAATCAGATTTCTTGTGAAGAAAACCTTGTCAACCAGTGTTATTTCCTGTTCCATTATCATTCCACGTTTTTACAGTTTTATTAGTAGATCATATTTAATTAGGGGAGGTTAGAGTTCACATCATCTCATCTCGTACATATTAGACTAAATCCAGACATTAAACAAAAAAAAATCTATGTACTGGTTACCTGGATATACAAACATTAGACAAAGCACACAAGTAGACGAACTCACCAAATCAGCTACTCAAAAAACAACTCATATTGTACGGACCAAGATATTCAAGAACAAGCAAACATATGATAATCAATTCATGGCAGAAATCTTTCCTTGCCATAACTGACAACGAACTTCTAGAAATGAAACATATTGTTGCGAAAATTAAATACATGAAGGATTAGCGGAGAGAGTTGCGTATTTGGTAGGTGCGAAGGAGATGAAAGGGAGCCGACCAGGGACTGCTGGCACCAGTAGGCGCCTTTTGATGTTTCCGCCCCTCTATATAAGTATGTGCAAATCAGCCGACAGTTTTCAAAACAAAACAAAACATTCTGCATCCAGCTTTCGAAGAGGCAACATCTAAGTTCACTGGTGTTCCTGGGCAGTTGCACTTGGTGCATTGTGCCCCTGCTGGATATCGAAGACTCTTGGACAAGAAGAGAGGAGCAGTATACTTCAACCCCGATCAATTACCCTAGCCGAGTCCTCCGGAGGGCCAAGGGAATTGGTTTTTGGTTGGGAGACAAGCCGGGCCCTTAAGGCCAACCTGTCAAGTCAGGTAAGGACTGACAGTCCCTCCCCCCCTCTGAACACTCTCTCCCTCCCCTGTCCACCGTCATGTCTTCGGACGGCCCTTCTCAGGACCATCCTAAGTCCCAGACATCGATCGACCTTATACCCCCCACTGCAAACCTAACTGAGACCATCGTAGGCCGTGGTAACAGGCGCAAAGCACCCAATACAGCTCTTCTTAAGAGTAAGACGGAGGCAATCATTGATCGCCTAATGGAAATCAGGAACAGGGATAACCTGCCCGACGGCCCGATCAGTGTCCCCCTCTCTCCTCCCACCCTTCTACTTCTCATGCGGCCCAATCAGAGGCCATGGAAATTGGTTTCCAAAAACTCTCTAAGCGGGCCAATGAGAGTACTGATGACGAGGGCTTCACCCAAGTCACCAGTAGGAACAATAAGAGAACCAAGAAGGGTAATCCCTCCCAAACCTCCACCACTCCCACCACGACATCTAATTCTTTCACCCCACTTTCCACCCTACCGGCCGATAACCCACCCCCCTCAACTTCAAAACCTCCCTCTCCTCCACCCATCATCCTCCAGAAGGAAATTTACGGCGCTTCCGCTGTGTCAATCCACCTAAGGAGGAACAACATCACAGACTTTAGGGTCCAGACGACACAGCGGGACCTCCGCATCTTTCCTTCCACCCCCGAAGCCCACTCCCAAATCGTCGCTCTTTTTAAACACCCCGAAGACCAAGTCCCCTTCCATACATACGCCCCCCGGGGAACCAAGCGCAACCCTAAATACCTAATATTGGGCCTAGATAAAACACACCCCATTAAACATGACGACTTAATCAGCGTCAATGATTAGATGGATGCGTAGAACTGCACCAGACGGTACGAAAAAGGAAATTGAGCCCATTCTGGCTACCTTCGAGCCAGGATATAAGTTTCACACACACTTGGGGCAGAAGCGAGACATTGACCACATAGTCATCAAGGTCAAAGAATACATACCTGACAGAGAGATCCCTCAATGTCACAGGTGCCACAATTTGGCCACACCAAGGCCTACTGCTCGCGTGTGAGATGCTCAGGCGCCCACTGGGTCGCTGAGTGCGACCGGGCGCAGAACGCACTAAATTGCGTCAATTGCGGGCAGAAACATCCTGCCTCCTTCAGAGGCTGTGAGTACAGGCAGGCAATATTACAAGCAGCACAGGCCAGGCGCAAGGTCCCCGGTCCCACCTACATCCCTGCTCCTCCCCCCACCTTCAACCCCTGGACTGCTCGTCAATCCCACCCTCCTCCCACATCACAACCACAACAACCTCCACAAACCCACCATCTCCCCCCTCCCTCCTCTGCTTACACCCAACCCTCGGCCCAGGCTCAGGCATACCAATCACCACCAATTCAATATAATACAGCCATGCCTCCCTGGGTCGACAGGATCGAAAGCATGTTGGACAACCTTCTTAGCACCGTAAGCTCCCTCCTAGACATCATCAAGGCAAACATGACCAAATAATGGTTAGGCCCTACTCCCTGCTGAATTTCAACGTAAACTCAGCCACTCTCCGTAAAGCCGAGCTTGAAGCTCTTCTTAGCGAATATGACCCCACAATAGCGGTACTCAGCGACACCCGCTTAACCCCCTCGATGTCATTTACGGTGGCTGGCTACCATACCTTCCGGAGCGACAGGACCGACAAGGATCTCAATGCGGGTGGGGTGGCCATACTAATAAGGTATGGCACCCCGTATAAACTGGAGCAGCCAATAGTTGCTTCAGTCCCCAATGTGATACATGTCCTCACGGTCAAGGTACTGTTAGCCAACCACACGTACACAATCACCGGCCTTTATAGACGGCCTAGAGCCAAATGTGAACATTTCAATAACCTGATCGGCCTAGCAATGACCGATAGAAATCACATAGTCGTTGGAGATCTGAACGCCAGACATACCTCCTGGAACAACTGTTCAGACAACGCCCCCGGCATAACGATAACGAAGTCAGCCTTCACCGTTGTGCACCCTAACGCCCATACCTTTAGAGACTACGCGAATATGTCCACTGTGGACCTCCTTCTTACCCGTATCCCACACATAGTGACAAGGTGCGTAGCCCTCGACTTTGTCTCTAGTGATCACCGACCAGTACTCTATGTGCTGCGAGGTCGCCCTCCCAAGCCCACAACTACCACTTACTCGTTTCATAATGGAGACTGGAAATTATACAAGTCCCTTATGTACGAAACCACGCCGGCGTTCACTACTATCAGTGACACCCAGACCCTGGAGAATAAACTGGAGGAGTTTACGGCGCTAATTCTTAAAGCAGCGGACCAAGCTATCCCCAAGTGTGTGAGGACACCACCAGGGCTCAAAACCCCTCCTCACATACTAGCTATCATTCAGCAGAGGAATAACCTCAAAAATTCCTGGTATCGGACTAAGAACCCGTCACTCCGTCCCGCCATCAACTCCCTCACCACACAAATCCGCTCCTCATGAGACAGTGGAAGACGGCGCAGTGGCACGAAACCCTCCGACAAACGCATGGAGACTTTCACAAATTTTGGAAGCTGGTTAAGACCAAGGTCACCAAAAGGAGATCTGTTCTCATCCAGGCTGACAAAACTGTGCTTAGTCCCAAAAACCAGGCTGATGTGCTGGCGGCTCATATAGCCGCAACAGATCAGACCAGGTTGCGTAAAACCGTCGAGGCGCCCCGGGCGGAGGATGAAGGAAACTTCATGTTCTCCTCCCCGAGGCAGCTCACTGCCATCCTGCGTCGCACCAAAGGGGGTAAATCCCCTGGTGTGGACAGGGTGCAGTACGTGCTGCTGCGTCAGCTCCCACGCCGATCTCTATCATATCTCAACCACCTCCTTAATTCCTGTCTCCATGTGGAAGCACGCCATAATCGTGCCTCTCCGCAAACCTAATAAGTCCGGTACCGATCCCGACCACTACCGCCCCATAAGCCTACTCCCTCATATCTCCAAAATACTGGAACGTATCATCCTCCAGTATTTTGTGGATTTCAGCGAGAAGGCATCCCTTCTCCCGAACGAGCAGTCTGGTTTCCGGCCCCGGCACTGTTCCCTTCACCCCCTTGCCCGAATCCACACCAACACATGCTCCAACATCCGCAGAAACGTCGTCACGGCCATGATTTCAATTGACTGCACTCAGGCTTTTGATTCCGTTGACCACGCTCTGCTCCTGAATACCCTCAGTAAGCATGGCTGTCCCAGGCATCTCCTTGCCATGCTACGCTCTTTCCTACACGGCCGAACCTTCCAAGTGAGGGTCGGCGAATCCTTATCCTCTTTCTACCGTCTCCGAGTGGGAGTGCCCCAGGGCTCTCCCCTCTCTCCTTCCTTGTTCACAGCGTACACCGCCCAGGTGGTCAGTCAACGGTTTCACAACACTGAGGTAGTAGCATACGCAGATGACGTGGCGATCGTTAGCACCTCCCTAAATCCCACCCTCGCCCTCCGTTTGGCAGAATTAGCCTGCCAAAAGGTCTCCGACGATCTGAAGAAGATCAACATCCGCGTGAATCCCAGGAAGACAGATGCCCTGGTTTTCACGTACCACAAGCAAAATACCACCATCCCCGACACCTTCCAACTAGACGACGAAATCCTCCCCATTTCCCGCTCCATCTGCTACCTAGGCGTCCACCTAGATAGATACCTCTCCTTTTCCACCCACATCACCAATACCATAAAGTCCGTTAAACAAAAGTACCGATCCCTTAACTATCTCCTCACCTCTCCAGTCCTCAGCCTCCGCCTTAAACTTTTTATATTAAAAGGCGTGATCCAACCCGCCCTCCTATATGGTTCTCCTGTCCTACGTTACCTTACCAAAACCTCCCTATCCGACCTCCAATCCTTTCAGAACGGACTCGTCCGTAAGATTGTCCGGCATACCTCCCTCCAACGTGCCCCCAACCGGATAATCCATCCCACCCTAGACCTAGAACCTATTTCCCAAACCATTTCCCGCCGTCACATTAAATTCTATGACTCCCTTCAGTATATAGACAACCCCCTATATTCCTCCCTCCAACCCCCTCCTCAGCCGGTACGTTGGCGGAAGGCGGTCGAAGATTTCGAACCCCTAGTCGACGTTACCGACTGTTGAATCCTCACGACACTGCTCGGGCACGGGGCACTAATTTACAACCATCGAATGGCCGTCTTAGGATTAGGATAGATTAGGCTTTTAGTTTTAGTTTTTATTTTATTTTAGGATTAGTTAGTTTAGTTCAGTATCGGCGTCCTCCTTGCTTCCTTCACTTACAGCGACCGCGCTTTGGGCTTGTGACCGGCATGCGGTGGTCTTAGTTTTAAGTTAGGTTATTCTTTTATCTTTAAGTCTCTCTTCTTTTCTTTCTTACCTCCTCTCCTACTATCCCTATCCTCTCTTCTTTCGTTTTCTCCTATCCTCACCACCCACCCGGTACCGCCAGATGCCGGGTAAACCTCAACCTTTAGTTCTATTTACCCCCTCAACAACTCACCACCCCCCCTTATAATAGAACTCGAGTGTTCAGTAGAAGGGGAACTGTCGGGACAGCCACGGCAGGTCACACTGTCTCCCTACCATCAACTAATTCCCTTGGTCTGGAACTCGGGTAAAAAAAAAAACAAAAAAAAAACGACAGTTCAGTTTGTGCTCAGCTGGCTTCAAGTAATGTTCAGTGCTACAGTGCGGTAAAGTGTTTTTATGTGAAGAACAGTGTTGTGCCGTGACTGTAAGTAACAGTTTAGTGTCGTGTTTAAAACAGTGCAGTGCCGTCTTTTTGTGTACTTCAGTGACTGTGGGTGAATTATTGGACTGTGAATCGGACTGTGAATCTAAAGAACAGTGACGCAATCAGTGCATACTGTAAATAGTAATTAAGACTAAATAACCAAGTGTATTGTGCATTGCTAAATAAATTGTGCAGTGATAACAAATGAGAAACTTGTGTGTGTTTAATTTTGCAATCCAAAAAAAACTCTTATTAACAACGTTTATTACTGGTTTTGTAATAAAACGTAACAATATACTTGGTGAATGCCCTTCCTCAAAAAGGTTAATTAGAAGAGAAGAAGTAGTTTTAAGAATGTTAAGAATTGGCCAATCACGAATGACTCACACTTACTGGAAAAGATGAACCCTACTGCTAAGACTGTAACTCTAGACTTACTATAAAACATATACTTACTGACTGCTATCTAAGGACTGAATTACTACATGACTGTAGCCCGTATAGAGACCGCACATTACACTACTTGAAACATAACAGCATTATCAAAAAATTATAATGTAGGACAATTCTGAAAATATTAGCAGAAATGAGCATATTTACGTAAATATAGTAAATTGATTATATGAATTTTACTGATTCGTCGCTAAATCGCCCCAGTCGTGAAATGCGATTATTGTAAGAATAAATAAACAAATAAGTATTTAATTAGTAAACGAAAATTTCCTTCCTCAATGGTACCATTGTCTTTAGTCTGTATGCGTGAGTATTTTTTTTTTTTTTAAATCAATTTTCTGGTCTTAAACGTACGAATTAACATGAAATCATCATCATTATTGTATTTTATGTTCACACTAATAAATTTAATGCTGCAGGCATAATTAAATTTAAATTGCTAAAAGACTTACCTCTCATTGAGTGAATCGATAGGCTTAAAATAGAGTCTAACTACTGCTGAGGGAAATTTATTATTGATTTTGATTCTACCTCGATTGAGGAATGACAGAATTAAGCTTGTTAAATCTCTAGGATAAGAGCACTTACACAACATACGTCATGTAAATACTGTATCGCTTGGAGTAGATACTGTCACGTTTCTGTAAAATTAAAGTAATACTGAGTGACAAACCAAATAACAGTAACAACGGAAATACTGCTTTGTAAACTATTTAGGTCCAATGTTGTTCATTGCTATGGAACCATACAACTTTATATTACCTCATTGTGTAATTAAGTTGGAATCTTGAACAGTATCATTTATGCAACAAGGGTCTATTTAAAGCAGGTATGGCCATTTGACATGTTGTGCGCCAAACTTTATGCAAATATGTTCGCGAGCCGCATTTAAAAGTAGTGCATTTTAAAGTAGTGATCATAATTTTTAACGATCGATATCGGACATGGAATTATACGACAATGTAATTATAATGCAATTTATTAAAATATAAAATGAAATAGAAAAAAATAGTTACAACATTATATATAATTAATCGTAAAATTTTGAATTATTACAAACAATAAAAGTGAAATAGCGACACCGAAATCAATGAGACACTTGAGCTTGAATTTGGGAAACTAACCCATCGATGTTTGGATTGATTCCACTGATACAAAGACGAAAAGAATTTTTCATATTATCGCAAGTCAGCATTGTATCATGTTTTGATTTATTAAGTTTCATCATTGAAAAGAACTGTTCGCTATTATAAGTACTGCCAAACGCACAAATCTCTCCTCATCTTCCTCATTTGGAGTAAGTAGTGTACTATTTTTGTTTAATTGCGTTTTAGCAGATTTCCCTTTAGAGAAATCAACTGTTGAGGACGTACTCATGATGGGATTTTCGAAACATTTCTTCAAATGTCCATCGATCCTACCCAGGAGATGACGAAAATGAAGTCCGTTCAAAATTATATATATATATATATATATATATATATATATATATATATATATATATATATATATATATATATATATATATATATATATATATATATTTCTGTTAACGCTCTAGCGGTCGCAATTTTTTTTGATCTTTACCAAACTCGGAATTTAATCGTTTTATGTAAAAAGAAAGATCAAGTTCGTTAATGGCTCTTATTGCAAATTACATTTACTATAAATATTGTTCTATACATTTATTCTGTATCTTGAATATTAACCGAGATATTTGCATTTGTATTCTGCGTGTGGTCATCAGTAGGCTATGTTCGGGCCGTCCGTGTCCGTTTCCATAACTATTCGTCCCTCGTGAATAGGTTTAGAGGTTAGGTCAACTGTTTTTTGCGGCTAGAAACTACTGGGTTATTACGCCCTAAATAATGTTTTAGGTTTAGAGGTTTCTTACTACTACAGTTGTTATTAGGCTGATTTCCCTATTGTAAAACTTCACGTGGGAAATCTGCTTAGTTTACGCAGCCCCTGCGTGACGGACTTTTTCAAAGTGTCTCGCGGGCCGGGTCAAACCTTACCGTGACCCGGTTGTGGTCCACATATGATTTAAAACTTTCTCTAGATGTCTTTTATATTACTTATGTGTTTCATATTCTCTTTAGCATATCTTACAGGGATATTTTTTTTTCATTCAAGTGTAACGTTATTATAAAATTTAAAAAAAAAAGTGACTTCACAACCTAAAAAGTCCGCCACGCAAAGGGCTGGTAATCTAAGCAGATTTCCCTCGTGAAGTTACACAGTAGAGAAAATTAATTCTAGTAACACTTAACACCACCGTGAATATTAAGTGAATAAATACAAATGGTAATGAAAAATATTTCAGTCAGTTTTAATAACCTCTAAACGGAAAGCTCTGAATTGTATACAAACAAGTCTGCCCACCACTCAGAGCTAAACAAATCGATGCAATATTCTTCACCGGAAAGAAAAAAACAATTACTGAAATATATCTGAATATAACATAGTAATTTTGTTGAAACCTATTTATTATATCAAGTACTGTAATTTGTAATGAATAAGAATAATTTTTATCTCAATCACTCAAATTTTAGTAGTACAAGAACTAAAGAAGGGGAGGGAGGATAACAGAATGTATTTGCATATATCTCACGAAGAAGAAACTTACACAGTCTGTACACCAATTTCAAAAGAGCCAAACGATTACGGAAACGGCTGAACTAACTTTCAGCAGAATCGCACGAACAGAACCGGCAATACCCGAACATAAAAAATGCAAATATCTTGGTTAATATTCAAGATAGAGAATAAATGTATATAACATTATTTATAGTACATTTAATTTGCAATAAGATTGTTTCTTTACAAGTTTCCGACGTAAAGTAACAGCGATATTTCGAATTTTTGAAAATCCTCCCTCTTAACCCCCTCTCACTAGTCCAATTTCAGCCACTAACGAACTTGATCTGTCTTTTTGCATTAAATATCAAGTTCGGTAACGATCAAACAAAAATTACGACCGATAGAGCGTTAACAGACTAATATATATATATATATATATATATATATATATATATATATATATCTATATATATTGAACGGGCCTCATTTTCGTCGTTTCCTGGGATCATTTGAAGAAATTTTTCGCATATCGCGTCTTGAGTACGACACCAATACCTGATTTCCCTTAAGGAATCTGCTCAAATTCATCCATCGAGATTGCAACATTAACGTCCACGTTTTGCTACTATGGCTAATTGGGACGGGTTATCTACAGGTTACCAACGTTTTCTAGCCAGGGATGGGACTAAGGATTTTACTTAATCAGTTCGTCACTAAGTTAATTCCTATTGCCCAGACAGGGAATTGAACTCGCCACTCTAGGTTTACATAGTGAGATTTAGGCCAACGCTTTGACTCGCATGGCTAAACTGAGGCACTTTCTTAAATTTAATTTTCATATGCATTTCATCAGATTTACTCTAAAGGAAATCAGCTATTAAAGTCGAAACCATGACGCAATTTTCGAAAAATGTCCTCGATCCAACTCAGGAGAGGTCAAAACTATATATATATATATATATATATATATATATATATATATATATATATATATATATATATATATCTAGTTCTATGTATATATATAGTTTTGACTATATATATATATATATATATATATATATATATATATATACTAGCTCAGAGACCCGGCGTCGCCCGGGAATTCATTTGAGGCTGAATGGTGATGGTATTTTTTAGCAGGCTTTACATTGCACAATATTTTGACATTTACCCGTCCCAGTGTTTAGGATTGATACCCGTCTTTCCCGTGGGTTTGCTAATAATAGAATTATTTGTTCGGTAAGGCTTCACAGTCTTCGATATTTTTATATTTCCTGGTTTGAACCTAAAAATTTTAATATAACTTATAATCATGGAAGAATTAATGCTAATTGACATACCGAGTTTTGTTAAGTTCGGTTCAGCCGTTAGTGCCCGCTAAAGTTTTAACGTATAACTCATTTATACTTAGGAATACGACAAAAGTTTATATAACAAAAGTGTATATAACAAAAGTTACTCTAAATAACAAAATAAACAACTTTTGTTATGTTTATATTTGCCGAAAAACCAATAGGAATCGAAATATCGCTATTTTTAATTTCAGGCTTCCCTTATAACCCCCACTCTAGTCTAAAGTCTAAGTTGGTTTAGTAGTAATATACATACTAAATTTCATAAAATTCGGTTCAGCCGTTTATGCGTGAAAAGGTAACAAACAAACAAACAAACAAACAAACATACACGAAAGAAACAAAATGCAGATATGGTGTCTATGACATGTGAAACGAAAAGTTATCGTGAAATTTCGCTAAAAAAAATCTATGTCCAGACAGAGGTTACAATTTTTTATATATATATATATATATATATATATATATTTATATATATATCTGATCTGAAACACCAGAGAACAAAGACATCCGCCATAGCCAGACATGCCAGTATTTGTTCTCACCAAATCAAATTCGATGAAACCAAAGTTTTACACAGAGAGGATCATCTCGGCAAAAGATTGGTCCTAGAGGCAATAGAAATTAACACGAGACCGAATACGATAAACGGCGTGGACGGTGTCACTCTCTCTGAGACATGGAAAACCATATTAAATAAAATCCAAACCATATGATTAAAGTAGCATTCAAATTAATTTAAATTATTTGCCTGACGAAGATGGACGCATTTCCATTGAAAATTTGCAAAACAACGAAAATTCCAACCGCTGGAGCAGACAGCCAAGGTACTCACAATGATAATACTCCCCAGCGATACAGCCTCAAAAATAGAATATATATATATATGCATCTTTTTAGTTATTACTCCGACTCGTCGTATTAGGAAAAAACTGTTATACATGAACCACTTCATTACAAGCTTAAATACTAAATATTGTCTAAATGTTGTTTGTTGTGTTAGAGTGTGAGATACATGCAAATATGTAGTGTCATGACGTCAATCAAGATCTTGCGGACGTGAATTGGACATATTTATTTCGTCTATACCATTCTCGATATTATACACTAAAGATTATATTGTTTAATGGCTGAAATGGGGGTGGAATAGGAGTTTATATTGGGAAATTTAGAAAATTCCAAATATTTCCCTTATTATGAGTCGTATCGCAAATTGTTAAATAACCCTTGTTAAGCTAATGATGCTCTTCAATTTTCCATTATATTGTTTTGAAACTCAATTATTATGGGAGTGATTTGAAGTTTCTGATTTTCAGTATTCAATAACCCCCCATCCCCCACCCACAACGTATTTATTATCGTTTTTTTTCATATAGAAATAGGGAATGTGTGATGTGATGTGATCACCATTATGTTGAGCAAGCATGTGAGAAATTTGTTTAGTTTTACGCAGCCCCTGCGTGACTTACTTTATTTGAGTAAATGCCTACCGATTTTTTTTTTCTCTCTGAATTCCTCTAATTGTTTAGTCTTCGCATTAAACTTTGATCAACAGATCGTCAATAGTTTTGATCGTCTAGAGGCAGTGAATCCAATGAATAATGTACAAGTTTGAGTGGTATATTCTTTGCGGGGATAAAAAATATTCCCGCTTCATATAACGCAGAGGTTGATTTGTCAGAGGATGTCCGTTAAAGGGGTTGAAGTTATAAAAGAAGGAAGGGGTTGTCATCAGCCAAATTATGTTAGCGACTGGCTGGCTCAGCTGTTCCTACCATATGACGTGTGAAGGTCCTTGTTGCGCCAGGCTTTTTATCATCTCCGAGCTGCCTTGTTATTCAGCGGCACAACCCCTCATCTCATTCCTCTGAGTTCATTAAAGCCCTGCGAAAAAAGGAAGAGTGTGTAGCGAATGCAATTTTTATACAGACTATGCACTCCTTGGACAGAGAGGGAATAACCGCAGTGAATATCAATGAATCCGTGCGTCGTGTTTTGCTACGTATTTTCAATTATTTTGTTTTAGTGTTAATACCATTTGTTACTGTTTTTAGACAATAATCGACAGCGTAAATTGTTTTTGAAAACTACAGCCCTTGCTTTGTGGATTCTCTTTGTATTATTAAGCTCAATTCCAAACATCTTAATAAATTGACATAAGTGCAATATAACCTTCACCACAATAATGTTTACAATTCCGATCTACTGGTAATTACCGCGTCTTCAAGATTTCGGTTGACGTTTCGCTAGACATCCATCCTGCTTTCTCAGATATTGGAGAGATCTGTCCTTTTATATTTGTGTATATATTGGTTTCAGCTTAATATTATTATAGTTATAATAGGTCCCAAGTACTCTTGTGACTTTAGAGAGGAAATAAAAAATAGGGGAGATTTTGTTAAATCAACTAAGGGGTTAGTTCCTCCAGTATATATGATACTGTTGTCATACCTGTAGGTGGAGACCGTCGTCACTGGCTGATCTTGGAGTACCGCAAGCATGCAATAAACTAGCTTACCCTGACAAAAACGTAACAACCCTTGAAAATGTAAACAAGCTACGACGGATAACAGGACATATATATAGAACTGACAAACAAACGGACACTCAGTACGACTTTAGACAGGCTTGAAGATGGTGCCCTTGCATCGAAAGCGCTTGCCAGCAGTACTCCAAGATCAGCCATTGACGACGGTCTCCACCTATTGGTATGACAACAGAGAAGATTATATTTGAAAGGAGACAGTCGATTTCAAAAGATATGAACGCTAAGATGTTACAATGGGTGGGACATGTATATACATTGCAACAGGGGCATTAATCACGCTAAAATCAATAAATAAAAACTCAGAATAAATATCTAAAAGAAGTAAAGATGAGAGATCCATTGGGGTTAAGCTAAAGAATTCTACTCACCTACTTGCATGCGCTTAATGGGAAAGACAGCAAGTGACTGGCTGGTGCGCGGGAGATAACATCAAGGTCCAGTACCCCCACCATTGCAGACTTATAGCAATCGGTCTTCTTGTTCAGACAGCGATTACCAATAAGCTTCTTCTTCATCGCAATGTCTAGACCTTCCAATGAACTAAGTGTTTTACCCTCCTTGGCCTCGTGTAATATACACACTTCATGAGCTGCTTCGCTATGACCTTCTTGTTCTTGGTTGCAGTGATTTTTTAATACTTCTAAAGATCAATATAATGTTTTATTACTATTATTTTTTGTTAATTTCCACTTTGAGGCTAATTGAGAGTGTGATCTACTGGTTACCACCATTTTCTACCGTGCAGGAGAAGGATTTTATTTAGTGAGATTTTCACTAATTAAATTTCTATGGCCCACATGGGAATCCAAACCATGACTCTAGACAACTAGAAATAAAAGAACAATATGGTATGAATGTGTGATATTTA
Source organism: Riptortus pedestris (assembly GCA_019009955.1). Classification (NCBI taxonomy): domain Eukaryota; kingdom Metazoa; phylum Arthropoda; class Insecta; order Hemiptera; family Alydidae; genus Riptortus; species Riptortus pedestris. The sequence continues at coordinate 32,190,078 of CM032229.1, read as the reverse complement.
ATTACTAACTGCCTGTTTCACTTGCACACTAGTTGCTCAGTTCACCTAAGATTAAGTGGCATATGTTGTATTTAAGCCAAAATTAAGAGGAAAATAGAGTAAAGTTGTGATGAAGAAGAGGAAAGTTAACAACTTTTCTTACTTTAAGTTTGTACATTATTCAGCATCTGCTATCTCTGCCAGGGCAATCCTCAAGGAGATACTAAAACCCAACTTACTTTTATGAGTTACAGGCTGTGGGGCGGGTCTTTTAATTTAGAAATTTGCCGTAAAAACGTGTCAGCAAGTGCTCTGTTCCCACAACACTTGGGATAAAATGATAAGATTAAGTTAAATAAGATCTTAAAAAAAAAAAAAAAAAATACAAAGCAAATGGTTTTATAGAGACAGAGTTAAATTCACTCACTCATTCATTTACATAGTAATGTTTTTTTTTTATTTATACAAGGCGATTTGGCTCAAAGTTTCACAATGTAAAATGAAAACAAAATTATAGAAAAATAACAAAAACTGAAACAACAAATACAAATTTAAATACAACAAATAAAAATTTAAATACAACAAATAATCATTAAATACTAGTAATAAAGACAATTAATAAACATTAGTCTAGTAATAAAGACAATAATTTAAAATAGTTTTAATAAAAAAATTATGTTATTCCTATATACTAGTAGGTTTATATTATTATTATTTTTTTTTATTTTATTTATTTAGTTTTGTACCCCACAGCGATGGTGATTGGCATTATTAAGATGGTATATTTACTCTTTCATTTGCTTACCTTTTTTTGTACTTTTATATTATAGAAAATGTTTTTTTAATATCTGATTCTTTCTCATATCCGTGCTTTGTCTAAAGAATATAATAAAAGTTAACCCTTTAAAATCTTTTTAGGTATGCTGTAGACCTATTCTGTTTTGTATTATATGTTTTTGTAAATGTTGATGTGTTTTAGATATGTTAGTGTTTGTGGAATATACTGCTGCTGTCAGTTAATAGTTCTGTCATATCGTGGGGTAAGTGAAGCTAGTAATGTAAGAACCCGACTTTTCTGATGAAGTAATTCTGGTAATGTTATCGTTTTAAATAGTTATTTAAAATTTTAATTGTATTGGCTGGTTTAGAGGAAGGAAAAGCTTTTACGTATTCCTTTAAATGATATATATATATATATATATATATATATATATATATATATATATATATAAACACAATAACCTCTGTCTGTGCATTCACTTTTTTCTAAAAATTTCAGAATAGTTTTTCGTTTCTTGTTGAATTCACTGTTTTTGGCTTTTGTATATGTTTGCTTTTCATGACTCAACCGCATTTGATGAAATTTGGAAAAATAGAGAGGGGGGGGTTAGAGGAAGGATGGAATCGAAAATTCTAACCCCGACTTCTACCTCCTATCCGGTTATCAATTTGAGTCACTTAATATCCCATTTCAAACTTAAATTTCAATATATTTTTCCTCAGGCGCCAAGGTGGGGAATGGAGAACCGATGAGGAGATGAGATCACTAGTGTACCAGTATCTGAGAAATCAAATTTGTTCACTCACATCCTCCGAGTGACGGACTTTTATTTTCCAGCGCACCTGGATTGTTTACGTCATTTAGCACTTTCCACTATTAATATTAAATCCCTCTGTTTCGTCTCACTGCATCTAAGTGTCCCTTCTGTTTTTCATGACTATGTATATCATTAAGTAGTTAAGTGTCCGCTAATAAACGGCGTTCATAGTACCTGGTTGATACTATCTTTATGACGTTTCGAAATCCTAGTCAGTGAAATCCCCAGTGCATACAGATGATGGTTTATAGTTTTATGTAAAACTAAAGATCAAGTTCGTTAATGGCTGAAATTCGGCAATTTGGATGGGGGGGGGGTTAGGGGGAATTTCGAAAATTTGATTATGAGCGTTATTATGCGTTGAATCTATATAAAGCCCGTCACGCAGGGGCTGCGTAAACTAAGCCGATTTTCCATTTGACACTGGTAACACACCACCGTGAGTAAATACAAACGGTAATGAGAAATCTTTCAGTTAATTTTAATAAATTCACAACGGAAACAACGGCTTCTGTATTGTAAGAACAATTTATATTTTAATAACATAAATTTTACTAGCCCAAGAACTAAAGAAGGGGGGGGGCGGATGAACAGAACGTATTTGCATAAATCTCACATAGTAAAAGCTGAAACGACAGGTAAGGTTAGAAGAAGCTTCCACCAGAGCCGAACAGTTACGGAAACGGCCGAACTAATCCGAATAATACCCGACCATATGTCCCACACGATTAATAAAAATGCAAATATCTCTGTTAATATTCAAGATAGTGAATAAATAACAATATTTATAGTAAATTTAATTTGCAATAAGATTCGTTCTATACAATTTTTCGATTCGATGCATAATAACGGAGATATTTTGAATTTTAAAAAAAAACCCTCCCTCTGGTCCGATTTCAGCCATTAACGAACTTGATCTGTCTTTTTACATAAAACGGTTAAATATCGAGTTACGTATCGATCAAACAAAAATTGCGACCACTAGAGCGTTAATATATATATATATCTGCTAAAATTGAATAGAACCAATCTTATTGCAAATGTAATGTTCTATAAGTGTTATTATATTAAATAACAATAAAACAGTTCATAGAATCATCATTATTGAGTATTTAATGTTCTATAAATATTGTTTGTTGTATCATGATTACTAACCGAGATATTTGAATTTGTTGTTTTCGGCCTTCGGTAACCCCCCCCCCCTACCCCCACTCCTACTGATGTCATAGTAACATTAAGGTGTTATATAATGAAGCATTTTGTTTGAAGCCTAAATAACAAATATGATTTTCATTGAACTTTTATAAATTTGAGATAAATGCAAATATGTGACGCACCAATCTTAACAATTTAATTAATTTTATAAACAATATTTACGTATTTTTTGTATATGTGAGGTTTAATTCAGTGAAGTATATTGCTTTTTCTTTCTTCGTAGTACCAAAGCAAAATTACTTTAATAGGAATGAGTAAATTAGTTTTGAGCTTTTTATGACGTGTTATTTCTATGCTGATTTAATTACTGAAAAATAATAAACCACTTATTCACTGGGGGTACAGATATAACATTTTTACTGCATGACATTAAATTATAATAATGAAAAAGTTTACTTTCCATTTTTTAGTAAATCTAAATCCCTGTACTTTTATATTCATGGAAAAAAAGGAGTCATTTTTTAATCTGCTTTTGCAAGTATGTACCAAAGAAAAGATCTTAATTACATTTCCTTCCCTTTTTATTAACTTTTTATAAATTAACAAAAAACAAAAAAAAAACTGTCTACCCATACACACACATATAAAAGAAAAATGGCCTTTTTTATAATTATTATCAAAATAATATTTATGATTTATTACTATTGTTGTTTGTTTAATGCATTTATATGCTGTGACAAATTTAAAATTAAAACCAGTTTCTATAAAGTATTAATTCTATTTATGTCTGAAAGCTGAAAAATAATTATTACTACTTATAAAGTAAAATTCAGTATTAGAGGAGAATATAAAAAATAATCATGTGCTATGCAATATGTCAAATAAAATAATTATATTAAAATATTTACTGATTATTTAATGTATTTTATTTCTTAAGTGAATTAAATTTATATATATATATATATATATATATATATATATATATATATATATATTGTACTTTTATGGAATAAATGAAAAATAACAATTTTCATTTCTAATAAGGTGCTAACATAACGCTGCACCAACAACAAGACTCTGGTAAAGTATAAAATGCCCCTTGATTTGAAAAAAAAGGCATCAATAAATGGTAATATATTTAAAGATTTATAATACATTTAATATAATCCAGTTCTTCCAGTTTTTCAAATGATAATTTGTCATTTAATAGAGATTTAATTTTTTTTTTTTTTCAATTCTATAAATAAATATTACATTTTAATTAAACCAAGGAATTTTTTTTTTGAAAATACCAAATTATTTTGGTTTATCTCTAAAAAAATGCACAAGCACTCAAAAAACCATTGTTTTTCATTCATAGTCTTTTAGTTTGCACATTCACGCATAATTTAAAAAAAAGTTTGCTTGCTTAAGTATTCTGCCTCATGTGCAAAAGCATATTTGAAAAATTGGGATTTCTTAAAAAAAAAATTTAATAAGGATGCAGTTAGTGAAATTTTGGGGGGCTTATATTTTAATATGATCATCAATTTATTTTTTTCCTGTATATCCATGCTTTTGTGAACACTTTAGTGAAAATTTTATCTTGATATGTTGAAAATCACTAAAGTTATGATTTTTTTTCTAATACAATGAGTACAAATAAGCAACCTTAAAAATGTCAGTTACACAAACTTTCTCAATATTTCATCATTTTTTTTTCACAAAAACTACTAGAGATATCAAAGTAAAATTTTATATTCTTCATAAGGAAAGTAAAAAGTGTTGTTAAAAAAATTTTCATTGAAATCTGAAACCATGGGTGACATGGCCTGGATTATTTGATATGGAATGACCCCAAGAAGTAAATAAGAGTGTAACATGTATGTCTTATCTGAAACGTATATCCTTCTAAGACCCAAGAGAGAAGGCTTGTTCTAGCAGATTTAGCAATACTAAGCTATCATCAGATAATTTGTCTTCTTACCTAGCTTTCCCTCTTAAACTCCTCTTCATTAGGTATTTCCGGCAGTGCAAACACTTGTTAAGCCTTGCTATTTCTATTATCATCCGGAAAATATTCCATTTAGCAACGGTGTTCAATTCGCCAAGTCAGTCTAAATTAAAAGAATAACCATGTAAACGCTGGAATTTAGAAAAGTCCTGAAGTAAACAGGATGTTTCAACTTTTTAGTGAAATAGTATTATATAGGGAGTAAAGTTGTTAAAAAACTCAGAACTATAAATTTTAAAACAAGCCTATATTACGAGTTTTAAGTGTTATGTTATACATATTCTAAAGCTATCAATTAATGGGCGCGCACACACACACACACACACACACACACACACTTCACAACTTTGAAAGAATAGTGTCTTTAGTGTCTATGTTGATACGAGTGGGTCCTGTAACTTGGCATACAATTATAACTTATCTATGCCTCCGATACTGTGCAATTCATAGACAAATATTTAATATGAGTTATTACACTTGAAAAAAACAAAATAATAGAAAAAGACAGATCGGTTTGTCATTCTTGCGCGTTAAAATTCAGGTCACTCCAGCTTAAATTTCAAGTCCTGTTTACTTAGGCTTCTTTTTACTTGAAAAATCGTCATTAAATGGTGACAGACAAATAGAAGCTTGTTTAAGAAGTCTGCTTACTTTACGCAGGCCTTCTAAGTTTTCTATACGATTTTTTGATCCGACGTAGGTTAGGTTAGGTTAATTATTTTTTGGGGGAGAAACTACGCCCTAAATAAATCGATTTGACGTATAAGAACAGAGATAGTTTAAAATTTCGAAAATGATCACCTCTAAGCCCGTCCCCTCCCACTAGTCCGATTTTGGATATTAACGAACTTGATCTTTCTTTTTTACATTAAACGATTAAATATCGAGTTTGGTAACGATCATACAAAAATTGCTACCAAAAGAGCTTTTACAGACATATTTATAGATATATACCATACTCGATATTTAAATGTTTCATGGAAAGATGAAAATCATGCTAGCGGCTAAAATCAGACTAGATAGAGGGGGGGGGGCGGATAAAGGATTTTTAAAATTGGAAATATCTCCACTGTTATGAGTCGGATCGAATAATTGTTTGGAATCAATATTATTGCAAATGTAATGTTCAATAAATGTTGTTATGTTGTTAAATGTTGTTTTCCCATTACCGATCATAAATATAATTCCGAGATAATTCCAAGTATCAGTTTTTAGCCATCAGTAAAACCCCGCTCCGACTCATGTCATAATAACATTAAGCTGTTTTATCATGAACCATTCCATTCCGTGATTTAATATCAAATATGATTTCCATAGAACTACTACTTTGTGAGACATGGAAATACGTATCGTGATGACGTCATCATTAAAAATTTTCCTTCTTTACTCAAAAATGTTTATTTGTTCTAAGCCATAGTCTATATTTAGCCGATTCAGTATAATGATCATGCTTGTTATTGGCTGAAATCGCTCCTGAATTATTGGTGGTTGGTGTCTTCGTTTTTATGAGTCGGATCATAAAATGTCACAGAACCAATCTAGTTAAACTTATGATTTTCAACAAAGTTGTTCTATGCATATTGTGGCAACTCGAGTATTAAGCGAGTTATTCGAGCTTTCATCATTTCTGCCGTGAGTAACAACCACCCCTTTTCTTCTACTCGTTTTTAGCAGATTTCCCTTAAGGGAAATCAGCTATTGAGGTTGTACTCATGACGGAATTTTCGAAATTTTTCTTCAAATGTCCTACGATCCTACCTAGTAGATGACAAAAATGAGGTCCGTTATAAACTGTCTCTCTCTCTCTCTCTCTCTCTCTCTCTCTCTCTCTATATATATATATATATATTATATATATATATATATATGTGGTGTGTTCTTCTTTTCGGAGTTTTGGTCTATGTTGGTGAAAATGAAATCTTAGTTTATGCCGATATTTCGAGAATCTTTATTTTCTCTTCTTCAGGGCTGTAAAATTACATGTACTACTTAATAATATTGCACATTGTTATTATATATTGTTATAAAAGGGTGTTTTTTCTTATTATTACTTACCAAGACTAAATATATCTATAAACTATTGTACATTCTTATTGCACTATGACTAGGGTTATAGTAACCTTCCTTGTTTTGTTTACATAGCAGGGTCACAGCCTTTGTGTTTTATATATTTATGGTATTGGTGTATTTGTTTGTTAAACTATATTATAATTGTTGTACTGTAGTTCTTATATTATTTTACAATGGTTATTGATATGCACTATTTCAATTATTGCTATGTTTTAGCAGATTTTCGTTAGTGGAAATCAGCTATTGAGGTCGTACTCATGACGCGATTTTCGAAACTTTTCTTTCAAATGTCCATCGATCCTACCCAGGAGATGACGAAAATGAGGGTCCGTTCAAAATTATATATATATATATATCTATATTATATATATATATATATATCTATATCTATATATATATATATATTATATATATATTTATATATATATATATATATTTGTCTGTTAACGCTCTAGCGGTCCCAATTTTTGTTTGATCGTTACGAAACTCGATATTTAACCGTTTTATGTAAAAAGACAGATCAAGTTCGTTAATGGCTGAAATCGGACCAGAGGGAGGGGGGGTTTAGAGGGGGGGATTTTCGAAAAATCAAAATATCTCCGTTACTATGCATCGGATCGAAAAATTGTACAGAACCAATCTTATTGCAAATTAAATTTACTATAATTATTGTTATATACATTTATTCTCAATCTTGAATACTAACCGAGATATTTGCATTTTTATGAAGTCTGTGGTGGGGTATAGTTCGGATTGTCGGCCATCTTCGTCATTTCTCGGCTCAGGCTGAAGCTTCTTCTAACCTGGCGTTTTTAACCTTACCTTACCTTCCTTACTTTGTGAGATTTATGTAAATACGTTTTGTTCATCCGCCCCCCCCCCTTCTTTAGTTCTTTGACTACTAAAATTTGTGTTATTAAAATATAAATTATTCTTACAATTCAGAAGCCGTTTCAGTTGGGTATTTATTTTAATTAACTGAAAGATTTCTCATTATCTAATCACGGTGGTATTGTGTTACCAGTATGCAGATTTCTCTATTGTAAAACTTCACAGGGGAAATCTGCTTAGTTTACGCAGCCCCTGCGTGACGAACTTTTATTGAATCTATGTTATTGTCACTTACCACTAAGTTATTGCAACTTATATTATTTTACAATAATTATTGCTATGTACTATTACAATCATTGTCATGTTATTTTAAATTATAATTATAAAGTAGTACATGTAATTTTACAGCCTGAAGAAGAGAAAATAAAGATTCTCGAAATATCGGCATTAACTAAGATTCATTTCACCAACATTGACCAAAACTCCGAAAAGAAGAACACACCACATATAAGTACAACCTGGTCGAAAACATCAGCACAATTATATATATATATATTTTGTCTGTTAACGCTCTATCGGTCACAATTTTGATTGCTAACCAGACTGGATATTTAAACGTTTTATGTAAAACTAAAGATCATGTTCGTTAACGGCTGAAATCGGACCAGTGAGAGGGGGGGTTTAGAAGGGAGGATTTTCGAAAATTCGTAATATCTCCGTTACTATTCGTCGGATCAAAAGATTGTACAGAATCAATCATATTGCAAATTAAAGTTACTATAAATATTGTTCTATATATTTATTCTCTATCAAATATTAACCGAGATATTTGCGTCTTTTAGTTTTCGGCCTTCAGTAAACCCCCACTCCTGCTTATGTCATTTAAACAATATGCTGTTATATTATGAAGAACTTTATTTGAAGTCTAAATAACAAATATTGTTCTCATTGAACTTTTAGGTCATAAATGCAAATACGGGACGCAATTGGGAAATCTGCTTAGTTAACGCAGCCCTTGCGTAACGGACATTTTACATATAAATAGAGAATACTTCATGATATGAGATGACATGTGTGTTATAATAGCACATGGTAAACCTGCTTAGCTTACAGCATACCTGTTTGGGCGGAAAGCTAGTGTTAAAAGCAAGATTAAGAGAGAAATTAGACTAAACCCCTGGTATTTTCTCCTGGAGAGAGGAGGGAAAGGAACAAGAAAATAAAAAACAAAACAACTATGTGAGTTCTCTTAAGAATTAGGTATATTGAATAGTTAAGTATATATCTATAATAAAAAATGAAATTTAAGCAGTGAACAAACTTTATGAACTAATATGGCGGCCATAACTATACACACAAAATTAGCGGTGGGTCCTATAATATATATGAGTACTCATGCGATACTTGCGCACATAATGCTAGCATTATTAAGTAGTTAATAGCGGGAATCATGCACTTCCTAGAGATGATGAAGTCTTGTTGTGGTGATAAATCTGGATGGGCACGTGGCAGAGATGAAGAAAGGCGGGAGCAGATGAACCTGTCGACTTTAGCAGAGGTACACATAAACTGGCTTGTCTCTGCAACGGCTGCCTAGATCAGCTGTATGCCACAGCCTTCTCGCTCTGCAGGGGTGTGTGGCGGGTTTATAAACTAGCCAAGCTAGCGCGGGAAACACAATTCAAACTGGCGAATGAACAATACCCTTCGTGACGGACGTTCGCCATTTAAGGAAACTTTCGTTATATGCACTTTCAATAAAATCTTATTTGATGGGATCAAGTGAGGCTAGTAATACGGGGACAATAAAAGGGAGTTTTAATCAGAGCGACATCAATAAAATTGATCTGGGAACTGGTTGATTCAAGAGGCTACAAAGGGTGATTCGGCCGCTATAATACGGCCATTATTGGTAGAGGCGGATCAAGAGGAGGAAGAGCTTCTGGAATTAGAAGTAAATTGGTTTTGGAGTGGCGCAGGGGGAGGTTTGCAGAGCCACGGTCAACACTGCTTTCATCAGCTGTGTAAGATCACCGCCCTTCTAAATAGTCCTTTATGTCCTACCAATCTCTTTCAGCTCAATTCTGACCTCTTTTCAATATTTCCACTGAGGTAGGACATTCTCTCCTAATTTGTATTTTAAACTGAAGAAAGGTTTATTTCAGACAATCAACGTTTATTGATTTATTTGAATACCGTTAATAAATCATAAAAATGTAGGGTTTTTAACATAATTTACTTCTGACTGTTTCATTATTTAGCCAGGCCTTTTTATTCAACGGACAAAGTATCCATTTTACCTGATATCAGTTATCATATCCATATTTTCTATGAACCCTGAAATTTCTTTCCATTTCCCCACTCTGCCTTCCTAATACCATTAGTTAGTGAGTCTCGGCATTTAGGAGTGTCTGCCTGTCTGTAACTATATGCCCCCCCCATCCCGGATGGCCTATCGCAGTCATTATCATATCGAGCAGTAATTCGGTTCAGTTTCCCCTAATGAATATATTTTTGGTAGAATTCCCATGACCGGAAGTGCATTAAGCTAGTTAATAATTAATAGAAGCCAGAACGGGATCAATAAAAATCCTCGTCCTCTACAAACGTTTATTAACCTTTAAACGACAAGTCTGTGTCATATCATATGTGACACCTATGCTATAAGTTGTACACTCATGAGCTTTTAACAAACAGGACGAGACTTGTGTGCTTAATACCCTCCTATTCAATAGTCAACTACATGTTAAGGTCATTGCACGCTCTGTCCTCCTCCATTTTTCGTACTTTTTCGGCATAATTGACACAGCCTTGTTGTTTAACTTCCTTTTTGTAAATTTTCTATGCCACTAAATCACTGAAGATGAGATTAGAAATCAACTTTTAAGACAAATGGAAGGTAGTGATAGTACTTTATAAATAATAAAAAAAATAGAAGAAGTGCCCGTCTTTGCTGTAAATACCAAAGAAGTATTTGCGGTGAAGACATAGTATACTATGGTTGCCTTGAATGTTTTGCCAATAACGAATCGTGAAGTGAAAAGTTTCATGTTTTTTTTGTTTTTTTTTGGTTTACTTTTACGTTATTTTCCTTATAAATGAATGTGCATGATTTTTTTTTGTACTGTGAAGGTTAACATTTGTATATAATTTTTTACTTAAGTATATTTTTGTATAATAATAATATGGTACAAATATATGCGTCTTTGCTTATTTATATCATAAGTAAAGGTATTGCATAGTATGTTATTATATAATAAATATTACATAATATATTATTATACTATAAATATATTTTCTGTATATTTTTATTTAATATTTCATTTTAAGCTCTCATTGGTGACGAGGGGGGGGGGACTCACACGAACACAACAAGACACTATTTTTCTTAACTTTTCTAAATGTTATTTTGAGAAAAGAAGAGTGATTCTGAACAGAATAAAAGGGAAAATAAGCTTAGTAGAAAGTATTTACTCAAAGACTCAAAACTTCATCATCACTGTTGAAAAAACAAAAAAAAAAAAAAGGGAAGGAAAAATGATCCATTTTTGCAACTAAGTATTAAAGGCAGTTATGATTAAATAAATATAAAACGTCTAATGGGGATCTTAACAAAAGCAAAGTTGAAGTTTTGACTATTACATTCATGGTTGATAAAAGGACAACACTTAGTTGGTGTAGTGGTGGAGACCACTCAAAGGCAGTAGCGAGTCAACCTTGCAGATTTAAAGATGAAGAGGCTAGGCCCTCGAAAGCTAGCCCTGGAATCAACATTTGCAGCCTAGTGGAGGTGTCCGCCCCTTTTTTCAACCATGAATGTATGCATAAACTCTGACCAGCCAGGAGATTCAAGAGAGGAGTTACTTATAAAGGTGATATACTTATATTTAGACTAGCTCAGATACCCGGCTTCGCTCGGGAATTCATTTGAGGATGAATGGTGATGGTATTTTTTTGGCAAGGCTTTACTTTGCACAATATTTTGACATTTACCCGTCCCAGTGTTTAGGGTTAATACCCGTCGTTTATGTGGATTTGTTAATAATAAAATTAATCTCTTATGTAAGACTTCACTATCCTCCATATTGTCATTATTTCCCGTTTCCTGTGCATTATGCATAGATTTAAATTATTAAGGAGAACATATTGACATACATTTGAATTAATTTTTTAAGGTGAGGTACCTGGTAGTTCATATTGAAAAGAAGTCTTGAACAAATTTCTCTTAATAACAAAATAAACAACTTTTGTTATGTGCACATTTGCCGAAACCCCAATAGGAAATCACTATTATTAATTTCAGGCCTCCCTTATAACCCCCACTCCTGCTCGTCCCTAGAAATGTTAGTATGGCTTATTATAAGGCAGGTGTTAGTACTAATTCACATACCGAGTTTGGTTTAGTTCGTTTGAGTCTTTTATGCCAAATAAAATTGTGGACACCCACTATAGTTTTTAGCGTATAACTCATTTATACTTCCGTATACGGCAAAAGTGCAAATATTAAAAGTCACTCTAAATTACAAAATGAACAACTTTTGTTATGTGCATATTTACCGAAACCCCAATAGGAAACGAAATATAGCTATTTTTAATTGCAGGCGTCCCTACAACCCCCACTCCTGTTCGTCTCAGAGGATATTAATATAGCCTAAAGTCTAAGTTGGGTTAGTAGTAATATACATACCAAGTTTCATAAAATTTGGTTCAGCCGTTTATGCGTGAAAAGGTAACAAACAAACAAACAAACATACACGAAAGAAACAAAGTGCAGTTATGGTGTCTATGACAGGTGAAACGAAAAGTTATCGTGAAATTTCGCGAAAAAAATCAATGTACACACAGAGGTTACAATTTTATATATATTTAGATTAAAATGAGTCGAATTGAAAAAATTGTATATACCTAATAATGTTGGAGTTTTAATATTCAACGACTATTATGATAAACCTGTTATTTCATAGTAAATTATTATTATTATTTTTTTTATTTCACCCTTTGGTAAATCTCCACTTCTTCTCATCCGATTTTTACTTTAAGTACCTCAGCCACTAAACATCTAGAGCCCAACTAACATTTTAATTCCTTTTTACTTAGACTTTGTACTGCGGGAGAAATAAAGAACAGAAGGTGAAAGAGATCAGCAGCATAATATATTCCAGGGGGTGAGAAATCTGCCTCGCTTATCAACTGATGAGGCTGCACCTTCAAAAGCTGCCTTTGGAATAAACATTTAAAACCTAGTGGTCGTGTCCACCCCTTTTTTGAACCATGGATATATACACCAACCCCATCAGCCTGCAGATTCAAATGTTCGTAATAATAAACACTTTCTGGATTTCTGGAGGAGAAGAACTATTTATTGATCCTGATTAATTGGTTCCACTATCGTCCAGGATCTCAGGAGAAATGGCCATTAAAAAATGAAATTTTGACAAATGATCTTTCTTAATAGCCCAAAAATGAATATGACTATATTTTTCATGTTTATTGTATCCATGATATTAAAGGGAGGGATTAAAGAAATATTTCCTGTATTATCGATCTAGACATTAGTTTTAGATTGCCTAAAGTAGAACTTGTATTATATATATAAAATTGTAACAATGTCTGTACATTGATTTTCCCCCCTCAAAACTCTGAATCAAATGTAATTGAAACGCTATCAACAATTCTTGGCTTTGGCATCAGCTTGTTAAATTTTCTGGCCTGAACGACTGGAAGTTTATGAAACATGGCACACTTACTAATCATAAGTAAAAGTCCGTCACGCAGGGGCTGCGTAAACTAAGCAGATTTCCCACGTGAAGTTATACAATAGAGAATTCTCCATACGAGAGCCGAACAGTTACGGCAAATGGCCGAACTAGCTTTTGGTGGGAAATTCCATCATCCGTTATCGGCCTACAATTAATACAAATGCAAATACCTCGGTTAGTATTCAAGATAGAGAATAAATGTATAGAACAATATTTATAGTAAATTTAATTTACAATAAGATTGGTGCTATACATTTTTTTGATCCGACGTATAGTAACGGAGATATTTTAAATTTTTGAAACTCCCCCTCTAAACCCCCCCCCCTCCTTTATCCCTACAACGCTCCATGCGAACCTTCCATTGTTCGAAACAGTGCTGGAAGTCTTTCTCTGTCAGCTCCTTCAGGACGCGTGCCGCTTTCTCTTTCACAGCTTCAACACACTCAAATCTTGTTCCTTTTAATGCAGATTTCACCTTACGAAACAGATAGAAGTCGCACGGCGCAAGATCCGGAGAATAAGGCGGATGGTCTAACACTGGGATGCTGAATTTGGCTAGAAACCTCTTAACAGACAATGCGAAATGAGCCGGCGCATTGTCTTTGTGGAGAACTCATGACTTGTCCTTCCACAATTCAGGTCGTTTTTTCCTTATTCCTTCGCGGAGTTCAGTAAGAACGTGAAGGTAGTAATGTTCATTAATCGTTTGACCTTCAGGAACCCAGTGAAGGTTCACAATCCCATGAATATCGAAAATTCGAGCTTTTTTGGCTCTCGGTGAAGATGGGCTCTTCCAGTGCATGGATTGGTGCTTTGTTTCAGGAACATACATAAAAAACCATGATTCATCACATGTTATTATCCTTTCCAGTAAGTTTGGGTCATTTTCAATGGGTGTTTATAATATATATATATATATATATATATAGATATAGATATAGATATACTAGCTCAGATACCAGGCTTCGCTCGGGAATTCATTTGAATCTGAATGTTGATGGTATTTTTTTGACAAGGCTTTACTTTGCACAATATTTTGACATTTACCCGTCCCAGTGTTTAGGGTTAACACCCGTCGTTTCTGTGGATTTGTTAATAATAAAATTATTTTTTTATGTAAGACTTCACTGTCCTGCATATTGTCATATTTCCCGTTTCCTGTGCATTATGCATAGATTTGAATTATTAATGAGAAAATATTGACATACATTTGAATCAATTTTTTCAGTTGAGGTACCTGAGGTATGAACTACCATATTGAAAAGAAGTGTTGAGCAAATTTCTCTAAATAACAAAATAAACAACTTCTGTTATGTGCATATTTGCCGAAACCCCAATAGGAAATCACTATTTTTAATTTCAGGCCTCCCTTATAACCCCCACTCCTGCCCATCCCTAGAAATAGTATGGCTTATTATAAGGAAGGCGTTAGTGCTAATACACATACTGAGTGTTTTATTTAGTTCGGTTGAGTCTTTTGTGCCAAATAAAATTGTTGACTCCCGCTATAGTTTTTAGCGTATAACGTCTATATACTTCGGTATACGACGATAATGTATATAAAAAAAGTTTCTCTAAATAACAAAATAAACAACTTTTGTTATGTGCATATTTGCCGAAAATGCTATAGGAAACGAAATATCACTATTATTAATTTCAGGCCTCCTTACAACCCCCACTCCTGCCCGTCCCTAGAAATGTTAGTATGGCTTATTATAAGGTAGGCGTCAGTGCTAATTCACATATCGAGTTTGGTTTAGTTCGGTTGAGTCTTTTGTGCCAAATAAAATTGTGGACTCCCGCTATAGTTTCTAGCGTATAACTCATTTATACTTCCGTATACGGCAAAAGTGCATAAAACAAAAGTTACTCTAAATTACAAAATAAACAACGTTTGTTATGGGCATATTTGCTAAAAAAGCAATAGGAAACGAAATATCGCTATTTTTAATTTCAGGCCTCCCTTATAACCCCCACTCCTGTTTGTCTTAGAGAATATTAATATAGAATATACGAAAGAAACAAAATGCAGTTATGGTGTCTATGACATGTGAAACGAAAAGTTATCGTGAAATTTCGCGAAAAAAATCAATGTACAGACAGAGGTTACAATTTTATATATATATATATATATAAATATATATATATATAGATATACCCGTATATATAATTTTGAACGGACCTCATTTTCGTCATCTCCTGGGTAGGATCGATGGACATGTGAAGAAAATTTTCGAAAGTCCCGTCATGAGTACGACCTCAATAGCTGATTTCCCTGAAGGGGAATCTGCTAAAACTAATATATTCTGAGACGAACGGGAGTGGGAGTTATAGGAGGAGTCAGGACTCACTAATCTCCATATTTCGTATCCTAATGGTTTTCGGTAAATGCGCAAAGAACAAAATTGTTTATTTTATCAGAACTCAACCGTAAGACTATCGTGGGTACCAGCTATAGGGGCATAGTTGTTCCTTTCCAGTGAATTGCCAAAAACAAGTGTTTGTAAATAATAAAATATGCATATAAATACTCATCACCAGCATACAAATTAATGTAAAACGTATTATACAAATTCAGAATAAAGTAACTAAATTATTTCTATACATCAAAACATACTTTGAAATTGAGTATTTTTAAACTTCCCTACACAATTCACAAACTTGTCAAAACTTTCTAAAAATAAATATCGTTGTTATGTGTAAATATTTCGAAGGTAGCTGGCAGTATTTTATAGAATAGCACTCTCTAGGCTTGATCTCTTTTACTACCCTTAGAACATGATTATCAATAAAATGACAGTAAAGCAACTAATAACTACCGTTCTCATGTCATACTTAAATGTAGTGGTTTCAAAATTGGATACTTTTGGTTTCAATTTGTCTTTTGACTGCAGTGTGAATTTTAAAATGTTTCTTTAAATTTAAGCACAAAATGGAATTTATTACTGACGGAGGGGGGGGGGGTGAAGTCATTATAAATGTTAGTTTTTTTTTTTTAAATCTACTAAATTTTTCACTATTAAGAACAGAACTGTTTGTTCAACTTTTTAACACCGGAACCTATGTTCCCGGGCGAAGAAAAGAGTTCCTAAGAGAGGGGGAATACTTGATAATTAGTAATATCTCGGTTAAAATGTGTCGGACCGAAAAACTCAATATAACTATTGTTGTTGGAATTTTAATTTTCAACAACTATTGTTTTGCGGTTGTTATTTCATCATTATTTTTATTTTTTTGGTTTCTGTTTTTGGTAATTCCCCACTTCTAGTCATACGATTTTTACTTACTTTAGCCACTAAAAATTTCGAGCAAATGAACATTTTAATTTTTATGTACATTGACTTCTTACTCCCTTATTATGAATTGTAGCGTATATTGTCTCCCTTATTATGAGTTGTAACGAACCAGTTTTGTTAAGCTATAGATTCTCTACAATTGTTGCTTTATACATTTTTTCGTAACTCAAGTAATAAGCTAATATTTGAATTTTATTGTTTTCAATATTCAATCACCCTCTCCCCACACACATAATCTTTTTGTCATCGGTTTTTTGCATGGAAATAGAGTATATGTGATGAGATGAAATCAGCAGTGTGTTATACCACCTGAGAAATTTTATCTTATTGGATAATTTTAGGTATTATTGTAAAGGATTATTCCTTATTATTATTAGTATCTTTAATTCTATTGTGATAGCAGTAATGTTAATAATAAATGTTAATCGAACAGTGGATTCATTGATTTTGGCAAGTGATCAAAAATTCATGGAAATAGTAATATTTGAGATATGCTACAGTACCTAATTACTTTAAATGAAAACATTATGTGGCATAGTTTTTTTTTTTTAGAAATGTTAACTAATTTAGATGGAGCACTGAATGTATGCTCCTTATTGTTCTTAAAAACTGAATATAATTTTTTGATCAATTAATCGATGAGATTAACTAATTACCCATAAATTAGTGAAAGGCTTTCCCGTGTTGAACATGTTGGGAGTCGTTTTTCAGAGCACGTTGAGTAGGATACGAATGTATTTATTTATTCTTTTTTATAAGTACGTAGTGTAAATGCTTTAAACTTGTAAATAAATATGTAATCTTGTTTATGTTAGTTGTTATCGTAGTATTTCAAGAATTAAAAAAACATGTAAATGATCTCGTAAAAACAAAAAGAAAAAACATTATTTGAGAAACATCCTTGCAATTAAGTATGACGAGTATTTTTTTTTTGTAGTCACGTCATTTTACTATGAACTATACTGTATCATTAAGGTAGGAAAACACACGATTATTTTAACAATTCTAATAACTCTATGCGAGACTATACTTGGTTTCTATTTTGAACGTTTATGAAGCTAATGTAACTCTTAATTGATTCTTACTTTACCCACTTTATACATAGATACCCTCCGGATTCCAAATGTATTAATGTAGTTAAGTCTTTTCGCAGATTGCCTGATTATGAACAATTCTCTAATATTTCTATATTTTTTTCAGCAATCTAGCAACAGGTTCGATTGAACACTGAAGGGCTTTTGGGTGTCCTAATTTTCGTGGCATGCATTAAAAAGCTTATTTAAGATGAAATGGTCATTATTGTCAGCTGGGAACTCATTCCGGTGGTCGAGTACGGCATATTTTCAGTGATCTCTGTAGTGTTACTCACGATGTTTCAACGTTTATCCAATGGGCTTCTTCTGTTACTCATATTAATTGCAGCTCGCGTGAGCTGCCACGAATCGCTAAGAGCATGGACCTCTGGTCGTCCAGTGAATATAATTTTGTTTTTAGCCTTTACGGAAGTATTACAAAATCTGAAAATCAAGCAAAACACATAACTTAAACTTCTTAAAAACAGGCTTGTAATTGGTCTCGTGGTCTGGTAAACCTGATTTTGAGGGAACCGTACAAGGGAATAAGAGGGTATCAATGCATGCCGTGACTTCCCATTGCTTTCTGCATCAGACCATACATCAATAGAGGCATAATTAGGTGAATTCCAGTCATTCCAGTAAAGGCATGAGTGGAGAAAACTCTATTCAAGTTCAGAGTTGTTAGAAAGCCATCCCTTCGTAGCATGTAGCCAGCAAAATCTGACTAATGATAGACTATTTGCCAGTATAAGTATGCAGACTATAACTTTAATCTACCCTCCAGTCTTTCCCCACTGACATGTTGTGACTGTTTACTGTGTGAGATACATACAAATGTGTTTTAGTGATAATGTGATAAATTAAGATTCTAAATACTTGAATTCAAAATATTTATTTCTTCTAAACCATATTCGATATTTGAATGTAAGGGGATTTTGAAAATTCATAATATCTCCCTTATTATGAATTGTAACAAACCAATCTTATTAAGCAATTGATGCTTTACAATTGTCCCTTTATACATTTTTTCGTAACCCAAGTATTTAGCGAGTTATTTGAATTTTATTGTTTTCAATTTTCAATAACCCTTCCTCCTCCCTTCACAACACACAACCTTTTTATCATCGATTTTTTTTTTTTTTTTTTTTTTTTTTAACAGAGAAATAGAGGATATGGGATGAGCTAAGATCAGCAGTGCGCTGACATGTTGTAAGTGAGAAGTTAGACAGAGAGGGGATCTTCTAGTAGAAGGCGATTGAAAACTAGGAAATATGTGAAATATTGTGAGTAATGCTATTGAACCCACTGGAGATACGCCGTTTTCGGCAACTGGAAAACTATATGATATGATACCTAATATAGGTTTAGTTACACTCTCCTAGTGAAAAATGTCGACGAAGAATCCACGTTTTTTTTTCTCAGAGAAAGTTTATGTTAATGATTAATGGCCACTTTGTGCTACTACGGCTAATCGGGATCTAAAGGTTACCACCCTTTTCTACCCAGGGTTAGGATATCATTTCCTAATGCCGAGGCGGGAATCGAACTCGCCACTCCTAAAATCACATAGCTAAGTTTAGGTCTAATACACGATATATTGATAAGGACAAGATAATGAAACTTTTCATTGGTAAGTGTTTGTGTGGCTGAAGAGAGAGATGCTAGTATAGGAGATGGTAGCGCTTGCGTGTCACCCCCGCCGGTGAGCAGAGAGGGAGGCGGGCAGACTTCAGTCTATGCCCTGCGCCCGAACTAACAGGAGGGCTGTGCTACTCTCCTCTCCTAGACATCGCGAGAACACACAACTGTCGCCGAGAGTGTCATGTTCAGTGCCCGAACAGTGTCCGCAGTTTAGCTCTATTCCAACCCAAGGCGACATGTCTTCAGGATATAGGCTTGCCAGGGGGAAACATCTGTATGCCGTCTTCGTGCTGGTGCTCTTCTTAATAAAAGGCAATTTTTATTTTTATTTTTTTTTAAATTTTATTTTTAATTATTAGTGAAACACACTTATTCTTGTAACAACCCAGCACTTTTTTAAATTATTTTTCCGACGAGACATTTATCTAAAGAATGCTTATTCAAATATTTCCCAAACCTAAGAAAGACTTAATGATACTAGTTTGGCTATTCTACCAAAGACACATAACGTTACCCTCTGTTATCAATCATACATATCATATGGAATAGGATTTAATAAAATAATATAATAGATCTTTGCGGCAAATACGCTACGAGCATTTTCATTCCACCCAAGCAAAACTCAAAAAAAACTTTTTCAGAAAAATATTTAAATAATACAAGAATCGATTTAAAATGCAATACATGCTCATAACTGTAATACTAACAAAAACGTACAGCAAATTAGCTAAACAATCAATTGAATTCCTATGACTTAACAAACATATACTCATCATTCTTTCTGATAAACCTAAAAATTGTATTATCTCTATTTTTCGTCAAATTTCAATTCTGATAAAACCTAGTCCTCCTTTATTGAGATTATAATATCTAATTAAATTTGATAACAAATGCATAAAACTATTCCGTAATAGTCATAAAGAAGAAATTAAAATATAAATATACAAAAAAAAAGTAACCAATAATTCCAATATTAGCTAATTGCGTACAAATTGAAACGGAGTACTAAAAAAGTAGCCTCCTGAAGAAGACAGCATTTGTAATTATGCATATGTATATTGCATAACTGGTATATTAGAACTTTTGAATGTTTAAATCCATTCTAAAAATAATACTTTTATTTGGTTAAGCTTTTCAAAGGTTGTTTTTAAGATTCCTCGTGTTATATTTTAAACTGAATAGTATATAGTTTCGTTATTTGTAAATTATGTTGTAAATTATATTATATTATAAGAACTCAGATTTTGCTAGTAACATAGGATTAGTTAGATATACCCTTTTTTAATAAATTTGTGTAGCTCTAGAAATGTCAAAAAATGTCGAAATGAAAAATAAATATGTAAAAACAAATGAATGGGCATAACAATAATTATTGATTAGATGTTTAGCGGATTCGTATTTTCTTTTAACTTTCTTGCACTCGTATCTTCGCCTAAAACTTGGTTCACATAGAAGTGTTATATTTTCCATGAAAAACTTTTAAAAAATTCAAAGATCCGGAATTCAAGAATCGAGGATTTCCTTTCAACTTAAAGGTATATTTTGAATTGTAGCACAATCTAATTTGGGTTTCGCAATGATAGCTGAATAGCTCAGGGCATATATTCTTGAGAACTCTATAGGATATATTTTTAATGTAATGTATTTGTTTTATTTTTTATGAATACTTATAAATTCATTTTGATTGCAATTCTTCTCATAATTAAATTAATTTATGATTGAATTACATGAACTGGTGGGCCTCAAAAGTAAAATATGTCGATTATAAGCTTCCTGGCAAATGGATAATTTTAGCAGTTCATTATTCAAATAACTGTATAATTTAACATGTTATGGTAATTGGTATCGTGTTACCGTTAAAAATATTTTTCTCGGTATATTAATCAACAGAGTTTCCATTGTCACGAAACCACACAAAATGCAATGCTAATCCGAATCCTTATTGTTAAAAAATGATTATTAACGAGTAATTCTATATTAGTTACCCACACTTTTTCTTTATTTAGAGGGATTAATGCATGAATAAGTTTATAGGAAATAATTAATAAATTAAATAATTATTCTAACCAAAATTAATTGTTTCTGTAGAAAATTAAATCAACCCAATTAGAATTTAAGTTATTATTGTTACACAATAGCAACGCTATTTTGTATGAAATTTATTTAGCCCACTAGTTATAATTTCACCATAATGAAATTAATTAAAATTTTCTCCGTACACGAAAAATTATAAGCTGAATAACGAATCGTAAAATAGCTGCAATATACGTTTTTATTAAACATACTTTTTTGCAGGGTGAACAAATAAATTTCTAGACGTATTAGTATAGTTCCGTCTGATTCTTCTCTTACTCGATTAAAAAAAAATAGTGGACATTTAGTTACGAGAAATTGTTTAATGATTTTTGAAACCTTAGTTCGTTGATTAAGTTTCTGGAGAACTACTGGACCCGGAGTGAGAATATTCGGTCCAAATATCACAATTCCTGGCCATTTTGTACGGATTGGGAGTGGTGTGCTCAGTGAAGCCTGACTTGATAAGAGGTATATTTGGTCACCCATCCACTTGCTGTCTGCGACCGGTTGAGCTGTGTTTTGGAAATTAATGTTTAAATAGAATGTGAGGGGGTAAATCTTAAACAATGCCAAAAGAGACTACATTATTAACATATAGTTTTCCTGAAATGGTATTTTTTTAGTCAAAGAAGTGAATACTACATGAATTCAAAAGAGAAATGTGATTGATAAAAAGAGATTTATTTTCATACAATATTTCTTAAAGGGGATTTCGTCAGTCTTAAGACGGCTCACCTGGAACTCAAAAACCTTGGATATTTCTTTTTTGTGTCATCATTCCCTATTTTTTTCCAAAATAATGATTTTCCTGGAGGAAACCCAGGCTCTTCTGTGACGAGTCGGACCTTGGTCATAATGGTCCAATCTGTAGCTCTTCAAGTATACAACCAACTAATTATATAATTCTGGTCATTTACGGACCAGCCCCGTATTATATAAATTTGGAGGCTCGTGATTACTGCCACCAGGAGAAGAAATTTGTCAATGAAAGCTTTCAGAATATAACCTTAATAGCTTGCTTTCTCTTGAGGGTTATTTGCTAATGATAATTAACTTTATGTAATATGATAGACAGTCCTCTGGATTATTAAAATTTAAAAAAAAAACAATTTCATAATCCAAGTCTTTGTATCCAATTTACTTCTTATTTAATCAAGATAAACCATTCTTCGAGTTTAAAATTTTTCCATATTGTTCACTGTAGACACATTGCAAACCTCTTACGCAGAATCGTTAATACACGGTTGTCTAACTGAAAACCACTTAGTCCTGTTGATAATGGTCACATTAAGCAGATTTTCTGTGCTAATCTAAAATAATCATGATTTTTACAATCATCAATCAGCTCCGTATCTGGAATGATCTCAGATAAAACATTAATAATATCACTATGGACTTGAATTTCTAAATTATCTCTTATTAATAGCCTAATGTTAATGAAATGGGTAGCGGAAATATTCCGGCGCGTAATTTCTTAATATATTAGGTTATTATGAAAATTGCATGAGTTTGCTGAAGGTTGAATTTGCTAAAATACAAATAACTCTGTTAATATGCGTGTAACAGAAAATATACATAAATTAGCAATTGTAGAAGATTACGTTATCAACAATAATATTTTTGTAAAACAACATTTTTTAGCAGATTTCATCTATTTAATTGGCTGCAGTTTAAACCTTCCATACCTCTTAGTCCCATATAACGTTTCATTTTTATGTGTAACATCGATAGTTATTTCCCCTAAGAGAAAATGCTTAAACGTTTTACTGAGGAAAAAGTTAAAATAAGTCCATATTAATAAAATCTTAACGGTACAGGTAAATTAATCAGGGGTGAACTGTAAGGCTTCAGTATGGAGTCGCGATGAAAGGTGATTTACCATATTTCCACTGAAGTGGAATCAGATTGTTAAGTTTTTGTAAAGTAGTTGATATCCTTTTTACATAACTCCTTCGTTCCCCTTTCAATTTAATCTTATGTCATTCCTTCAGAAAATATTAATACTTCCAGTGAGTGTTTCGTATATACATGTACCAGTACATACCTTATTTGATTGGCATAAGTTGTTTCTCTGATAGTGGCCTCAATTTTGCTTTGATCGATTCGGATTTGGACATTTAAACGTTTCATGTAACAGATCTAATGATAGAAGCATAGGAGGGTGGAGGTTCAAAAAAGTGATGTAATTCACTTTTGCGGGTGACTTTGCTATTTATCCAACACTCCTGATAATTCGTTGTTTTCCAATTGCCCGGTGTGTGCACTACTAATGATATAGTTTCTGTGTGTGTGTTATCATTCTTGATGTCCTCATTTTGTTTGATCGTTACAAAGCTTCATATTTAAGGTTATACTAAAGACTAAGTTGCAGTGATTCAAAACGAAATATGATGCATATCCAATCTTTGAAACAATTTTAAATAACAAATTTAACTGTATATAACTGTCTTTTTTCTCTGTATATTTCTTCTCCAACTCTCATATTAGCTGAGATATTTGCTATTTTAGTTTTCAGCCTTTAGTAATCTCTGACTGTTATTAATGAGATTTTTATTTAATGCACAACGAACAACTAAGCATCTGATATCCAGCTTAAATTTAACGCCCTTTGCCAGATGATCAGCATTAAAATCTTATAAAACCAAAAAAAAAAACACAAAAAAAACCAGCAAATGAAAAATATCCTTAATTTACGCAGCCCCGTGTGACGAATCTTTTATCTTCGAAGTTCATGCCTTTTCAAATGGAGAGAATGTAGTCCAAACACCTGGAAAATCGGCTCCTTGAAGTTATAATATTCCTGGTGACCTAGTTTTAATGCCTCTTTTTAATTACTAATATGTAAAATAAGTAATTATTTTAGTTGCTAACTGAGGTCTCTATTGGATAGCTTGTCGAATCACTGTTTATTTACTTTAGTTTAACATTTGCTATTCTTGACTATTTATTCATCGTCAGATGGAACGAGACTAATTCTGCAATGACATTACTAAAATAACTGAGTCTTATTATCCGTTTTTATCGGAGCTTTGAAGTAGAAAAACATGGCTAAGCGTTCATTTATCTTCTTCTGTCTGTTGGCCGAAGTTTTTTTTTTTTTTTTTTTTTTTTGTTTTTTTTTTTTTTTTTTTTTTTAACTTTCATTGATATATTTAGCTCTGACCTAAATGCATCTATTTATTTATTTGTTGGGGACTGTGCTATCAGTCTTCCTATTTTTGCAAGTTTGCTAATCACTGTGACAATCAGCAATACTTAGAACGACAAGTGATAAATTCACAAAAGTTGGTATTACAGTTATTTTTAAAGCGTGATTACTCATTTCACACAATTAACGCGAATTTACATAATTAATCAGGAGCGTGATTACTTATGTAAAATTCACACAAAATAGTGTTTATGTTACTTTTTTCTTCTTCTTTTTTTTAATTTACGAATATCTCTTTTAATACCATTTCCAAAAAGTGCTCTTTGAATATATGTATTAACATTATTTTATTCTAGTATATCATTTATTTTAATACCTACAAATTTAGTCAACTTTATTAATGAGAAAACTTTTAGACGGTTATCGTTCTACTTTGTTGTTGTAATACAAATTAAAAAAAAAAAAGTGTCAGCAACAGCTAAAGTTACAGTCGGAATTTTTTCTTAGTTGTGAAATGAAATCTTCATGTTTAGGAATTATTAAATATGCAAAGGGGTTCTGTATTGCGGGTTGCGACACCATGATATGAGAAATCTCCCTCATATCCTCACCTGCAGTCTTTCCTGTGCAGTCATTTTTTAAAAAAAGTCAGACAATCCTTCCTGAACATTTCCATTTACACTGTAATGATAATGTAACGTTCTTATAACAAATCGGGTTGTCTTTATTTATTTTATATCTGTCACAGGAATATTTTATACAAATTTTGGAACCATTTTTCTATAAAAAATAGCCATAATTAACTCGAAAAGTAGGAAGATACCGCTTTATTCCTAAGATATGAACTTCTAATATTCTATAAACAGTCTCCTACTTTATAAATATATGTCATTATTTAAGTATTAAACTGCGGCACCTAGCTAATAAATATTCCGGGTTTCCCTTATAATATTCAATACTTTTGTACTACTTGTTTTAATAGTGCTTATTTATATTAAAAGATACAGATGCTTATGTTGTAAAATAAATATTATTTTATCGTAGAATAAACTAATGGCAGCACTTTAATAGATTATTGGTGAAGCTTTAGGTTCACATTTAATTTAAGAAAATGAACTCGATTTCTAGGTTTTGAAATACTCCTAATGTAATATAATAACCATTTGCTTTATTCCTTTCTGTTACATACGTCAGAATCTTTTCCATTCTAATAATTTATCATAGTATTTTCAAACTATTAAGACATAAATGTAATAGTTTGATAAATATTAAAAAAATATTATTCTTTTAACTCTTGATTATTAAACTCACTTAAATAGCCAATAAGACTGTAACCAAACCATCTTATATCGGGCAAAGAATAGGGGGGGGGGGATATTTGTTAGAAGTGGAAATTTTGAAAATTCCAAATATTTCCGTTATTATATGTGGTATAAAAAATGTTATACAATATTAATTTAGTTATTTATTAACGTCCACTTTTTGCAACTCAGGCTAATTGGGATGTTATACAATAAATCTTGTTAAACTATTGACGCTTCTTAACATTGTCCTTCTAAATATTTTTTTTGTTGCTCAAATATTAAGAGAATTATTCATACTTTATTGTCTTCAGAAGACTGTAAATCCCCGATTCTACACAACGAATTATCACACAGATATAAAAAATATATGGGGAGAAGAGAACAATCGTATTTCAAACCGGCACGTGGGGAATCTGCTTTCTTAACGCAGCCCCTGCGTGAAGGTCTTTTTTAATATTCATAGTTTCCACTGTAAGACTATATGGTTCTGGAAATAATTGTCTTAAAAAAATAGCTTTTATATGTATGTGAATAAAAAAAAAAAGTAAAATAATGTATTAATTCCGATATTTTTTATCAATTTCCTAATTGTTTAAGAGAAAATTGGCTCGGTCTGTTTTACTTTGTTTGCAGGCTACTTAGTACCAATGCTGTCACATTTTTACCACAAAAGTTTTGAGTTTTAGAGAATGTTATAAAAAAATATTTTTATTTTTATAATTTTCTCTAGTTTCATTTTCTTATTTTAAATTCATATATAGACTTTCACTCCATCATCTATACCTCTTGATAAAATGAAAAACCTTAAAAATGCGAATAACATCCATAGCATAACCAACGATGTTTAAAAAACAGTAATTTAAAAATAAAACTTAATGAAAATCACATATATGGTTAACAAACATAAAATCAATAATAAATTAAAAGTAACCATAAAAAAATATTGTTGAATACATCATGACATTAAAAGTTATAAGTTATAAAGTCATTAAAGATAACAAAATCAGGGATGTAAATCCTGTGAATGCTTACAACAGAGGAACTAGGGCGAAAATGAATAGGTGAGAAAAAGGAATGAGAGTTGTATATGTTAATAGTATGCAGAAACAATAGATGTTTGACAACATTTGGAATAGCCTTTCTTAATATATTCACGGAACTAGAACTCGAGAGTGGTTTATTTTTATCTATTTATTTATATATAATTATTTTTTGCTTACGGAAATAAAGGTGTCGTGAGATAATAGGATCGGATTAGATCAAACACGTACAGAAGCCCTAAAAAACCGGGACACTCCCAACGCTGACATTGCGAGTGTTATTGATTCAAATCTAACAAATAATTCAGAACAAAACCAGTAATCGTTTTTTAGTTAAGTAATAAATTGTATAGTTTTCATAATTAATATTGTGCATTCGGAATTGATTGATGATTTAGAAGAATTTTCTGGTTATTTTGTTTATTATTATACATATAATATAATAATATATTTTTATTTAATTTTATTATTTTTTTTCTTCTTAAATTTTTATTTCAATAAATTATCTTTAATATAAGCAGATTAATGAAATTTTATGTTCTTGTTTATTTTTATTTTATTTTCTTTCTTTCTATTTCTTTATTTTTGTTTCTATTAATTTAAGATTACTTATTTATCAAATTTGAAGATCACCCAATGTTGAGTAAGCTATTTTAACTGTAATGTAACTCATTGTTTATTAATATACTAATTATAGCCAAATTATTTATTTTATCAATCACCAATATTATTGTATTACTTTAGAGAAGTATTGTACCTATCCATGTGTTTTAATTTTACTTTTTTTTTTGTTTTTGTAAAAATTCGGACCCCCTGTAAAATGTTTATAGATTTTTTATCTATCTGTCTAATAAATTGCATAGAATAAGAACGGTCATTTTACTTCAATAGTGTTTAACATTATTTTCAAAATTTGATTTTGTTCCATAACTTTATAATCATTTCTTTATATCGCACTCCTAGAATAGTACAGTGACTAGTCAAAAATGATAAATTTTCAGAAAAACAAATTGTAATGTTTTGGGTTCTCAACATAGCTTATAAAATTATAATTGTTTTTTTATTAATTTAAATCTGCTTGCACCTAGTGACTTCTATGAAATCCGCACCAATAAAAAGCGAGGTGTGGGGGTTGTCCCAGTACTATTTAAGAAATATGAAGTATCACCTTAAGTTGTAACAATTTTTTGTGAATCAAAATTAACAAATCTTAAAAAATAAAAAAATTATTTTTTAATAGAAAGTATCTCTGAAAAACTGTCTTTTATGCATTTAAGGAAATAGGACAAGGAGAATAAAATAAAAATTGTTAATGCTTCAACTTTTAATTAATTAAGGTTAATGTGTGTTGAACATAATGATAGATAGGAAAAAAAAAGGCATATAAACGTTTTTTATAAAATTATTCCTAATATACGGTGGAAATTAAACTACATTATACTTACTCAAAAAAAAACAAACTTATTGTCAGATAAATTTCACAATCATATTGAACTCAGGAAAAATCACTTACATAAATATCAACTTTATGAATATTGTGAAGGTATAGTTTTATTAAAAAGTAATATTAGTATATCTTAAAAAGACTTATTCTAAGTGATGTCTTATTATTAAGTACAGTCTCAAAACTCACAGCCTATAGACAATACTTTCTGGAACATTCTAAATTTCTTCTAACTAAAACTTTAAGCCATAAAAAAAGTAGCTAATAAGTTCAGAAGAATAGAATTACTCTCTTATATTTTAGTCTCCTTATGCACATATTTTTTTAGGTTTTCGAGATTTATAAAATTTAAAAAAAAAAATTCATGTCGCACTGCTCCACTACGTGTCCTCCCCTCTCTCTAATAAATTAGTAGTGTAATATCTGTCTCTAGCCATGTCTACTGAACCTAGAAAAATAGAGATGCTACTTTCTGTATAGACTAATAAGATTAATCTGCCTTTAGGGACAACTCAATTTTTAGCAGATTTCCCTTAAGGGAAATCTGGTATTGATGTCGTGCTCATGACGCGGATTTCGAAAAATGTATTTGAAGACATTCCTTCCATCGATCCTACCCAGGAGATGACGAAAATGAGGTCCGTTCAAAATTATATATATATATATATATATATAGATATATATATATATATATATATATATATATTTCTCTGTTAACGCTCTAGCGGTCGCAATTTTTGTTTGATCGTTACCAAACTCGGAATTTAATCGTTCTAAGTAAAAAGGAAGATCAAGTTCGTTAATGGCTGAAATCGGACCAGTGCGAGGGGGGGGGGGTGAGAGGGGGGACTTTTGAAAATTCACAATATCTCCATTGTTATGCGTCTGATCGAAAAATTGTATAGAATCAATGTTATTGTAAATTAAATTTACTATAAATATTGTTTTATACATTTATTCTGTATCTTGAATATTAACCGAGATATTTGCATTTGTATTCTGTGTGTCGTTGGCAGGAGTCGGCTATGTGTGGGAATTGGCGGCCGTTTCCATAACTATTCGTCCCTCTTGAATAGGTTTAGAGATACCTTACTACCACAGGTGTTATTGGGCAGATTTATATACTGGAAAACATCACGTGGGAAATCTGCTTAGTTTACGCAGCCCCTGCGTGACGGACTTTTTTTTTTTTTTTTTGCTTGTAACGATACTTACTATTCTGTATTCTGTGCGATATGTAATTGAGGCTATTCGGAACGGGTCATCTAAATGTTACTTTAGAACCTTATCCATCCATAATGGGGCTAATGATTTCAAAGAGTAAATTCGTCACTGAAAATAAATTCCAATTGACAACGAAGGATTCGAACCGACGATTCTAGGTTTACCTAGAGTATTAAGACCAAAGCCTCAATTTACGTGGCTATTGGATTCCGAATAATAGATCAGCTACGTTACTTATGGCATAATTGTCTTGTACTATTAAAATGCCAATTAAATTTTATGTCAATTTTGATAAATAAATAACGCTTTTATAAGATTCAGCTATTATAATTTATAGGAATATCCAAATTTATTTAATCGAAGAGTTCAAAATAAAACAATGGCATTGATGAATTTAACCTAATGGAAGACTTCAAAACTCTAATATTGAAAGGTATGTCCCTGTTAACTGAGAGGCTTATTTTAAACTAAGTTTATTCTTTGAAATAAAATCTATAGATGATCTGTTTGTGAGATTTATTGGTTTATTTATGTATGCTAAAGTCTTCTAGTCTAATAAAAATATAACGCCCATGTTGGTTTTAATATGCACATAATTTGAGCCAGCAACCCTTATTTGCTTTACCCTAAAACTACATAGTTTATTTAACCCCTGAATAGAATCGGAAAACCCTTCAGTCCAAGTTTCCTCTTTGATAGCTTGTTTATAAATACTTTAATTACTCCTACAAGATCCAGTGATTTTGCCGAATCGATTTCTCCATGACCTGAAGTTGACCTCTGAACATCCGCCTTTCTAACTTGGTTAAAATAATTCGTTTTAATTCTAAAAGGTCATCCCATTTTCAATATTATGAATTCGATATCATAATAACATTATTTTCTTATTATAATCAGTTGGTTCTATAAATTACCGGACTCATTAGAATTTATAAAGCTATTCAATTATTGTGTATCACTCTGAGTAAATAAGTTATACTATTTATATACTAGAATACTCTTAATATAGTCCATCGAATTAATTCCACAAAATCACTAAGCAGTGACCATCGATTCTTGTATTGGCATTGGAAAGCCACAATGATGCCATCACATTATGTTTCCTATTTCACCCTCGGATAGAACGTACACAAAATATAGTATTTTTGTGGGCATGACTTCATCTTACTTGTAGAAGTGGGTGATAAAAGGCTGAAACTAAAAAAGAAAATAATAGAAAAAAAAAAGTAAAATTAAATAAAAAAATGTATAGAACAATAATTGTTAGACATTTTTTTTCAACAACGTTCGTCAAATGTAATTATATAATTTTATAATATAATTAATAAACTACTTCTCAAATCAGCACCTCTTAGTCTTATTTCGATATTAACGAACTCATTCAATTAATATTGAAATAATAATGACATAATAAACATTAATCTTATTTTATTTTAATTATCAAAAACTGAAACAATTAATAGATCTAATATTTATTTATTATGTAGAGCTCCGCAACTGTGGCGACTTGGATTATCTTGAACTTAGGGGAAAACAAAACAATAGATCTAATACAAAATGAAAAAAATATAAATTCCTTCTACTCAGTACAATATTTACAAAATATCTCGGCACGAGTCAGAGAAAATGTAATTGAAGCATTTCTTACAAAAATGGTTTGACTTATTGTCCTTACAGTCAATGATGCACCCTCCTTTTTGTTATATCTGTTGTACCAGTAAATAAGTGGTTAAGTCCACTTACTCACTGGTCGACTTAACCACTTATTCACTGGGGTTACAGATATAGTTTAGGTGTAAACATATGTTTTATAAAACATATGTTTACACCTAAACTATATCTTAAAATTAGCCAAAGAGATAGATATAAAATTAATGAAATTAAATATAGTACAATTTTCAGAACAGAACAACGTGGAAATAAATATATAAAACACAAGTATTCCAATGATGTAAAATAGCCAAAATTATCTCACCAACTCCTCCATAGAGAAGAAAATAATATGCATTATATTTGCCTGAAAAGTGTACTTTAAAACTGTTACAGCCTTTTTATATTTACTCATTCATATTAATAGGTTATTTGAATGTCACGAAATTTAAAATATCTATATTATTTGTAGCTTATCCATTAAATTCGAGTGCACTTAGCAGTGCATTTATTATGGAATGTTTTCCTCATGAGTGTTACAGAGAGGTAAATGTAACAGGAGTGAGATAGTAATGTACACGGAGCCCAGTAGTGTACTGATTATTCCTCCACCTGACCTTGCCGCTAGAGTGAGCTCTGTGCTCTTCACTTACCGGAACCCGCCAATGTCATTAACCTCAATGCAATTTGTTGGTTTTTTTTTATATCCTGCTCTCAAAAAAGTTTCATTTGTAGGATTTTTCTTTCTCATCCTATCAAATTATCAAACCACTAGACTCAATAATAATAAATGTATTCGAAAAATAATACTTTCTTTTCGGTAAAGCACCTAATCATGTTTTGAAATTTAGTGCCTATTTTAGCAGATTTCCCTTGAGGGAAATCAGCTATTAAGGTTGTACTCATGACGCGAGTTCCGAAAAATTTCTTCAAATGTCAATCGATCCTACCCAGGAGACGACGAAAATGAGGTCCGTTCAAAATTATATTTATATATGTATATATATATATATATATATATATATATATATATATATATGCCTGTTAACGGTCTAGCGGTCGCAAGTTTTGTTTGATCGGTACCAAACTCGGAATTTAATCGTTTTATGTAAAAAGGAAGGTCAAGTTCGTTAATGGCTGAAATCGTTCCTCTGAATCCGAAACTGTTCGTCCCTCGTGAATAGGTTTAGAGATCCCTTACTACAGATGTTATTGGGCAGATTTCTCTATTGTAAAACTTCACTTGGGAAATCTGCTTAGTTTACGCAGCCCCTGCGTGACGGACTTTTTACCTTAATACGAAGCTCATGTAAAGGTGGCTTTAAATTTAAGTTGGGCAAGAGACGGTTAGCAGTTGAGGCACCGTCAGTGAAGATCGCTTGATTAACACTGAACATACAAAAAGTCCGTCACGCAGGGCCTGCGATAACTAAACAGATTTCCCACGTGCTTCACTTATTTACATTTATCTCAAAACTTAAAAATTCAAAGTGAACAATATTTGGTATTTAGGATTGCCATAAAAGTTTTTCCTAATATAACAGCATACTGTTAATTTGAAATAGTAGGAGTGGGTGCTTACTGAAGGTCAAAAACTAAAAAAATGGAAATAGCTTCATTAATAATCAAGATTGTGAAAAAACGCAGATAATATCATTTATAGAACATTATATTTGCAAAAATTTTGGTTTTATACAATTTTTCGATCTTACGCACAATAACGGAGATGTTAAGAATATTCAAAATTCCCTTCTCTAAACCCTCTCCCACAGGTCAGATTTCAGCCATTAACGAACTTGATCTTCATTTTTCTATAAAACGTTTAAAATGGATTTTAATATCGATCAAACAACAATTACTAGAGCGTTAACTGACGTATGTGTGTGTATATATATATACACACACACACACAGTTCGGAACGGACCTAATTTTCATAATTTCTTGGTTACGATAGAAATTTTACATTTGAAGAAATTTTTCGAAAAACGCATTATGAGTACGACCTCAATACCTGGTTTCCCTTAAAGGAAATCAGCTATTAACACCCTCAATAATGGATTTAACGAGAACATGTGTCAGAACAACAGTTGTTGATCATTTGATTTACAAGAAGATAAATTGCATGAGATTCTTTGATCCGACACAAAGATGCGGAGATGTTTCGTATTTTCGGTCCCCCCACTCTAAACCCCACTCCATTCTGGTTCAAATGTGCCCATTAACAAGTTTTACCTTTTTAAAAGTTTTATATGAACTTGTTAACTATTGTGCACGGTATTGATCCCCGATTAATTTAAAGATACAAATATGCATAGATGGATCGTCTCCTATTTGCCTGTATCTCAACTGGTTTAGTGTCATGAAAACCATTTTTGGTATATACGCTCGGAATAAATCCTTTCAAAATATATTGGTTGTAAGATGTTTAGAAATTGAGGTTTACAAACGCCTAAAAACGAAAAATACCAATAACTCGCTCAGTAGTCGAATAAGTTCCAAAAAAGTGTCAATAAATTAATAGAACGTCACTTTTGGAAATTAAATGTTTAACAAGATAAGTTGAAAATATTTTCTGAAGTAACTCATACTCAAAAAGATATCGAATTTAGTATGAAGGAATATTCAGGTATCTAGAGCATTAACAGAGGAAAGGCATATTTTACAATAGTCTGTGATAAATAAAGTAGAATTGGGTAGTTGAAGACAGAATTTTATTTTAGAAGTGCAATTAAGCTTTTCAATATTTTCCTGGGAAAGTACATGTAATTCTAGGACACCGGAATACCTACTCCAGATAATTTGTGAAAAATCACAAGATATTTTCATTTTATGTATATTTTTAAATAATTCATTCTTGCTATTATAGTTATTAATAATTATTTACTTCCTTTTTTTTCTGGACTTCAACTTTTACAAGCATTCTATATTATAGTTAGTAATAGGATGTTGGTGTGGGTGATTCTGTCACTGTTTAGCAACTTCTGTTATTGGTTTATATTTTTATTTTATATAAACTTATTAATAAAGTGTACTCTTGTATTATAGAAAATTAAAAGTAATTCAAGTTCATAGAATGTACCAGTATTATACAGGCCATGTAGTAAATGCACTCCCTTTCTGAAGAGTTTTTTCTCTAAGGAAAATCAATTATAGGTATTGTATGTATATTATATACATACACACATACACACACACACACACACACACACACACACACTAATTCACGCACGCTCACACACGGACGCACACACACACGCACGCGCGCACACACGCACACGCACGCTCACACACGGACGCACACACACACGCACGCGCGCACACACGCACACGCACACAAATTTGAATTTGTTGTTCCAATGAAATTGCGTTATGAGTAAAGTCTCAATTGCAGGTTTCATGATCAGAGCGTAGGCGTGAAATAACTTACTTATGAACGTGCAAAATAACTATCATGAGAATAAAAAGGAAAATATACAGCAATTTTCAGAAAAGGCTTCAGATAACAACAACAAAAACCAAAAACAGACAAATTATAATAAGTGATAATGTTGGTGATAGATTGTGGTGAATAAAAATGTCCCAGACACCACGACGAACAAATTTCATTTGGGAATGAAGCCAGCAGACCAGGAAACCTTAAAAGAAATTGCTCGTGAAATAAAAGTGCTCCCCATTCCCAGTTATGGCTCAATTCCACGGGCAGAATAAAAAAGGCGAAACAAGCAGAAAATAACATTAAATATAGGAAAAAAAAGGAGAAAAGTAATGACGAAATATTTTTGCCTTAATTATTTTACTCTTGTTTTTGTTTCTGTTGTATATTTGTTGTTCAGTTGTAGCCCTAATGTTTCTGAGCTTATATTCAAAATAATTTCCAAAAACCAAAATTGATCAGATTTGTTTGTCAAAATGAAGTCGGTTCTGGGATACTAAAGGTATTATATGTATGCATATTCATTGCACAGAAGAAGTCGTTGGTCCGTTCACAATGTTTAATATTGTTTCTGTATAAAAAAATATAAGTAGATTTAATTGAGCCTAAAGAATACACAAATAGAGCAATTATTGTACGTTTACTGAAGTGGAATTTTCATATTATACTCTTTTAGAACGAGTTGAGAAATAATCATTAACTCAGTTTTAATAATTTTCAAACTCACCATGTCTTAGGATGGATGTTTACATTAATAAAGAAAAACTCAAATATTCTTAGAGTAGGCTATATTTAGCAATATTGTTCTTTTAATCCTCTCCTTTTTTAAAGGGGTATCAATTACGGATAATCGCTGCTTAAAACCTATTGATTATATGAACGAATTAGAATCATTCATGAGTTATTTTAGAGTTCTTTGAATAATGTAATAAATATACTTAAAATCTATTTAAAAAAAGGTGAGATTTAATTATAGCTCGTCAAAGTTAATTGCAGGTTTTAGCTATGTGCATAGATACATTCGTTCAAATTGTCGTACAAAAAGTTATCCATTCGCATGCACACGCTTGCGCATGCACACACATTCATTTATATTTTGGTTGGGATTATAGGCTACAGTGAAATTAAGCCCCGAGTAATATGGGAAGGATTTCTGATCAGAATTGTACGTAGTCAGTGATCAACCAGTAACCAGTGTTTGGCACATAATCCCTGTTAACCAAGGAGGACCTGGCAGCAGACTGGTGGGCGACATTGTACCGTCGCACACTGGAGCGATCCTTCAGTAATGTTGGACATTTGGGGGGGGACTTTTAATTTGTGATTTTGATTGTATTGTTAGTAGCACATAAACCCTTTTCAATTGAGCAAATTGATTTTTAGCCATATTATTGCAATGGTTTTTACATAATGCCAGGCTATAATTGCTATGTTAAAAAAAAAAAGCCTTGGCTTATTTAATTCGTCGTGAACTCTTATTTCATTTTATAAATTATTGTTGCTTCCAGTACACATTAAGGGTATTATAAAAAATCAAAAACTGGAACAAAAGGTTTTTAAAATTCCTCTAATTTTTTTTTTACATCGAGCAGAAATAAATTTTATTTAATTGAATTCGCAAATCGCTTGTATTTGCTTGAAAAAATACCACTTGGCATGCTTTTAGGAGTATATTGTCTTATTTACAACGTCGTCAGATCTTGCCTAAACTTGCCTATTCATTAAATATTTTACTTTTAGAGTTAACACTTTCGGTGCGGAAGAAGTATCCCCAGACCTTTCCCAACTATGCACGGTGTATTACATTTAATGCCAAAACTTAACAACGATAGCAATCGCTTAGAAACAATATCTTTGGAAGTAAAAGAACTTCTAATTGAAAAATAAAAAAACATTTGAAATTTTAGAAATGTTAAATATTCTTCCAGCTTACAAATTCTCATTACTAAATTAAATGCATCGATTTTGTTTAAAAAATTTTATTCTAGATATATTTTTGTTTACAATTTTAGTATTGCGTTTGTGAACTTCAATTTATTAAAAAAATAAAAATTTATAAAACATATGTTGATATTATGTGTCTACAAATCACAATTCTCTACTTAATAAGCGATACATAATCTGTATGTACACATATAAAATTCATCCTACCTTTGTATCGCATCTGACAAAGTTGCTTAAAAAATTGGTGATGAGGTAGTTCAATAGAGTATTCGATGTGCTTTAAAATGACACCAGAATCAATATTATGAACCAGTAGAAACGGAGATATTAATGAATGCCCGCCTTACCCTATCACTCGCTCCAGAGTGCGTCGGAGGGAGACGAGGGTCAGTCAGAGCAAGGTTGACTTACGCGTCAGACTGCTCTATGGGAGTCATTATTGTTAGTCATGCCTATTGGCTACCAGAAGTATACCATGAACCTAGCGCTCACTAGTAGCAAACTCGTGAACTAATGTTCTCCCTTCCCGGGCCTCGAACCTGCACCTCTTTATCCTAGGGTAATTGGGAGGACCGGCACCCTATATGTATAAGCCACCTAAGGCCATTTAAAGTCATCTTTCCTATTAGAAAAAAAATCCTTAAGGGAAATCAACTGAGGTTGATCAATCAATTGAGGTTGTACTCATGAAGCAATTTTGGAATAATTCCACAAACTTCCATCGATCCTACTCAGGATATGACGGAAACCAGGTCCGTTCAAAACTATATATATATTTACTTACTGTCGCATAATTTTTGTTTGATCGTTACGAAACTTTATGTTTTAAGTAGTTTTATGGAAAACTAAAGAGCAACTTCATTAATGGCTGGAATCCGACCATTGGGGGAGGGGGTAGTGGGTATAAGAGGGGAATTTCGAAAATTCAAAATATCTTTGTCATTAATATTAATTATATCGTATATAAATTAGTTATTTCCATCAAATGAAATTATATTTAAATGTTGTTATATGAGTATTTTCGCTATATTGATTATTGCTTTCATTGAACTTTTTGAGATAAATGCAAACACGTAGGAAATCTGGTTAGTTGTCGCAGCATTTACGTGACGGACGTTACTTTTAATTGCCATTGCTATTCTTTTAAATTGAGAGGTAAGACTAGAAGGCTCAAGCCCTTAAGGGCAAATAATTGATCAATATTCCATGGTTATTTATAAAACAGTCCTATAAATGGTTTAATTTCGTAGCGTAGTCAGCTTATGTAAATAAATGCTAATGTATCTCCAATTGAACAAGGTGAGGAACAATAATACACAGTGTAGTCCCGTCTCTTCCATTCGGAGTTGGTTTAAATGGCAGATGTTCGTTTTATAGGGCGAAGGGGTAGAATTAAATTCCCCCACCCTTGTGTCTCGAGATAATTTTCAGGCGCTGTGATGAAATAGTCTAGTTAATAATAAGGAGTTTCGCCGGCTGAAGTTTACGGTTCTATAAGAGTGTATTGGAAGGGCCTAGAGACAGACCTAAGAGAATTAAGACTGGGCTTGGAGTGTAGTGTTATCTATTCAAATTAGCAAGAAGGAGAACTGTTTCCATTCTATCGTGCAAGGAGGCTATGCTAATACACTTCGACATATACTTCAGCCGCGTCTCCTCTATTATGTATATGCCTTCGGCCTACTGTCTCTCTCCTGTCTACCTTAAGGCCCTCTCTCTCTCTCTCTCTCTCTCTCTCTCTCTCTCTCTCTCTCTCTCAAATATTGAATCAACCCCTTAACTTAACTATAAACGCCATTGAATAGTCTGACGTCTTATTGTTCTCACATTTGGACTGATTCGCCTCAATGCCACTGTGGGTTGACTGGGTCTTCTGGCTATTTTACTTCGATTTAAACTGATTTCCTTTAACACACACACACGCACACACACACACACACACACACACACACACACACATGGGGCATGGCAGCATAACTGCCTTTTTAAAAACTTAATCAAACCCAGTTATTTCGCGTTGGGAAATTTTTTAGAACCAATCTTAATGTTCTCGAAATGTTATTATGTACGTTTTTCACTATCTTGACTTTTAACTGAGATATTTACTTTTTTTTAGTTTTCGGACTTCAGTAAACCCCCACTCCGATTCATGTGTTATTAACAATAAGCTGCATATTTTAGAGCACTTTATTTTAAGCCTAAATACAATATATTGTTCTAATAGAACTTTTAAGTTTGGAAATAAATGCAAATACGTGACGCTCGTTCTACTTATTTAATGCAGCCCCTGCGTGACAGAGTCTATTATAATATAGGCTCCTTCCTGAAATTTTATTTTAGTTTCATTTGATAATAAAATCAAGTTGTTGAAGTCCCTCGTTATCCATACGCTGAGTAGACCAATTTCTCGTGTTTGTACCAGTATAGCACGATGATTGATGATAGGTATTTATGTGAACCGTCCAATGGCCCTACAAAAGATGAAGACCAACATCAAAGAAGATATAGCCAACGTAACGCCTGCTATACTGGCACGAGTCTTGACAAACACCAAAAATTGGTTTGCTCAGTCTATGGAGAATAGGAGAAGTCACCTATCTGATCTGATTTTCAAAACTAACTAAAATAAAACTTAAAGTATGTGCCAATAATATAAAAAAAATCAAACAAACATTGTTTTTATTATTGTAGGTTTTTTATTAATAGTTGTGTTCTTTCTATTGTTAGCGGTTTCGTTACCTTTTATTATTGCTATCGCTTTTAATGTTTTTTTGATATTGATATTGATAATTTTCTTTTTGATATTTGAGAAACTATCATTGATTTGTAGCGAATGCTCTAAATAAATAAATAATTTGAGTGTAATAAGTAAAACGCAGACGTATTTTGGTGTTTAAGTAACTCAAGCCCTGGCAGGTACAAACAAAATGTACCACACTGTAACGCTACGTTTATGTATACATCAGTTAATCAATGCAATTAAAAGTAATTATTATTATTTATTAACGTCCACTTTTTTGCAACTTTTATAGCCAGGGTGGGATTTTAGGATATTTAATGAATTTCGTCACTAAATAATTTCCTTTGCCCAGGCGAGAATCGAACTCGCCACTCTAGGTTTACCATGTGAGATAAAGGTCAACACTTTAACTCGCATGGCTAACCTGAGCCCCAATTAAAAGTAAGAATTTCACTAAAATTGTTTAGTTCAGTTGCTTGATGGTGGTTAAATAACCTCTTGAGAAGGAGAGTGGACACTTAAATTATTTTTCTGTTCTATAACGGCACACAAAACTTTGAAGATAAATAATAGACGGTCAGTTTGTATATCATTTGTGTGTGTGTCTGTATATATATATATATATATATATATATATATATATATATATATATATAGAGAGAGAGAGAGAGAGAGAGCCTTAAGGTGAGAGACATGTATAGGTGTATTGCGCATTTAGCAATTTAATCATATGCAAGAGAGTTACTGAAAGGAGATATCCACATAGCAGGTGTTGGCTACGCTCTGTCTCATTCGGGGGAATTTTTCACAGGAATTTATTCTACATGAGAAATAGAGGGGGCCCCCTTTCCACATAAGTCTCCTGGGTATAGTGACTGTTTTTCTCTCTGTCTCCTCTCATATTTAACATCTTTCTTTCCTTTTTCCCTTTGGATATTGTACTCCTTGCAATTTTGTTCTTTCACCTTAACCTCTCTCTTTTTAACAGGGTTATTTTTAGTTATTTCCTGTTGTAAAGTTGTGTTTTAATTATTAACAGAGCGGGATATCTTCATATTATGTCTTTCCATATTATGCATGGAATACCCTCGCCGGAACCTGTCAAATAAACTGCTCTAGTTTAGTCGTGATGACTTGGATAAAACACAGGAATTATTAATAGTTTTATACTAACATTGGTAGCTTGTCATATAAAGATTACCTTATTTTTACCTTGTAAATATTATATAAATTTGTTAAGTGCTATTTGTTTATTCATTCTTATTTGTGTTTAGAATGGAAAATATGCGTTCCATTGGTTTTAGCAGATTTTCCTTAAGAGAAATCAGCTTTTGACGTCGTACTCATGACGTGATTTTCGAAATTTTTCTTCAAATGTCCATCGATCCTACCCAGGAGATGACGAAAATGAGGTCTGTTCAAAACTGTATATATATATATATATATATATATATATATATATATATATATATATATATATATATATATATATATATATACATTTGTTTCCGCTCTAGCGGTCGCAATTTTTGTTTTATCTTTACCAAACTTGATATATAATCGTTTTATACAAAAAGACAGATCAAGTTCGTTAACGGCTGAAATCGGACCAGGGAGCAGGGGGTTTAAAGGGGGAGAATTTCGAAAATTCTTAATATCTCCGTTATTATGCGTCGGATTGAAAAATTGTATAGAACCATTCTTATTGCAAATTTCATGTTCTACAAATGTTGTTAAGTACATTGTTTCATTATCTTGATTATTAACTGAGATATTTGCATTTCTTAGTTTTCGGTCTTCAGTAAACCCCACTTCTACTCATCTCATATTAACAATATTCTATTATGTTATGAAGCATTTTATTTGAAGCTTAAATACCAAATATTGTTCTCATTGAACTTTTAATTTTTGAGATAAATGCAAAAAAGGGACGCACGTGGGAAATCTGCTTAGTTAACGCAGCCCCTGCGTGACGGACTTTTACTTATTACCTTCGAGGACTATGGTCTTAATCTCTGTGTCATCTTCGTTGCAGATCACACACGGCCTTTCAGAATCTCGGTTAAGCAAGTAGCAGTACTCCCTAACTCATTTATTGATGCGAGCGGATGTTCAAACATAAAGAAAGGGGAGCAAGGAGGAGCTATACAATTTGAGAAGGAGTGCTAAAATTTAATGAGGTCTGATTAAAGACCCATCCACTTGGGATCTATAGGGAATAAGGCAGGGTCTGATAGAATATTTAAGAAGGGGAGGGGGCGCTCTGGGGGCCTAGGCACTACTTCAGGACTACAACGGAAGATGGCTTAAGAATAACACATTTAGGGCCTCTGGGTCTCTTAATAGAATAAACTTAATAGTATCTCTTAACTTCTATTAATCTCTTAATAGAATCTATTGGCTACTTAATTTATATTATCCAAACTTATTTATATACGCTGTTTGTCTACTTATGGAGTTAAGTAAATTCAACATTATTACAGAGTTTATAATATTTATTTTATAGGTTGGTTGATAGTATGCTATTTAATAAATGTGTGTGAAATGCACAATGTGTTAATTGTTATATACTTTATCAGATTGCCTTTTCCTTTTCATTAAACAAAATTCATAATTTCATGTCTTTCAATATTTGAGTAGGTATTTATGATTCTTTTATCCATTTAAGAGAGACAATTAACACTAGCGTGAAATGTTTAAATAATATAATTAAATAAGAATGTCCTGA
Organism: Riptortus pedestris; assembly: GCA_019009955.1. Classification (NCBI taxonomy): domain Eukaryota; kingdom Metazoa; phylum Arthropoda; class Insecta; order Hemiptera; family Alydidae; genus Riptortus; species Riptortus pedestris. The sequence continues at coordinate 32,147,948 of CM032229.1, read as the reverse complement.
GTAATGACTTCTTTTCGAGCTATCCTTATGTGATGTGTACTTAGGTTGTATTAAAACAACTTCAGCTTGCCAAAGATTCGGTACAATTTATTACCTTTGTCAAATCGAACTGTATAGGGTACAAGATCTGAATACTGCTAATGTCCATAATATAAAATATACAACGCTCTTTCGGGAAGTAGAGTCGGATATACTACATGAACAAAATCAGACTGTAGAATCTAATATTGTTTTTAATCATTTTAGCAGATTTCCCTTAAGGGGGGGAACACGATTTTCGAAAAATTTCTTAAAATGTCCATGGGTCCTACCCAGGAGATGACGAAAATGACGTCCGTTCCAAATTATATATGTCTTTTAACGCTCTAGTGGCCACAATTTTTGTTTGATCATTACCAAACTTGATATTTGAACGTTTTATGTAAAGAGAAAGATCAAGTTCGTTAATGGCTGAAATCGGACAAGCTGGAGAGGAGTGTTAGAGTGGAGAATTTCCGAAAATTCGAAATATAAAACACTACATCGGATTGGAAACTTGCATAGAATCAATCTTATAGCAAATTAACTGTACTATAAATATTTTTATATACATTTATTCTCTATCTTGAATATTTAGTGATATCGAGATATTGACATTTTTCAGTTTTGAGCCTTTTTCAAAGCCGAACTTCTACTAATTTCTTATTGACAATAAGCTGTTATATTGTGAACCACTTCATTACAAGGTTAAATACCATATATTGTTTTCATTGAACTTATACTTTTGGAGATGTATGCAAATACGGTTCGGTTGACCCACCCCCCTTCTTTTGTTCTTGGATTAATAAAATTCCAGTGACTCAAATAAAAATGATTCCGATTCATTACAAATCACAGCACTAGCTTTAGTAAATAGTTTTCAACAAAATTGGTATGTTATATTCAGATGTATTTCATTAATTGTTTTTCTTTCCGGTAGATCTATCTTTTCAGCACTACGAGGCTGGCTGGCCAATATGTTTACTATTTAGCCGCTTTCCGTTGTAGAGATTATTAGCTTGTAAATTGTCTGAAGGATTCCTCATTACCGTTTGTACTTATTTGCTTAACATTCACGGAAGTGTTATCTGTATGTATATTCATCTATTGTAAACCTTCTCGTGGGAAATCTGCTTAGTTCATGCAGCCCCTGCGTGACGGACTTTTTGATACTGTTGTTGATCATTTTTGTTTTTCTTTTTTGAGCAATATTGTGAATGCACCAAATAAATAATTTGAGTCTAATAAATAAAAAGTAGATGTGTTTTGGCATTTAAGCAATTCTCCGACTCTCCTTTCCGAAAGAGCGTTTTATATTTTATATTATGGACATTTCTTTTAGCTTTTTACTCAATTGGACTATTCTGATCTTGTGAACCATCCAGTTCACCTTGACCAAGGTAACAAATTGTACCGAAACTTCGGCAAGCTCAAGTAGTTTTATTTCAACCAAGTGACCAAAAACCACATCACATAAAAAATTTGAAATGCTGTAATTACAATAATAGAATTATATCTTTTTTTTTTTTAAATGGGATCCATTCAGAGGCCATAATAGTTTTTCTGACTAGTCGTGGTTTATAGTGTTTTATGATGTCCATTTGTGTATATATATGGTGCTTCCGAATTTTCGTTGTATTGTCAAAAATGTATGCTTTCTTTATATTTGAGTTGTCATGTTTTAATTATTTCGTGTTTTGTTATAAACTTTACTGTATAAAACTCAATAAGTATATTTTCTTTCAGTAATTATTCCTTCATTTTGATACTGAAACTATAAAGTTGTAGTTCTTTTGTCTATTTTGTTCTCATGCTATTTTAGTGTTCTCTCTTTATAAAGCCGTACTTGGTTAGTTGTTTATAATTTTAATTTTACTGCCTATTGAATCATATCTTGACCGACTGCCAGTTATTTTCACTTCATTTAGTCCCGTCACGATCATCAAACTCAATTTGTGTTGGGGTGATTATATTTCAAAAAATAATTACAAGCATGCACACGTTGGTGAAATTTGTAATTACTTGCTACAATTGACTTTACGTTACCAAATAATGGCAAATATTTCCCGATTAGCGCAAAAAAAAAAACGTTACACTGGACGGTTGTCCTCAATCATTATTAATTTTGCTTGATTTTTCAATTGATTGCAATGTGTTCTCGATAAAATGCAGACATTAGTTTCACATTTAACGAATAAACGGGGTCTACTATCGGAACCCTCAAAATCAAAATTGAAAAGTAACAAAATATTCAGGAAGACTTTTTTTATTTTTTAAATATATTTTCCGAAATATACGAAAAGGTCGGTCATATGTGTCAATTGCTATCGGATTAAAGTGATGATTCTTTTGTTCATATTATATGATCCTGTAATGATGTGACTTTTCTACCAGTGTTGCCTCAAAGCTGGTAAACGGCATAAGTTGGATGGATGTTATTGAGCCATGTCGAAATGGTGCAAATCTACAAAACAATAACAGTTAAAAATAACATAAACGAATAAAAAAATCTTCATCTTATTGATTAAATAGTTACAGCCTTATATATAAGCAAATTCGATTACCACGGCCATAAAAATATACAGCTTAATATCAAAGTAAGTTAAAGTATAAGCAAATATAAAAAAAGAGGGATATTAAGATGGTTTATTATTTTTTTTACGGGTTGTATGAGGCTATTTTATTTAGTAACACCTGGATTTATTCATATTTTTCGATTTATGACATTGAATAGAACAGAAGATAAGCCAATACCTATGTCAAATCCATCAGAAGGCATCTGTAGTTTTAAACGTTCTTTCTTGTGGTTGTATTTATTTCCACTAGTCAATGGATAAGTAGGTTAGGTTCAGCCATTACGTCTCAATCATCATTAACTGGTTTCTTAAATAAGAAGTCATTGATGATCTGATTCGGTTCATTATATTATTAGTATTCCTTCTCCAACAAATGGTTAATAGAGATTAGGTTAGCTTTGGTTAATTGACATGGCCGCTAGCCACTCGCGATTTAGCCTTTTAATTTTTAATCAATATCCACTTCTCTAGAGATGAGTACATAAACCCTGTTTCTCTAATTCTCACCACTTTTGCTAAAAGTGGGGACGATTTTATATAATCATCTCCATATTCAAAGCTGTCGTTTGGAACCTTTCGTTGAATTAGCTTTAGACATTTTTTTTTAATTATGAAACGGTTGAGGTTTAGATGACTGCAGTAAATTGTAAATTTATTTCAAATCTCCATACGAACCGTTACAGAAATAAGGTTAATTTTGAAGATAGAGAATAAATGTATATAAAAATATTTATAGTAAATTTAATTGGCAATAAGATTAGTTTTATACAATTTTTCGATCCGACGTATAGTAACGGAGATATCGAATTTTCAATAATTCCCCCTCTACCCACCACCCCCCACTGGTCCGATTTCGGCCGTTAACGAACTTGATCTTTTTACATAAAGCGATTAAATAAACGATTCATCTCGGGTAGGATCAATGGTCATTTGAAGAAATTTTTCGGAAATTGCGTCATGAGTACGACCTCAAATAGATTTCCCTTGAGGGAAAATATCAATAATGTATTTGAAGGAAAAAAAATGTTCTAAAACATTTCTATTTCAACATTTTGTTTATTTATTGTGAGTTTTTTTTAATTGGTTGCAAGAATTGTCATATTTGTATATAACTTGTAGATCAACTTCATCTTAAATTAAATAGCACATTAGACATTACCCGTTTAGTACCGGTTTAGAAAGGGGATGTAAACCTAATTTAATTTAAGATGATAGTAGGTTGTATTTGGATCAGAGGATACAAAAAAAACTCTACATTTCACAAAAGCAATTTATAACATTTTTATTCAAGATAAAAAATGTAAATTGATATTTTCTAACTAATCTAAGATAAATAGCTACTAAGTATAAACACCACTTGAGCTTTGGTGAGCCAAAATGATTTCCATTTGATCAAGCCGTAATCCCATGCAATATCCTCAATGTAAAATCCTGTCTCACATATGTTGGAGGCAACCATGTTTCAGAAACTCCCTTTTAGCTACAGTGTTAAGATATTTTGTGACCCCCTAAAAAGTTGGTTCCAAGATTCAGCTTGCGATCAAGGACGAATTTCAAAGCAATCTAAACTTCTACTTTAAATTGTACAGAACTTTCTCTCAGTGCCATTCTTAGAAGTATGAAAACTTATTCAATCACTACGATAGAATTTATTTCCTCCTATACTAGTGTATATTTTTTTTCCAACTTAATCAATAAATAAATATATTCAAATACTCCACCCATTATACACGTAATGTTTTGTTACTATCCTAAATACAAATATTTGTCGTTTAGTTGGTATTTTTTGTGATTAATCGTGCTATGAAGGAGACAACAACGAAGATGCTACCAAATTGCAGAACAGCGCAAGGATTTGGACTAGTTTGTTATTAATACACTCCTGAAGTTAATTACATAAAATACTTTTTAATTAACGATCACTTTGTGCTACTCTACAGCGAATTTTGACGGCATATCTACAGGTTGTCGTCTTTTTCTAGCCAGGGTGAAACTAAAACGTCCTTCACGGAGGGGCTGTGTAAACTAAGTAGATTTCCCACGTGAAGTTCTGCAATAGTTAATTCTTCACACTGGTAACACTTAAGAATGCTGTGAATATTGGTTGGTTGGTGTGCAAATGGTAATGAGAAATCTTCCAGTCAATTTTAATAATTTAACTGTAAACAAACAGGTTAGCCTCTGTCTGGCTAACAGATAGAAATTTTCTTTAATGGAAATAAAAATTATTACTAAAGTATATCTGAATATAAAATACTAATTTCATTGACAACTATCTATTATATCTAGTACTGTAATTTATAATGAATTTTTATCTCAATCACTAAAATTTTAGTAAACTTATTTGCATGTATCTCGTATAATAAAGGTCTCTTTAAAACAATATTTGGTATTTAAGCTTCTAATAGAGTGGTCTATTTTATAACAGAGTATTGTTTGTGTGACATTTGTAGGAGTAGGGGTTTGCTGAAGGATGAAAACTGAAAAATGCAAATACCTCGATTAATATTCAAGATAGAGAATAAAATTATATAGCAATGTTAGCTGTACATTTAATTTGCAATAACATTGGTTCTATGCACTTTTTCCATCCGACTTATAGTAACGGAGATATTTTGAATTTTCAAAAATCCTCTAACTAATACACCACTCAAGGATTACCATATGAGATTAACCCCACATGACTAACCAGAGGCTTCTCCGCAAATCGGTATCATTGAATTAAACTAAACATGTAGCTAAATATTTTACTGAAAAAATTCCTCTGAAAACAAAATTAGCTTAAGTAATCACTCCCAACTACCCAAGACACATTTTGTTTTGCTATTTTTTATCATTTTCTTATGTCGGGACTGAAGAAAGTTTGTCTTAGCCCTCCCTTTGTTCCAATATTTGTAAGGGGCTTTGTTTGTAGAATAGAAAGAGAGTATTCAAAGGGTGTACTAAAGCTTGGAGTTTCAATCATTGACGGGGCTATATTGTGACAAGCTTGGAGCATGCTATTTGTCTCCCAAGCCCTTCCGGCTATATCCGAAGGAGTCGATAGCTGAAAGGGTTCAGGCCGCTAGTGCCACCTTGGGAAAAATAAAATTCCTTCTTATGCTCTAGTCCTTCCTAGCTCTTTTATTATTATTATTTTTTTTGTTGGTAGTCAACATGATCCTTCGTTTTATCTCCTGTCTAACTTAAATGGTATAGACCTACTATAGAGGCCGTTCGGATGATGCAGTGGTTCCTCAATAGTTTTTTGGCATTGTTCCCTTGGCGGTCGTATTCTGTAGAAATTGCCATCTACGACTTAACTTGTAGCGATAACACTTACCTAGAATGGAAATGAGGAATCCGGTAAGAAATGGTTAGAAAGCATAAAGCAAAATTGAAAATACTTAACTCTCATATAATTTCATTTTAGCCCAAACGAGCAATAGAATAATGAAAATAATATTTTAGTAGGATAGTAAAAAAAAAAAGACAATCTAATATTACTCATAAATCAGGCATTCTTTGTAGACCGCCATTAGCCCAGACCTGTTTTAAGCCTGAACAGTAAATTAGTTCCATCTCGATATTCCAAACTAGATATTTAAAAGTTTTATGTAAAACTAAAGTTCAAGTCAAGCTGAAACCAGGGTTGGGAGCGGGTTACGGAGGAGACTTTCGGAAATTCGAAATATGTACGTTATAAGGTGGTTCAAAAAATTGTATTTAAACAGTCATATTGTAAATTTAAAGTTTTATAATTGTTATTATATATGTTTGTCACTATCTTGATTAGCAAGAAATTTACTTTTTTATCCCTCAGTACACCCCCACTCTTTCTTATGTCATTTCAAAAATATCATGAACCATTTTATTGAAAACTTAAATTTCAAAATATTGTTTTCATTGCTTTTATTGTGTGAGGTACATGCAAATACGTTGTATGATGACGCCGTCATTTAAGGCTTTACGTTCTTAACTCGAAAATGTTTATTTGTTCCATACCATACTCGATATTTAACTGATTAATTCAAAACTTAAGTGTATATTAGTTAATTACTGAAGTCGGACTCGGACTCGGGGTAGGGTTTAGAGAGGAGCAAAATTGAAAATATCTCCGTCACATTGAGTTGGATTGAAAAATGTTACATCTGTTACCAATCTAATTAAAGTATGGAGTTTTTAATTTATTTTTTTTATATACCGTTTCTATTTATTCTTCATTAAGATTTTAGTACTTTCTTGTTTTCAGTCTACAGTAAATCCCTTCTACCTTCGAAATTTTATGTATTTGAATTTTAACTTAGAAATTGAGAATATATGCTGAGATTGCGTTATTAGTGTGTCATTCCAGTACTTATTTTTCGCAGGCCCAGCGTGACGGAGTTATAGTTTATCTGTTGTTGAATTATTCAATTTCAAGAAATTCGTGGTATTATTTACATGGAGATTTGGTATTCCAGCTGAGTTTCCTTCAATTTCTGGTTGCAGCTTGTGTTTGGTAAATGAAAAAATACTCATTTCTGATAAAAATTTTCGTCCTCGACAAACTAAGTACTGATATTACATACTTGTGTATTTGTATAACACCGGATAACTTTTTGCATAGAAATGTCATTAATGCTGGTTCTCATGAATAGTAAAACGTAATCATGCTACAGTTTTTTTTAATACTTCAAGGTGCACGGTTCTAAAGTATTTCCCCTCGTTTTTAATAAATATAATGAATAAGCATTCTTAGAACTAAGGAAATGTTCCTTTGTAAATCCTAAACTAATATAACTGCTTCTACTATGTATTCCGTTTAATTTGAAAACTACTTCAATGAGGGTTATTTTTTTTCAATAGACACTATTTTTTTTTTAACGTTGCTAGTTCCAAGAAGAGGCATGGGCAACTAGAGGAAAAGCAAGAATCTAATTTCACGACTTAAGCAAAGTGAAGAAATTCCCTTTCCATTTATTGCTAGGGGTGAAAACTTAAGGCATCCTATAGTTAACGACTTTGAATGTCGTTGGCTGCACCTGACATTCCCTCCGGAAACGAAGTGCTTAACTCTTAGCAGCCAATCGATAATTCCCAAGAGTTTAATTACTTGCTATAGTAATGACATAGCTTCTAATGAGAATGTTATAATCCAGTGTTATATATATATTTAATTAGTCATTTAAATACGACAAGACTTAACCTCCTATTTATTTAGCAGATTTTCCTTAAAAGAAATCAGCTATTGAGTTATATTCATGACGTGATTTTCGAAACATTTTCCTCAAATGTCCATCGATCCTACCCTGAAGATTACAGAAATGTCCGTTCAAAACTAAATATATTTGTCTGTTAACGGCGGTCGTAATTTTCGTTTGATCCTTACCATTCTTCATATTTAAATTTTAATGTAAAAGTAAAGATCAAGTTAATGGTTGAATTGGGAGGCAGGGAGGGGGGGGAGCCTTTAGACGCAGAATTTAGTATTTTGCATCAAAACATTTTATAAAACAAACATTATTCCAAATTGAATGCCCTAATAATGTTAATCTAAAGATATTTCCTGTACCATGACTATTAACAAAGTTATTAGGATTTATAGTTTAAGGCATCTACTGAACCCCCCCCCCCACTCCTACTATATTAACAATAATCTCTTTTATTATGATGCATTTCATTACAAGGTTAAATACCAAATATTGTTGCCCTTGAATTTTTACTTTGTGAACTTATGCAAATACGTTATGTGATGAAGCCATCAAATAAGATTCTTCGTTCTTTATTCGAAAATGATTATATGATCTATACCGTATCCTTGATGTTGAGAGTCGTTTCAGTCAACATAAATGATCGTATTTGTTATTAGCTCGAATCGAACTTCGAATAGTCGGGGTCTTCGAAGTCTCGACGGCAGATTCAAAATCTCAGTTATTATGGGCTGGATCGGAACATTTTATAGAACCAATTTTGTTAAACTCTTGACGTTTTGCATTAATTCTTCTTCTATTCACCTTTTTTCATATATCAAGTATTAAACGAGTTATTCGTACTTTCTTGTTTTTCTTTCTTGTCGTCAGTAACTCCCCCCACCTCTTCTACTCTATCATATATATATATATATATATATATATATATATATATGTGCGATTTTGAACGGACTTCATTTCCTGAGTAGGATCGATGGACAGTGTGGCAATTTTCCAGAAATTCGCCACCTGAGTACATTCACAATAGCTGATTTCCATTAAGAGAAATCTGCTAACATGACTCATTAAGGCCAGGAAAGGAATACTGAGCTATATCTAAGCACGAGAATGTTCTTTGCTTATTAAAAAACATTCATCAGTCATGTAAATATTTCATGTATGTGTGAAGAAGAGAAACTAAAACATAATTTATACATAAAATTCCTATAAGGGCTTCAATAACCTTGGAAACTGTGTAGGTTTTAAGGGGTGACTTTACTTTGAGTAGCAAGATATTTTCGTTTGAAGGCGGAATATAAATTAAAGCAAACATAGAGCCCTCACAATAAGGCTTTCATGTCTGCATTATGGATCTGTGCCTTAACCGTTTCAATACGCCTCTCATCGTATAAGAGAAAACGTATTAGTTAAAATTATGCCCCATTTCAATGATTAGAGCACTGCATGGCTCAATGCCTTTTATAGAACTACCAGAACATTCATGAAAAGGGATCTGGGGTTTCGTGGTAAATTGATCAAAAGTTGCTTTCATCGTGTTTTTCTTAATGCCTTAAAAGATTTATTATTGTTGAAATTGTATAAAAAGTACATATTTTACAACTTTTCAGCTCTATCGTACTAGAAAAATAATATCTCTTTTACCACCTGTTACTTGGGAAATTGAGATACCTTAGACATTTTTACGTCTCTTCTTTTATGTTCTCAGTTATTTATGTCGTAAATCTTGTCCTATTCCCCTTATTTTACCTTAAAAAACATGGCTAACCTAATCATTATTGTATATATATATATATATATATAGATATATATATATATATATATTTATATATTTGTCTGTTAATGCTCTAGTGGTACAATTTTTATTTGATCCATACCAAACTCAATATTTAACCCTTTTATGTAAAAAGGAAGGTCAAGTGCATTAATTGCATAAATCGGACCAGTGGACGGGTTGGTTTAGTGAGGAATTTTGAAAAATTTGTAATAGCTGCTTTACAATAAGTCGGGTCAAATTAAAATTCTTATAAATGTTGTTATATACATATTTTCTCTATCGTGCATATTAAACGAGATATAAGAATATTTTAAGTTTTATTCCGCAAGAAAACCCCCACTCCTACTCATCTCAAATTAATAATAAGCAGGTTAAAACCACGCACTTTTTTTTTGTATGCTTAATTACAAAATTGTCTTTTTAAGTAACCTTCATTATGCGAGTTAATGCGAAACGATGGCGTTATGAATTAAGATTTTACGTTCTTGTTTCGAAAATGTTTATTTGATCTGCACCATACTCGATATTTAATGTTCCATTCATGACTAAAGATCACAAATGGGGCTCATGTGAGTTAATGCGTTGTCCTTAATCTCACACGGTAAACTTAGAGTGGTGAGTTCGATTCCTGTCTAGGCAAAGGTATTTATTTAGTGACGGAATTCAGAAAGGGGTGGTAACATGTAGATAACCCGTGCCACTTAGCCTTAGTTGCAAAAAGTGGATGTTAATTAATAATTTTTAAAGTTGACATATTTTATTTGCTGTAATCGGACCAGGTGTGATCGTAAAAGGTCACAGGGCCAATGTTGTTTAAACTATTGATGTTTTACAGTTGTTGTTCTCTGTATTTTTTCGTAACTCAAACACTAATCGAGGTATTCGTACTTGTTTTCACTTCAGCAACGTTGTAAATCTGTCTAGTTTACGTATCCCCTGCATGGCGGACTTTCTGTTTTATTTATATGTTTTCAGGGAATGATACACATCTATGGCGAAAAAAAATAATATAAAATCTCCCTTTCTTTTGATTTTATGTTTACACTTAATTCCCCCATGACCACCATTGTCTGATGGAAAAGTTTTTTTTTATTTACACAGGAGCACCCACATCTTGGCGATTTGGCTCAAAGTTTCACAATGTAAAATGAAAACAAAATTATAGGTAAATAAAAAAAACTGAAACAACAAAATAAAAATTAACTACAACAAATAATCATTAAATACTAGTATTAAAGACAATTAATGAACATAAGACATAAACAAACCCAAATAAACATTAGACTAGTAATAAAGACAACAATTTAAAATGGTTTTAATAAAAACAATTATGTTATTCCTATATACTAGTACATTTATATTATTATTATTTTTTAATTTATTTAGTTTTGTACTCCATAGCGATGGTAATTGGCATTATTAGGATGATATATTTACTCCTTCGTGTGCTTAACTTTTTTTGCACTTTTATACTATGGAAAATATTTCTTTAATATCTGACTCTTTCTCATATCCGTGGTTTGTCTAAAGAATATAATAAACGTTAACCCTTTTAAATCTTTTTAGGTATGCTGTAGACCTTTTCTATTTTGTATTATATGTTTTTGTAAATGTTGATGTCTTTTAGATATGTTAGAATTTGTGGAATATATTGGCTGCTGTCAGTTAATAGTTCTGTCATATCGTGGGGTATGTGAAGGTTTTCTCGTTGGATGCAGTCTGTCAGTATGTGTTTTATCGTAAGGTGTTTGTTGCAGTATTTGCATATAGGGTTATCAGTCCTTGTCATTAAGTGTCTATGTGTCAGGTATGTGTGACCGATCCTGAGTCTGGCAAGAACAACTACGTCTGGAAAAGTAATGACGTTCGTATTACTAATAGTCCATTGAAATAAGTGATAAATGGTCACAGAGCAAAAGTCATAGGGCTGAATGAAAGACACTTAACAGCAAACAAATCATTCATTAGTATTCATGGTTATGCCGGCTATGAAAAGGAATGCTCCTTGGCCACTAGAGCATGAGAAGGGGTAGCTACACTTGTCAGTAATGACACTTATTGTGGACCCATTCAGCCGAGAGCATCACTTCAAGCTGTTGCTGTTGGATATCCATCCCCCTCCAACATTTAGAGTTACAGTGTGCTTGTCTTCCACCTCGACTGTCAATGGTCATACACGAAACACGAGACCTACTTATACTTTCCAACACACTTGGTCATTAATAAAAATGTTTATGGTTCAACCGTGATAAATGGGCTTCCAATGACGCATGGCAACGCACGACAAGAATCTACGAAATGTCATTTGATTTAGCCTTGATCTCTCTAAATACTTATTCAATGACTCATTTATACCTGCGAGGGCCGATAGTGTGAAAATTGACGTTATTCCTTATCTTTCCTTCCGGTCTCATCTGTAACATGTATAAAAGTGTGTCACGCAGCGGATGCGTTAACTAAGCAGATTTCCCACGTGGGCCAGTTATTTTCATTCATCCCAAAACGTTAAAGTTCAATGAGAACAATATTTGACATATACGCTTCAAATAAAAAGCTTCAAGATATAATAGCTTATTGTTAATATGAAATTTGTAGAAGTAGGGGTTTACTGAAGCTAAAAACTGAAAAAGACAAATATATCGGTTATTAATCAAAAAGTGAAAATACTCATATGACAACACTAATAAAAAAAAATAATTTGCAATAAGATTATTTCTATATACTTTTTGATCTGAAGTATAATAACAGAGATATTTTGAATTTTCGAAATTCCACGCCTATAACGCCCCCCTCCCCCTGTCCTATTTCAGCAGTTAACTACTTGATCTTTATCAATATTATTATATTATTTTACATAAAACGATTAAATATCGGGTAACGATCAAATAATTATTACGACCGCTAGGGTGCTAACAGAGAAATATATATATATATATATATATATATATATATATATATATATATATATATATATATAAATTGTTAACAGATCTCATTTTCGTCATCTCCTAGGTAAGATAGATTCGACATTTGAGGTAATTTTAATCCCATAAGGTAAATCTGCTAAAAAGATTTAGGACGCAAACGGGGTCCACGATAGTCGATCTTATTAAAGTAGGTTGTGATTTTAATTTTGAGTATTGGATAACAATTTTGAACATGATAAAACAGTTATAATTATTAATTTTATTTTAACTAAAAAATTTTAATTTTTAAATTAAATAATGGAACATTTTTTATACCAGCTTCATCCCTCCCACTCAAAAGCGTTTATTTTTACTCAGTGATTTTTATGTAGTACATAAGTACTTAATTTTATTTCGGTTTGTTTTAATTTCGGTTTCATCAATAAACATATAAAAATTAATGTGTGTTTTTTAATTGTTTTTTTTTTCTTTTACATCTCACTTCTATTAGACATAAGTCAAACAACATTTGAAGTTGATGAATTTTCAAAAATGCAATATTTGCTAAGCAGCCGAAATCTGGTGGCATGTGGACTACGAGACAAGAAAAGAACAATTTCCTAGTGGAATGATGAATGACAGGATGTATCAGTTTCTTTAATCCGATGAAAAACATGAGATTTAAAAAAAAAAAAAAAAAAAAAAAAACTGTAGTCAGTAAAAGAAAGCAAGAGATTAAAAATAGATGATTAAAAACATAGTAAACACTTGGTAAATTGTGTTTATCAACAACATATACACAAACCATAAAATTATTCAATGGAGCATAAAAAACTCCGTTTACAGGACTTGAACATGATGGGAGTGTTATTAGTGTCCAACTGGAACTAGGTAACATACTTTGACAGTAATTTAGCAGCTTCTCAAGTAAAAAAAAAAACTACGTACAAAGATTCCTGAAATATAAAACACGGACGGAGAAAACAGACATAACCGTTACATAAAATACCAGCACCCCTAGAATGGCCCGTTTAGTATGCAAGAACAGGAACACGCAATTACAGCACTCTTACTGACATCCCCTGGTCCGGAGTTTCTTTACATTATACAAAATCTAGGCCTTAATAAGATGTATAAGGGTGGTAAATTCGTTTCCGGAATGAATCAGTCATAATGTCGGTACTATATCCTGATAAAAAGGAAATAAATACCCTGCCAATATTACAAAAAATATTAAAATACGACAATACTATACAATGAGGGCAATACTGACTATCACCACTATATACAAACAATCAAGCAGAAAATCTTGTCATTACTGAGGCACTCAAATCACTGCACGGCATTTCAAGTGACAGAGAGACTAGTATAATCTACACGGACGGCAAAATTAACAGACCGCATTTACAGTAACGAAAATCATAACGAACATACTAAACAGATCATAAGAGTGATCACATTGTGTAAACAGAAAAATCCAATTGTGTCAATAAGGTGGATAAAAGGACACTCGGGGAATTTAGGAAATGACACAGCAGACCAACTTGCAAATACAGCTTCAAGAGACGAATCAATACCTATTACATACTCTAACTGGTCAAACCTACCATTAAAACTCATTTAGGACAAGAATTTTATTAAAAATGGGACGAATGTTGGACAAACACACCTAAAGGACGACAATTACTGAAGTACAATCCAACTATATACCTGAGACAAAAATAACATTTACTAATTCTAAGCTTATACGATTTATGTCAGAACCTACAAAAAGCTACTTCTACAAATTTAAACTATCAAATGTGACAATGAGATTGAATAGACACATGGCCACCTCTAATATGACTGTACATTACTTGACGGGCCAAAAACAAAATTCATCAAGTATATTAACATACAAAACGGAACTACATCAAGGGGTTTAATGCATTTATACAAGAGGTATACGAAAAAAGTGTATATATCAAAAGTTACTCTAAATAACAAAATAAACAACTGTTATGTTTATATTTGCCGAAAAACCAATAGGAAACGAAATATCTCTATTTTTAATTTCAGAACAAACAAACAAACAAACAAATAAACATATAAACAGACACCAAAGAAACAAAATGCAGTTATGGTATCTATGACATGTGAAACAAAAAGTTATCGTGAAATTTCGCGAAAAAAATGAATGTACAGACAGAGGTTACAATTTTATATATATATATATATATATAGTACATAACTGTGTAGATCTACACCTACTGTTTATACACATATGAAATATTTTATTTTTTTTATTGATTTCATAATATTTGTAATTCTTGTATACAAACAATTATCTGCATTATTTGAAATCTGTGTAGTATCCAAAGGATGGAGCACACAAAATTTAAATAAACTCCCATGTTAGTTGGATACTCTGCATGGAAAACAGGAAATACTCTACCAGCTATTGGCGGATCTGTTTAACTAGCTGTAACTGCAATTTGGTCGAGAAAATTATTGACAGGTAATTGCCATGGCACCTAGAAAAAAACAAACACTTATCTCCTTATTAGAGCGGATTTCGACCACCGTTAGGCAATAAGACTTGAAATCTACAAAATGGAAAGAGATATCCATGATGATTTTCTTGAGAAATGATCAGTTTTGTACTTCAACTAACAACACAGTATAGGGAAGGCTCATATCTTCTGCACCACCTAATGATAGGGTGTTCAATGTAATATTATAGTTTTCTTTAAGAATTTCTTTTCTTGACGATTTTTCAGGAGAATGATTGACATAAAGAAGCTAAGCACTGCGTTGCTCAATATTGCTCTGAAACCACTTTTTAAATCTATGCCCATTAAAATGAGGGTGATACAGTATGCACGCTGGTTTATTTATTTATACTATTTTTATTTATCTGCTAATATTTTGATGTATTTTTGTCATTTCCTTCGTTGGTAAGCTCCAATAATACATTTTATTCTTTACTTGACCCAGTGCTGCTGCTGCTAATTGGGTCAGCTTATCTACAACGCTGTTTATTAAGCCTCAATTTTGATATTAAATTAATAATTATCGTCCACTTTTTGCAACTAAGGCTAATTATGACGCCATTTGCTATTTAGTCATCAAATAAAGTGCTTCATGATATAACAGATTATTGTTAATATGACATGCGTAAAAGTGGTGTTTTACAGCGTGCCGAAAACTAAATAATGCAAATATCTCGGTTAATAATCAGAATAGTGAAAAAAGTCCGTCACGCAGGGGCTGCGTAAACTAAGCAGATTTCCCACGTGAAGTTATACAATAGAGAAATCTCCATACGAGATCCGAACGTTTATGGCAAAGTGCCGAACTAGCTTTTCGCGGGAAATTCAAAAATCCGGTATCGGCCCAAATTTCATAAAAATGCAAATATCTCGGTTAATATTCAAGATAGGGAATAAATGTATATAACAATATTTATAGTAAATTTAATTTGCAATAAGATTGATTCTGTACAATATTTTGATCCGACGTATAGTAACGGAGATATTTCGATTTTTCGAAAATCCTCCCCTCTAAACCCCCCCTCCCACTAGTCCGATTTCAGCCGTTAACGAACTTGATCTTTCTTTTTACATAAAACGACTAAATATCGAGTTCGGTAACGATCAACCAAAATTGCGACAGCTAGAGCGGTAACAGACAAATATATATATATATATATATATATATATATAAATATATACAGTTTGAACGGACCTCATTTTCGTCATCTCCTGGGTAGGATCGATGGACATTTGAAGAAAAATTTCGAAAATCGCATCATGAGTACGACCTCAATAGCTGATTTCCCTTAAGGAAAATCTGCTAAAAGACTAGATAACATCATTTATAGAACGTTACTTTTGCAATAAGATTGGTTCTATACAAGTTTTTGATCTGACACATAATAAGGCAGATATTTTGTAGTTTCTAATTTCCCCCTCCCACTTGTAATAACGGAGATATTTGGAATTTTAAATATTTCCCCGTCTAACCCCCCCCCCCCACCCTTCGACTGCTCCGATTTCAGCCAATAACTTGATCTTTAGGTTTCCATAAAACGTTTAAATATCAAGTAACGACTAAACAAAAATTGCGGCCGATAGAGAGTTACTAACCTTTACATATACATATATGCATACACAGTTTTGAATGGACCTCATATCCGTCATCCCCTGATATGAAATCACTTTTTAAATCAATACCCAATGAAATGCCGTCATTACAATATGTACGCTACATTACCGTTATTATTACAATATGTACGCTACATTACCGTTATTATTACAATATGTACGCTACATTACCGTTATTATTACAATATGTACGCTACATTACCGTTATTATTACAATATGTACGCTACATTACCGTTATTATTACAATATGTACGCTACATTACCGTTATTATTACAATATGTACGCTACATTACCGTTATTATTACAATATGTACGCTCCATTACCGTTTATTATTACAATATGTACGCTACATTACCGTTATTATTACAATATGTACGCTACATTACCGTTATTATTACAATATGTACGCTACATTACCGTTATTATTACAATATGTACGCTACATTACCGTTATTATTACAATATGTACGCTACATTACCGTTATTATTACAATATGTACGCTACATTACCGTTATTATTACAATATGTACGCTACATTACCGTTATTATTACAATATGTACGCTACATTACCGTTATTATTACAATATGTACGCTACATTACCGTTATTATTACAATATGTACGCTACATTACCGTTATTATTACAATATGTACGCTACATTACCGTTATTATTACAATATGTACGCTACATTACCGTTATTATTACAATATGTACGCTACATTACCGTTATTATTACAATATGTACGCTACATTACCGTTATTATTACAATATGTACGCTACATTACCGTTATTATTACAATATGTACGCTACATTACCGTTATTATTACAATATGTACGCTACATTACCGTTATTATTACAATATGTACGCTACATTACCGTTATTATTAGAATATGTACGCTGAAGGTTTAGTTATTTATATTATTTATAAGTTGGCCAATGATTGAAGGACGAAAAAGAAATACAATTATTGTGAAATTAGAAAGAACCCGAGGAATGAATACAGCTCGTTCCTGGCGGTTCAATTCTTGCTGAAAACTTGGATCAAAATGGTGAAGTAATTTCCACCTGATTGAAAGTTTCCCTCATGTACTGGGCAAAATCGGAGGAACTCATGCGAAATATATGACATACAACAAAAAAGGCCTAATAAAAAACATGCCAAGACTGTGCTATGATATATTAACGTTAACTTCATTCAACTCAAACCCAATTCCTGTTTGTGTGTGTTTAAAAAAAGTCCGACACTCAGGGGCAGTGTAAACAAAGCGGATTTCCCACGCACTGGTATAACACACTACTGATCTCATCTGGCCACAAATTCCCTATTTCTAAGTAAATACCCGAAGAGAAGGGGGCCAGGGGAAGTACTGTAGGACTAGAACAAGAAAGTAAGAATAACTCGCTTAATATTTGATTTACGAAAAAATGAACAGAACAACAATTGTTAAGCAAGGTTGGTTCTATATTATTTTAAGATCCGACTCATTAGTTGTGAGATATTATAAGTTTAAAACCCCTCCCCCTCTAAACCACCACCATTAAAGCTCTGAATTTAGTAACAAATATGATTTTGAGTATTAACTTAAACGGTTAAATACCGAGTCTGGTATAGATCAATTAAACATTGTTCTAGAGAAGAACGTAAAGTCTTAGTTCGTGACGGCTTCACGCCACGAATTTGCTCATCTCACAAAGTAAATGTTCAATGAAAACCACAGTTGGTGTTAAACCTTAGAATGAGGTGATTCATAATATAACAGCTTGTTGTTAATATGACATGTGTAGGAGTGGGTGTTTTATAGATAGCCGGAGACTAAAATATTCAATATAGAAAAAACAGGTACATAACAACATTTATAAAACACTGCATTTGCATTAAGATTGGTTTTATATTATTCTCCAATCCGACGCAAAGTAAGAGAGATATTATGAATATTCAAAATCCACCTCTTCCAACCTTCTCCATTAACGAACTTGACCTTTACTATTACATGAAACAGTTATATGTTGAGTTTCGTAACTGTCAAACAAAATTCGCTACCGCTAGAGCGTTAACTGAGCGTGAACAATTTTGAACGGACCTCATTTTCGTCATCTCCTGCACAGGATCGATGAACATTTGAAGAAAACCGCGTCATGAGAACTACTTCAAAAGTTGATTACCCTAATGGGAAATCTTCTAAAAGTATAACAACCAGTAATAACACTGTTCTGCTTAAAAATCCTCCCTCAAACAGAAATATTTTTTTTTGTTTTGAGGTATGCCGTAAATGAAAATATTTCGGTGGCTAATATCCAACATAGAGAAAACAGGTTCATAACAAGATTTACAGAACATTACATTTGCAATAAAATTTGCTTTATTTTTTTTTTTCGATCCGACTCATAATAAGATAGATATTTTTTATTTTGTAATTCCCCCTCCCACTGGCGCGATTTCGGGCATTAACGAACTTGACCTTTACTTTTACATGAAACTTTTATATATCGAGTTTGGTAACGATCAATCAAAAATTGAGATCGACTAGAGAGTTAGCAGACATATATATATATATATATATATATATATATATATATATATACACACACACACACACACACACACACACACACACACACACACACACACACACACACACATAATCACCAATTTCGACCGGATCCCATTTTCGTCATCTCCTATTCCTTCTAGGTAGGATCGATGTATATCTAGAGAAATTTTCCAAAAATCGGGTCATGTGTACAACCTTAACAGCTGATTTCTCCTTAAGGGGAATGTGCTAATATATATACACTCAACCGCAAAAAAAACCGGACACTTCTTTTTTGTCGTATTAAAAGCTAATTTTCAGCAATTTTCTTTATGTGGGTATTCTAGTTATTACAGAGAATTTAGAGTCTAAGTCCATTGAACTAATCCCTTCAGGATTAGTAAACAATTAGATAAAACTCAGATTAGATTTAATTGTCGTGAAGTTGATCTATTCTAAACTGTATGTAGTTTTTCGCATATTTAAACATCTTTAATTATTAACCAAGCATTTTCTTTAATTAATGTTTTATTTTTATTTCGGTCCAGAATAATGGGTCTTTCAAACTTAGATGGAAGGCCGGAGCTTACGTTACATTGCCGAAACGCTTGGAGTAGCGAAGTCTACCATTCACTGTAATAAAAATAAAGAATAATTTTTTTTTTTTTAAATGTGTTAATTTATCTTTTTCTTTTTTTTTATTTTGTATTTTTTTGTAAATAATCAATAAAAATTATTCACTTTTGGCAGATTTTGTTTAAATAACCTATAGATTAACCAATTATTTTAATTAAAAAGATTAATATACATATATTTTAAGTATTTAACAAAATTATAAGAATAAATCTAAGTGTCCGGTTTTTTTGCGGTTGAGTGTATATATATAATCTGTTAACGCTCTAGTGGTCACCATTTCTGAAAAAGATATGTCAGAAAAATCTATGCACCTTCACACACTTCCTGCGAGATTGCCTTTTTAGCAGATTTCCTTTAAGGAGAAATCAGCTATCGAGTTAGTACTCATGACGCGATTTTTATATATATATATATATATATATATATATATATATATATATATGTATGTATATATATATATATATAAATTTGAACGGATCTCATTTTCGTGATGTCCTGGGTAGAATTGATGGACATTTGAGGAAATTATTGGAAAATCGCGTCATGAGTACAACCTCATTCGCCTTACAGGAAATGTAAAAAACTGTTGTGGGTTGTGATAGCACAGTTCATAAATATGCCAGTTGTGTGAACACACTTGTACACTATATTTGTGAACTTAAAACATAATCGAACAACCTTTTTGTTTATGTGCTGGCGATCAATGAGATCAAAGTGAGAAAGAGAGTGTAATTGCAATATTGACAGTGACATTATTAAATGTCTATCTATATATCGAGGCCATCATACCTAACAATGCTGTTGATAGTCCACTCTTCCCACCGTTCCATTTCAAACGATAGCATCCACGAAACCATTCTCCCTGAGTCCATTACTCTTCTTTATCTTTCTCCGATAATGCCCAGATTTTGCTCCAACAACACGTAAATATAGCTTGCCACTTTTCTCAGTAAATCTGCCCCCCTTCTTCAGGGGACATTTGTTAGCCCTTAAATCGTTCTGTATTTTACGGCCTGGCAGTTGTGAAGGAGTGCTCACCCTTATCTCTCCTTCTGATAACGCCCTGATAGTGCTCATTATCAATTTCTGCGTTTCGGATTCACAATGATGATATCTTACTGATTATTGTAAATTTAAAATGGTATGTCAATGAATACCATAGTTGCTTTTTTTACCTTGGAATGGAGTGGTTCATAATATAACAACTTGTTGTTAATATGACATGTGTAGGAGTGGTGGTTATATAGATAACTAAAGACTAAAACATGGAAAAACTCTGTAATTAATCAATACAGAAAAAACAGGTTCATAACAAGATTATGTTATCGTAGTTCATAAATATGCCAGTCGTGAACGCACTTTGCTATATATGTAAACTTACCATTGTTTCAGTGTTGTCCTTCAATACAGTTTAAATGATTCGCAATTTTATTTTAGTATTACTTAGTTCCGTAAACTACACTTCGGACCAACCACCATCATTTTTTACAATCCCTCGTCGCTTCTAAAATTACGGATCCAACCTTCACTAGTTGCTCTCATTACTGGTCATTAAGCTCCCATTGCCTGCCACTCCATGTTTTAGCAGATTTTCCTTAAGGGAGTCAGCTATTGAGAATATACGCACGACGCGATTTTCATCAAATGTCCACCGATCCTACCAAGTAGATGACGAAAATGAGGTCCGTTCAAAGTTGTATGTTTATATATATATATATATATATATATATATATATATATATAGATATATATATATATTTATGTATATGTATATTTGGCTGTTAACGCTCTAGCGGTCGTGGTTTTCATTTGATCGTTACCAAACTGGATATTTAAAAGTATTAAGTACAAATAAAGATCAAGTTCGAATGAATGACTGAAATCGGACTAGTGGGAGGGGGAGTTAGGAGTGGAGGGAGAATTTCGGGATTCATAACATCTCCATTATTCTTCGTCTTATCAAAAAATTGTATAGAACAAATCTTATTACAAGTTAATATAAATATTGCTCTATAAATGCTCTATAAATATTGTTTTGCTGCACTCAACACATCTAATATTCAAGTAAGAATTCTCCTTTCTCACCTGTAACCACCCAACTCATCTCACATCTGCATCGTAATTTACAGTCCAACCTCTGGGCAGCGTAAACTAAGCGGATTTCCCACGTAAAGTTATACAATAGAGACATCTCCATACGAGTGCCGAATAGTTAAGCAAACGGCCGAGGTTTCCTGCTTAATTACAGGCAGGTATCAGTCGCAAGACCAGTAATAGTGTGCTGTAAAACCATCGCCTGTGATAGGCTAGAAGTGGAGGAGGCTTGTGGTGGCGGCTAAAGATCTCCTTGGTCTGTAAAGCCAAGCAAATAAAACAAAATATTAGTAGTGAGATTAACGTTTCCATTAAGACGATTTGTCTTAAAGTAGATTTTCTAAAACATTCTTGTTCAATTTAAATTATTTACTATCGTCCACTTTTTGCAACTGAGGCTAATTGGGACGGGTTGTCTACAGATTACCACCCTTTTTTAGCCAGGGTGATACTAAGGATTTTATTTAATGAATTCCGTCAATAAAGAAATTCCTATTGCCCAGGCGGGAATTGAGCTCGTCACTCTAAGTTTACAATGTGAGATTAAAGGCAACGCTTTAACTCGCATGGCTAACCTGAGCCCCAAGGGGTAATTTGAAAATTCAAAATATGGTCGTTACTATGCGACGGTTCGAAAAATGTTATACAATCAATCTTGTTAAACTATGGATGATCTAAAATTGTTGTTCTATAAATGTTCTCTTAACTCAAATATTAAGCGAGATATTAACTTCTTGTTTTCAACCTTCAGTAAAGCCCCACCACTACTCAACGAATTTTGGCCCAGAAAAATAGAACTGAAATGATATTACTACTGTACTTACCAGCACGTCGGAAATCTTCTTAGTTTATGCAGCCCTTGCGTGAAGTGCGTTTTCTTTATTAATGACAGTAAGCTGTTGATAAGAGTGATAAGGAAGATAGGCTAACCTGCTCCCCATTCATGTTCAAGCTTCTTAAGTACTTCATTCGTGGTTTCCTTTTATATATATATATATATATATATATATATATATATATATATATATATAAAATTGTATAGTATGTTTGCGTTAATGAACAATGTTGTAAGCGACTCTATTTATCTATTGGTGAATTGTATGTGTTTAAATCTGAAGCCAATATCAGCTGTTTGTTAAGACGGTGTAGATACAGAATAAGCCCTGCTCTAAGGTTGTCCCAGCCGGGCGATATGAAATGGTATTTGATGCCCAAAGGGGCAGACAGAGCTAAAGGTGTAATTAATAACCGGGGAGAGGGAGACCATTACAGCTGTGCTTCTATTTGTTCTTGGTGTTCTAATGGAAGAGCGGGCCTTATACTCCCCTCTCGAGGCAGTATTATGCTCGCGCGGGGCACATGTCTCGCGGTGCTTTATACTGCCGAGGAATGGTGATATACCGTCTTTTAATTGTGACAGCCCATTGGTCCTTTAGGAACATCAGTCATGCTGTCTCGCGTCCTCAGCATTGGTTGTCATATGATGGCTGTTGTAGCTAGCATACTACTCTTTTCGTTAATTGTTTAGTATTGACCGACAGAGAGAGGTGGTGTCTCAATTCGCTTACCTTCCCCCAACATACAGTTTCAACTGAACAAAATAATTATGTCGAATTCAACTATTTCAAAGAATATGAATGAGGGCATCTTATACACATAATCTTTTATTACACTCAAACGTATTTACAACGTTTCATAGGCATGATTTTATGTTAATGCAAAACGAGAAACTATCCTTTGAATATGAAATTTCCCTTGATAAAATCAATGACATTAGACTCAAAAATCAAGTTATTATACTCATCTTATAAATAGGAATAAACACCATCTTATATAAAAATGAATGTTTGTCTGTATCCTTTATAGAATCGTAAACAGCTGAACCAAATTTTATGAAACTTGGTATGTATATTACTGCTAAAACAGTTTAGGTTTCTGGCTGTGTTAATATCCTCTGAGACGAACAGGAGTGGGGTGGGGGTTATAAGGGGGCCTGAAATTAAAAATAACGATATTTCGTCTCCTATTGGGTTTTCGGCAAATATGCACATGACAAAAGTTGTTTATTTTCTTATTTAGAGTAATTTTTGTAATATACCCTTTTGTCGTATACCGAAGTATAAATGAGCTATACGCTAAAAACAATATTGGGAATCAACAATTTTATATGGCACAAAAGACTCAACCGAATTGAACGAAAATCTGTATGTGATTTGGTATTAACACCTCCCTGATTATAAGTTATATTAAATTTCGAGATATGAACAGGAGTTGGGGGTTGTAGGGGAGGTCTGAAATTAAAAATAGCGATATTTCGTTTCCTATTGCTTTTTCGACAATTATGCACACGACAAAAGTAGTTTATTTTGTTATTTAAAGTAAATTTTGTTATATGGACTTTTTCTATATAATGAAGTATAAATGAGGTATACACGAAAAACTATAGAAAGGGTCAACAATGTTATGTGACTCGAAAGACTAAATCAACGAAACTCTGTATTTTTACAATGATAATATGATAATCTATGATTATGCTATATATATATATAAAAAGATACATGCACAGGAAACGGGTAATATAAAAGTATTGTGTATTCTGTTGAATTAAGCACATAACAAATACTATTATTATTAACATATCCACAGCACTTCGGACTCAGGTGTAAATCCTAAGCATTGAGACGGGAAAATGTAAAAATGTTGTACAAAGTAAAGCCCAGAAAAAATACAATCATCGTTCAGCCTTAAATGATTTCCCGGGCAAAGCCGGGCACCTTAGCTTGTTTACTATATTTATTTCATGTCATGTTAAAAAGTATTTGTTTTGCCCTCACTATTGGTTGCTACAGACTAGTATTTATAATTACTATGCTGTATATCAGCCACTCATTCGTTTCCACTTGGTATAGATGCTTACAGTGTAAAACGAAAATGATGGAGAAACAGGAACTGTGAATAATAAGCAGATTTCCCACGTGCTGATCTTCAACAAAAAATTCCCTATAAAAAGGAATGGCCAGTCGAAATGCAACCTCGTCTATTGAGCGATCCACAGATGAAGTCATATGATTATTTTAAATGACCTTTAATTCAGTGTTGCTCCTATTAATAAGTATATATGTGCTTAATAAATAAATTGAATTTAACACACTTCATGAAAATTAATATGATCGTGAAAATATCGTGTTTATAATCGACAAAACACGAATAGTTTTGTAACATTCACGTGAAAGAAAACGTACAAAATAGCATCTGTACAAAATGTCTAATATCGAAATCTATATTTTAGAAATCACTAGAAAGCGAGTAGAGAATAGATTGACAGTATATACAAGATTATATGACAACGTGTTCACGAAGTTTTTCACGGTTTAACTTCAACGATTTTCCCCCATGACTATTTGTCAGATTTAACATACTTGACTTTAATTTGCCATGGAGCATTTAAATATCGAGTTTGTTAAAGTGTGTTAATTGTGTTGTTTTTTTTTATATTTATATAATAACATTGGATTACAATTTTTGATATAAATACAAAAAATGCCTTTCTTTAATAGTCGATTTTTTTAAATTAACCTGCCTATAATACATAAATAGTCGTAAAGGAAATCCAAGATAACAATGCAACTTGGAATTTGTCAAGTTTTTGAAAAATTAGTAAAATACATGTAATTTACAGATTATATAGAATCGCCCTAATCTTATATACATCCGTTAATATGTATCAAAAAAGTTATAGGCCATTATTTCTAGATAGTTATGTATTTTGAAAGCCCTATACATATATTAACGCTAATAATGACAATTTTCTGCTTCCAACCCCTTAAACGGTTTAGTTTTTGCAGATTTTAAAGGGAAATCAGCTATTGAGGTTGCACTTATGATGCGATATTCTAAAAATTTCTTCAAATGTCCTTTCCTACTTAGTAGATGACGAAAATGAGGTCCGTTCAAAAGTGAATATATATATATATATATATATATATATATATATATATATATATATTTGTCTGCTACCGCTCTAACGGCCACCATTTTTGTCCCATCGTTACCTAAATCGATATGTATGCGATTTATGTAAAAGGAAAGATTAACTTCGTTAATGGCTGAAATCCGACCTGTCGGAGGGGGGGGGGGGTTCGAGGGGAACAATTTCAAAAATTCTTAATATCTCCGTTATTATTGGTCGGATCGAAAAATTGTATAAAACTTATCTTATTAATTATTTAATGTTATGTGAATTGTTTTCAGTAGATTGATTGTTAACCAAGATACTTCCATTTTATAGGTTTGGCCTTCAGTAAAGCCCCCCCCCCTACTCATTTCATATTAAAAATAAGCAGTTATATTTCGAAGCACATTATTTGATGCATAAATACCAAATATTGTTCTAATTTAGCTTTTACTTTCTGAGTTAAATGCAAATACCTGGCACTGCTTAGTTTACACAGCCTCTAGGTGATGGACTTTTTGGTTAAGCAGCTCTTGTATGAAGGGGATTGTTACTTATGATAAATTTGATTATGAGCATTTATAAGATTTCTACTCTTGAAAATTGTCATATATATATATATATATATATATATATATATATATATATATTTATATTATTAGTCCTTATCTTTGTCCCAAGTAAGGATATGGATCCATATAGCTGCCAAATATCGGCGGGAATGATATTCTTGCTCATATTTGGTCGCCATCATTTTCCCTGAGGCATTTCACCTTGGGCTCTCATGGGTCCCATTCCATCATCTCTTTGGCTCATCGATTTTCGCTTCATCTCATATCTCCTGCCTATACCCATTCAACCTCCATACACGCCATTCCCCCTCACTACTACTCATTTATATACCATTTCGGTGAATTTAGTATTCCCAAACTCAAGTATAACAATCTAATGATATCCGCCATCTATGAATTTCGCTCTGAAGACATGCTTGTCTCGGGGCAGGTTACTTAGCCTTTTCAGACAAAGTAAAGTACAATCACTATTGAAAACCATTCTTCTACAGATTGAGGTCATCATTACCCAGTCAATAATCGGTTGTTAAAATTATCCCGTCAAAGAATTCCTGAGCTGCCAGCGCATTTTTAGCAGATTTCTCTTAAGGGAAATCAGCTATTGAGGTCGTACTCATGACGCGATTTTCGAAAATTTTCTTCAAATGTCCATCGATCCTACCCAGGAGATGACGAAAATGAGGTCCGTTCGAAATTATATATATATATATATATATATATATATATATATATATATATATATATATATATATTTGTCTGTTAACGCTCTATCTGTCGCAATTTTTGTTTGATCGTTACGAAACTCGATACATAACCGTTTTATGTAAAAAATACAGATCAAGTTTGTTAATGGCTGAAATCGGACCAGAGGGAGGGGGGGGTTTAGAGGGGGGATTTTCGAAAATTCTAAATATCTCCGTTGTTATGCATCGGATTAAAAAATTGTATAGAAGCAATCTTATTGCAAATTAAATTTACTATAAATATTGTTATATACATTTATTCTCTATCTTGAATATTAACCGAGATATTTGCATTTTCATGAAGTCTGTGGTCGGCCATCTTCGTCATTTCTCGGCTCAGGCGGAAGCTTCTTCTAACCTGTAGTTTTTAACCTTACCTTACCTTACCTTCCTTTGTGAGATTTATGCAAATACGTTCTGTTCATCCGCCCCCCCCTTCTTTAGTTCTTGGACTACTAAAATATGAGTTATTAAAATATAAATTATTCTTACAATTCAGAAGCCGTTTCAGTTGAAAATTTATTTTAATTAACTGAAAGATTTCTCATTATCTAATCACGGTGGTATTGTGTTACCAGTGTGCAGATTTCTCTATTGTAAAACTTCACGTGTTAAATCTGCTTAGTTTACGCAGCCCCTGCGTGACGGGCTTTCTAATTCCCCACAATATTAACATACCTAGACTACATTTTCTTGGACGATCAACAACACAGTTATTGCGCCCATTCAGAGTGTATAGTTACCTTCCGCTGAGTAACTTGTAGTATTAAATAAAATAACATTATCTAACGACTTAACATAAACTAATTAACTAAATAGACTAATACTAATATTTACAATTTTTAGCAGATTTCCCTTAATGAAAATCAGCTATTGAGGTCGTACTCATGACACGATTTGAAATATTTCCACAGATATCCTTCGATCGGACCTAGTAAATGACGAAAATGAGGGCCGTTCAAAATTTTATATATATACATTTGTCTGCTTCAGCTCTAGTGGTCGCCATTTTCGATTGATCGTTACAAAACTCGATATTTAAACATTTTATGTAAAACTAAAAATCAAGTTCGTTTACGACTGAAATGAGAGAAGTCAGGGGGGGGGGTTTAAAGAAGAGGAATTTCAAAAATTAAAATATCTCCGTTATTATACGTCGAATTGAAAAATCGTATAGGACCTATCTTATTATAAATTGAATGTACTATAAATACTGTTATGTATATTTATTCTATACCTTCAATATCAACCGATATTATTTGGCTCTTTTTCATTTTCAGCCTTCAGGTAACCCCCACTACTACTCATGTGACATAAACAATAATACAATTATTATTATTTATTAACATCCACTTTTTGCAACTCAGGCTAATTGGGACGAGCTATCTACAGGTTGCCACCCTTTTCTAGCCAGGGTGGGATTTAGGATGTTATTTAATGAATTTCGTCACTAAATAATTTCCTTTGCCCAATCAAGAATCGAACTCGCCACTCTAGGTTTACCATGTGGGATTAAGGTCATCGCTTTAACTCACATGGCTAACCTGAGCCCCGAATATAATGCAATAAACACACTGTTATATAATTTACCACTTTATTAGAAGCTTAAAGAAACGAACATTGTTATTTGAAGAGACCTTTATTGTTCGAGATACGTTCTGTTGGTCGCTCTTCTCTCCCCCGTCTTCAGTTCTTGTGTTAGTAAAATTTGAGTGAGATAAAAATTATTTTGATCCATTTTAAATTACAGTATTAAATATAGTAAATGTTTATTAATAAATTTAATATGTTATATTTAGATATATTTTAGTAATTGTTTTTCTTTTCGCTGAAGAATACTTCTTTCTATCTATTCTGCTATGAGAGGTTGGCTGACCTATTTGTTTACAATTTAGAAGCCGTTTCCGTTGGGAGTTTATTAAAATTGACTGAAATATTTCTCATTATCGTATGCATTTATTCACTTAATATTCATGGTGGTGTTAAGTGTTAAATAGTATGTAGATTTATATATAGTAAAACTTCAAATAGAAAATCTGCTTAGTTTAAGCAGCCCCGGCGTGACGGGCTTTTAAATATGTATGAAATATTTGTGAGCGGTTCAGTAACATGGTCCCTCGAAAATAATTTTTAGAAATTACGTAGATATGTTTTTATGATGAATATATAAATAATGTTTAAATAAAAATAAGTAAAAGAGTTAGGGTTTGCTTTTATTGCATTTTTTATAACCTGATAACATTGACAGTTAGGATTGTTCCACTCGTGGCATTACGACTTACATATTTTGGAAGTACTAATTTATGCATAAGTAATAACTTGCTGCCAGGAACACAACAGGTAAAAATTATATTTTTAAATTAAGTAAATGGACTCTCTAATCTCTTAAATTAAAAATTAAAGAATAAAAAATGTTTCAGATAATTTTACTGATTAACGAACTTTTTAAAATATTTATTTCTGTTGGTAATAAATGAATTATTTTATTTTATTTATTTATTTATTAACGTCCACTTTTTGCAACTTAGGCTAAATAAATGAATTTACATTTTTATTTCACCTTGAAACTTATTTTTACCTTTCGAATTTTTAAGTATGTATTAATAAATAATAATATATACTCAGGCAATTTTATGTCGTATGAATTTTCATATTTACGGTGTCATACGAAATTTTGAGTCATAGTGAAGTTTCACAAATCATCTGCTACTCACTAATGTTTTATTTAATGATATATTAGGGCTAGAAACTCAGGTTTGTCATGTCAGTAAGACGTTAGTTTTAATGCATTTGGTAAACCTAGAACCATATGTTCGATTCCCATGCGGACAATAGTAATTTATTTAGGCAAGTGGCATAAAGCCCTTAGAGCCAGCCAGACTAAAAAGGGTGTCACCAGTAGGCACCCCATTGAAATTAGCCTCACTGCATAAAGTTGACTTAAATAAATAACTTTCATGTCATATTTTTAGACTCTTTCGTCTAAGTGTTACCCAAAAAATTATGCCTACAATCTGAAATAAGATCAACTGTATGGAGATACTTATTACCGGCCGTACTTAATGGGTCCAAATAGCGTTAGATTGGTCATTGAAAAAGGGATTATTAGACTATTAACATTTAGAGACAAAAATTCCCAGTAAAGTTTAAAACAATGAACAAATGAAACACAAAAGCAGAAAAGGAACACAAAAAAAAAAACGGAACACAAAAACAGAAACGAAATACAAAAAAAGAAATGAAACACAAAAGCAGAAATGAAACACAAAAACAGAAATGAAACACAAAATCAGGAATGAAACACTAAAACAGAAATGCAACACAAAAACAGGAGTGAAACACTAAAACAGAAATCAACACAAAAACAGGAATGAAACACTAAAACAGAAATGCAACACAAAAACAGAAATGAAACATAAAAACAGAAATGCAACACAAAAACAGAAAAGGAACACAAAAGCAGAAATGAAACAAAAAAACAGAATTGAAACACAAAAATAGAAATGAAATACAGAAATTGATATGGAAAATAAAAACATAAATGAAACACAAAAATGTCTTATACAAAATGAAGTTGTTGTTTTAAAAGAGACTTCCGTATGAATTACAGTTGCTTTATTTCTGCATCCTCCCCCTTCCAATGAACAGTATTGTTTACATGATTTTATCCATTCCGAACAATAATTATAAAATACTTTCCAAAATAATTTTCTATGTAACCTTCAAAGTGTGTGTAAAGTTTTTTCTGGTTAAAATTTCTGCCATTTATGTGGTTCTGCTGTAAGCACTCGTCAGTTACAACCATATATAAGATAAAAAAAGTAATTCTAAATTGATTTGTGACTTTATCTGTATAAATTTTTATGGTATAACTTCCTTAGTCCTGCCACCACTTCCTCTTTATGCTCATTCGTAGAGCCGGTATAGAGGAGGTTGTTGTTCTGCTTATCGTCCCTCCGTCTTCTATCTTGGCCTTTGGGGTATTATCCAAACAATGGGGAGTTTTGAAACAAAAACAGGGGAAAGGGGGAAAATAAGAAATTAAAAAAAAAAAAAAAAAGTGGGTAGGAAAGAAAGATGGCTGTCTCCGAGTAATTAATTGCAGCGTCCCTCCCCCTCGGAGTGATTCGTACATTTCTTGCTTCGGCCTATTTCACCTCCAGAAGATGCCTCTAGCCTTCATTGTTCGCTCCGAGAAGAATGGACGGGGATAGAGCAACACATTAGCAAAGTGTTTGTCACTCAACAAAAAATAGATATAAGATAGACTTATGGAGCTAATAATGAGTGTAAAAGTTTGACATGAAGCTACCACTATTGTTATAGCCTCTCTAATAGTTACTAATTCATTTTCAGTTCAGTTTTATCTTCAAAGTGCACATCGTATATTTTCTGTTTGTATGTTATTGAAACGATATTATACCCCATATAATGACATTTTCCCGCTTAACTCAAAGAACAAGTTATATTCGTCAGTTGTTCTCGTAATCTAATGGACTATGTCATTTAACAGGTTACCCCTAAGAAAACATTTTCAACAATTTTCATTTTTTAGTCTCCCCCCTCCCCTTCTTAATCAATTTATTAAATGGACAGGCGCACAACAAGTTATCACAACAGTTAGATATATGCAATTTATACATTCTAAAGCTAGCCGTTTTGCATATACGTACACACATCACACCAAAACTAGCCCAAATGAGTTCAGATTGGGAAATGATTTTTTTGGTGATTACAGTACTTCCTATAATTCGTGGAAGGGAGTAAAATTGCAAATTAATTCCTTTACATTCCATTAGACTAAATTTAGAGAGAGGATTTCGAAAATTCAAAATATTCCCCTTATTATAAGTCGGATCAAAAAATGTTATGAAACCAATCTCTTTAATTGCTGGTGGCCTGCAATTGTTGTCCTATACGTTTTCTAGTTAGACAATTACTGAGCGGGTTATTCCTAATTTTTGGTTCTCAGCCTTAAGTGAACCCCCATTTCTACTCATTTTACTTAGAAATAGAAAATATATGGTGAGATAAAATTACCAGGGTTACATACAGTAGGTGAAAAATCTTCTTAGTTTTTGCAGCCCCTTTGCATAGTTTTCTGTTTTAGCAGATTTCCCTTAAGGGAAATCAGCTATTGAGGTCGTACTCATGACGCGAGTTTCGAAAACTTTCTTCAAATGTCCATCGATCCTACCCAGGAGATGACGAAAATGAGGTCCGTTGAAAATTATATATCTATATATATATATATATATATATATATATATATATATATATATATATATATATATATATATATATATATATATATATATATATATATATATATATAGATATATATATTTGTCTGTTAACGCTCTAGCGGTCGCAATTTTTGTTTTGATCGTTACCAAACTCGGAATTTAATCGTTTTATGTAAAAAGGAAGATCAAGTTCGTAAATGGCTAAAATTGGACCAGTGGGAGGGGGGGTTTAAAAAAAAGGGGGGGATTTTCGAAAATTCGAAATAGCTCCGTTACCATACGTCGGATCGAAAAGTTGTATAGAACCAATCTTATTGCAAATTAAATTTACTATAAATATTGTTCTATACATTTATTCTGTATCTTTAATATTAACCGAGATATTTGGATTTATATTGTGAGTGTGGTCGGGAGTTTCCGCCGAGCGCACTAGCGCTAGTGTGGCCGTTTCACTAACTATTCGTCCTCGTGAGAATAGGTTATTACTAGGCAGATTTCTCTATTGTAAAACTTCACGTGGGAAATCTGCTTAGTTTACGCAGCCCCTGCGTGACGGACTTTTATTTATTTGGGGATAGAGACTAGCACTGATTGTTTATTTATTTGGATCAAATTTATTAGTTGAAAAATTACCCCTTTCCCGTTGGTCTACTGATCTGAACTTTGGTACACACCTTTAGTTCTGATAACAGTACAATTTAATATAATCAGTTTCTATATAAATTCAAGATGTCCGGCGCTTTAAAATCACCGGCATACTTTTTTCTTCACAGGTCCCTGAATGAAGTGAGAGGGCTTGACAAGTAGAATACTTTACACTATGACAAATTTCCACTCTAAGATGTCCGATGGGACAACATGCCAGATTTCATATTTGGTTGTATCAAATGAACGGTTTTTATGAGTAAAACACACATATTTTTGGATTTGGTGGATTACATATTTATTTAGCAGATTTCCCTTAAGGGAAATCAGCTATTGAGGTTGTACTTATGACGGAATTTTCGAAATTTTTCTTCAAATGTCCATCGATCCTACCTAGTAGATGACGAAAATGAGGTCCGTTCAAAACTATATATATATATATATATATATATATATATATATATATATATATATATTTGTCTGTTACCGCTCTAGCGGTCGAAATTTTTGTTTGATCGTTACCAAACTCGATATTTAGTCGTTTTATGTAAAAAGAAAGATCAAGTTCGTTAACGGCTGAAATCGGACCACGGGGAGGGGGGGTTTAGAGGGGAGAATTTTCGAAAATTCGAAATATCTCCGTTACTATTCGTTGGATCGAAAAAATGTACAGAATCAATCTTATTACAAATGAAATTTACTATAAATACTGTTATATACATTTATTCTCTATCTTGAATATTAACCGAGATATTTGCGTTTTTATTAAATCTGGGCTGCTGACGGACGAAGTGTCTTTCCCGCCAAAAGCTAGTCGACCGTTTCATTAACTGCTCGGCTCTCGTGAAATTTCTCTATTGTAAAACGTCACATGGGAAATCTGCTTAGTTTACACGCACCCCCTGCGTGACGGACTTTTATTAGAGTGAGGTTGCAAAACATTGTCCGGAAATAAACTTTGTAATAGTTAGGCACTAAATGAACTAAGTAGATTGAGAAATTAAAACAAAAAACCTGAAAATAAAAACAAAAGTACAAACATTTTTTTATTTTTTGAGTTAATCAGTTTTATTGAAAATCATACAGATAAAAATTATTAAGCAAATGTCTTAAAACCAAAAAAAGTCCGTCACGCAGGGACTGCGTAAACTAAGCAGATTTCCCACGTGAAGTTATACAATAGAGAAATCTCCATAGGAGAGCCGAACAGTTACGGCAAAAGTCCGAACTAGCTTTTGGCGGGAAATTCAAAAATCCGTTATCGGCCAAAACTTAATAAAAATGCAAATATCTCGGTTAATATGCAAGATAGAGAATAAACGTATATAACAATATTTATAGTAAATTTAATTTTCAATAAGATTAATTCTATACAATTTTTTGATCCGACGTATAGTAACGGAAACATTTCATATTTTAGAAAATCCTCCCCTCTAAACCCCCCCTCCCACTAGTCCGATTTCAGCCATTAACGAACATGATCTTTCTTTTCATAAAACAACTAAATATCGAGTTTGGTAACGATCAAACAAAAATTGCGACCGCTAGAGCGGTAACAGACAAATATATATACAGTTTTGAACGGACCTCATTTTCGCCATCTACTAGGTAGGATCGATGGACATTTGAAGAAAAATGTCGAAAATTCCGTCATGAGTACAACCTCAATAGCTGATTTCCCTTAAGGGAAATCTGCTAAAAATAATCATAGGTCTTTGGTACCATTGATCACACTACTCTATTCATCAATCTAGGATATTGATCAGATAAATAAATAAAATCGTGGGGCGTGTGAAATATCTATCAACAGTAAAACATCCTTTATCTGATCAATGCCTAATATTGATGACGAGAGTGGTGTGATGAAGGGACCTAGATTTTTTTTTTTTTTTATAGTTATTAGTATCTTTTCTTCATAATTTGTATTTGTATGTTTCCAGTAAAACCGTTTAACTTATTTTTTTTTTACTTATTCTATTATTACAAATATAGCGGCTTTCAGCGGTTTATACCTTAACCTTTAAGCCAAACTATGAATCTCTAGAAGTAACTAGACTCTGGATATGGTAGAATGAAAAATGAGAGTTGATAAGCTCAGTAATAAAAACTTGTAAAGCATTGGCGGAGGTCTCTTTCGACCCTCTTTAGATTATGTAGGGTTTCAGGGCTGAGAATCCCTCAGAAGAAAATGGGTCGTCCGGTATAAAGCTCATAATGTGGGCTTTGCTATCTATTGTACTGGAAGTCCAATTGGACTTTACTGAGGGAAAAATATATAATTGATAAGAAAGTTTTGATGGGTAAAATGTACGAATTGTCTTTAATAGAGAAACTGTTTGGAGCGGAGGCGATCTGGTGGAACTGTTTTCCTTCTGCCTTATCATTGGCTGGGGCTTAAGTCAGCCAGGATGGAGGAATTACGTAATTACATCTTGGTCTAGCGGCCGATGCCTATCTTCCGCCCTTCTCTATGGGCCACTTCCTTCTTTATCCTTTCACGTTACTTCCCTTGCTAAATGTGCTCCTACCGATAGTCATCTACAGCTGGCGTTCCTCTAGTAAAAAAAAACGTCCGTCACGCAGGGGCTGCGTAAACTAAGCAGATTTCCCACGTAAAGTTATACAAAAGAGAAATCTCCATACGAGTGCCGAACAGTTACGGAAACGGCCGAACTAGCTTTCGGCGGGAACGAATATAAGCAGCCATAGCTCGTCCGTTACACCTAATAAAAATGCAAATATCTCGGTTAATATTCAAGTTGGAGAATAAATGTATATAGCAATATTTATATTAAATTTAATTTGCAATAAGGTTAATTCTATACAATTTTTCGATCCGACGCATAATAACGGAGATATTTCGAATTTTCAAAAATCCCCCCTCTAAACCCCTCCTC
Organism: Riptortus pedestris; assembly: GCA_019009955.1. Taxonomy (NCBI): domain Eukaryota; kingdom Metazoa; phylum Arthropoda; class Insecta; order Hemiptera; family Alydidae; genus Riptortus; species Riptortus pedestris. Next base: position 32,112,032 of record CM032229.1, on the reverse strand, counting down.
CCACTGGTCCGATTTCAGCCATTAACGAACTTGATCTTTATTTTTACATAAAATTTCCTTTTTACATAAAAAATTCCTTTTTACATAAAATATTTTTACGGTAACGATCAAACGAAAATTGGGACAGCTAGAGCGTTAACAGGAAAAAATATATATCTATCTTTATATATATATATATATATATATATATATATATATATATATATATATATATATAATTTTGAACGGACCTCATTTTCGTCATCTCCTGGGTAGGATCGATGGACATTCGAAGAAATTTTTCGAAAATTGCGTCATGAGTACGACCTCAATAGCTGATTTCCCTCAAGGGAAATCTGCTAAAAGTCCGTCACTCAGGGGCTGCGTAAACTAAGCAGATTTCCCTCTTGATGTTTAACAATAGACAAATCTACATACAGGTAACACAATAGCACCATCAACATCAAATGAATAACTACAAACGATAATAAGAAACTTACAGACGGAAAGCACCTGAAACGTGAACAGGTGTGCCAATTTCTCACATGGAAGAAAAACAATTACTGAAATAAATTAGAATATAACATTAATTTTATTGAAAACTATATACTATGTCTATTACTGTAATTTATAATTAATCAGAATAATTTTTATCTCAATCAATCAAATTTCTGAAGTCCAAGAACTTAAGACAGAGAGGGGGAGGGTTCACCAGAACATATTTGCATGTATCTCGTATAATAAAGGTCTCTTGAAAACAATTTGTGGTTTTAAGCTTCGAACAATGTGGTTTATTACATAACAGAGTATTGTTTATGTAACACTAGTAGAAGTGGGGGTTTACAAAAGGCTGAAAACTTAAAAATGCAAATATGTCGGGTAAGATTCAAGATAGAGAATAAATGTATAGACAATATCTATAGTACATTTAATTTTCAATAAGAAGTATTCGATATACTTTTTCAATCCGACTAGTAACGGAGGTATTTCGAATTTTTAAAATTCTCCCCTTCTAAACCTCCCCCTGGTCCGATTTCAGCCATTAACGTACTTGATCTTTCATTTACATAAAACTACTAAATATCGAGTTTTGTATCGAGCAAACACAAATTGCGACCGCTAGAGCGGTAACAGACAAAAGGGAAATCTGCTAAAAAAAATGGTAATATGTCGTGGTGCTGGATAACAGGACTTTCGTTCGTAGTGTTTCCAGAGCACGTATTTCATCAGGAGTGTCTTGAGGTGATAAACACGCCAACCTTGACACCGGGCAAAGTGTTTATCGGTTCAACGCACTGATAATGGAGTACTTCGGAAGCTCTTTAACCAGGTTAATGGCTCAGTTTAGCGCATGTGAGCAAAGGAGTTGGTCTTGATCACGCATGGTAAACCTAGAGTTGGGGGAGGGTTGACTCCCCTCTTGGCAATAGGAATTTATTTACAAATTAAATGTTTTATTAACTTCCACTTTTTGCAACAAAGGCTAATTGGGATGGGTTATCTACAAGTTACCACCCTCTCACCAGATTTCACTTAAGGGAAATCAGCTATTGAGGTCGTAGCCATGACGCTAATTTTTGAATTTTTTCTTCAAATGTCCATCAATCCTACCCAGGACATGACGAAAATGGGGTCCGTTCAAAACTGCATATCTATATCTATATAAATAACCTATCGATCTATATATTTGTCTGTTACCACTCTAGCGGTCGCAATTTTTGTCTTATCGTTACCGAACTTGATATATAATCGTTTTATACAAAACGGATGATCAAGTCCATTAACGGTTAATATCGGACAAGGGGGAGGGGGGGGGGTTACAGGGGGAGAATTCCGAAAGTTCTTAATATCTCCGTTATTATGCGTCGGATCGAAAAATTGTATATAACCATTCTTATTTAAATCTAATATTCTATAAATGTTATTATGTACAATATTTCACCCCACTCCTACTCATCTGATATTAACAATATTCTATTTGTTATGAAACTTTTTATTTAAAGCTTATATACCAAATATAGTTCTCATGGAACTTTTAATGTTTGAGATAAACGCAAATACGTGGCACACGTGGAAATCTGCTTAGTTAACACAGCCCCTGCGTGACGGACTTTTCTAGCCAGGGTAGAACTAAGGATTTTATTTAATGAATTCCGTCACTAAATAAATTTCTTTGCCCAGGCGCGAATCGAACTCGACACTCTAGACTTACCAGGAAAAGTATTTATAGGTGAACTCAAATATAATCCTTGAAGCTGACCCTGGCAACAATGAACAGATTACCTGTTGATACCCCAACTGAATTAGCCATAGAAACAAACTTGAGGTTAATAGATATCAAATATAAATAACCCAGTAGTAAAACGTCCGCCACACAGGGGCTACGTTAGCTAAGCTGACATCCCACGTGTGTCACATATTTGCATTTATTTTAAAACTTAATGTTCCGAAGAGATCAATATTTGGTATTTAGGCTTCTAATAAAGTGCTTCATAACAGATTTTTGTTAATATGTCACAAGTAGGAATGGGGGGTTTACTAATGGCCGAAAACTAAAATATGGAAATGATCTCGGTTAATTATATCTGGGTTATATTCAATTTATAGAAAACATGAGTATAAGAACATTTACAGAACAACACATTTGCAATAAGATTGATTTTATACAATTTTTCGATCCGACGCATACCAACGGAGATATTTCGAAATTCTCCCCCTCTAAACCCATCCCCCCCATTTCCACATGCCCAATTTCTGCCGTTAACGAACTTGATCTTTATTTTGACATAAAACGTTTATATATCAAGTTTGGTAACGATCAGAAATGAACTGCGACCGCTAGAGCGTTAACGGATAAATTTATATATGTAGTTTTGAACTGATCTCACTTTCGTCATTTCTTGGTGAGGAAATGTTACGAAAATCGCTTCATGAGTGCGTCTTCAATAGCTGATTTCCCTTCGGGAAAATATGCTAAAACCACTATGATGCAAACGCTTCTTTCATTCAATCTAAAATTGTTGGCTTTTATTTAAAAAAGAGCTCAAGTGGCTTTGAACAAATAAAAGCTTTAACATTCAAAACCATAGAGTAAATCGTAAAGAGTTTTAATATATGTCTCTATGTGTTTCAAGGCTTCCTCTTCGCCTCTTCAGGAGTTCATTTTTATTAAAACGGAAGAATATATGTGAATAAAAGCACTTGAAGAGTCACGGAAATATGCGCAAATCACGTTAAAAACTCAATATTTTATTTCCCGCCTGTCTGCTGCATTGGTCGTCTCCATTCTAACGTAGAATTTTAAATGGTTCTCCTGCCATTTTCACCAGGCAACTTCGCGACTTTAGTTTTTATTTAGTGCAACCGAGATATGCTCACTCTCCTCCTCTACCATTTATGCACAATATCGTGCACCACCATTATCATGTATTAACATCTGAGTTTATTATTACAAATTTCAGAATTTATTTATGAACAACATTCTGCCACGTTATATCACTCTTAATGAGAGCTCATAAGTCACTATGGTGGAGTAGATATAACTTCATTTTTATATCTTATCTTTAGATTGGCCAGTTAATATACTGGCCTGTTGCACTGTCACACCGACTGTGATTTTGTCACATAATACATTTATATTGGGAGAAACCTTAGCGACAGGAAAAGTTAAATTCAGGTTATTCGTACTTGACTACAGTTAAATGTACTGAATGTGCAGAGTGGAGTCAATATGAAGAAGAAATATATGAGAACAGCCAAATTATAGGAAGCACTGAAGATGATCCTTCCACAGAAAGCCCATGCATCTGTTAAAACTATTAACAGATGCATGTTAAAACTATTATTAATAATACTGTATAATTATTTATTTTCCTCGATAATTACCAACTGTGTACTACGTCCTTCTACAATCTAATCAGGAACTTTTTTCTTTATTATGGGAAATGTTATGTAGAATATTAAATACTGATGATCATATGTTTTCAAATGTGTATGCTTTTTTAAGATATTGGTTTCTACAATGAACATTCACATCTATATAAAATCTATGCCAGGCTTTCCACAAGTTACAAATTCGACAATATTGATCCAAAGTTACTTTTCAATAGAGTAATAATTTTTCCTAATTTTAATGTACTTACCAATTACATTCAAAGCCAGTGTGGTAGCTTCAATACTTACTGGAGTATATTAAGTACTCTAAGCATTACTTCCAACAGACAATTTCAAAAGTACTCATACTGAACGTAAAAAACAAATGTTTCTCATTTTTATTACTGTAATAGTAGGTATTACGAAGAAATATACCAGATAAATACATAATAAATATTCCAAACGAAAAATCTTAGTAACTTGTGATCCCATTACGATCCCCACATGAAACTCTGAGGATTAAAAAACAATAATATGAACAACTTTGGAGATTTTATTCAAAATTTTAGAAACTTACCTTTTTAAGAAATTAAAATTAAAGTTGAATTTTAAGAAATATCGTATAAAATCCCGTGAGAAATGACTTGTTCCAAATTTAATCAAAATTGATGATTTTCGGTAGAATGTGTTTCAAAATTGCATTGATTTCATATGGAATACTCCACAGGCTTCTTGTCAAACATTTAAGAATTAATAAATGATTATTTCATAAAAGTAATCTCCATCCTACCAGATTATTTTTCTTAATTTTCCATTAAAGGTTTATTTGAAGCTGCTAGGTTATCCCACATAAGCTTATTCCTTAAGCTGCAAATGGAACATGGAGAGTATATAGTTTGGTATACTGCTAAGATAGTTTATAGTACTCTGCCTGATAATTTCGTCCTTATCTTTACTGGTCTTCATTTATCACTCCGGACTCTTATTCCAAACAATGGATTTATATGACGCCCCTCGATTACATGTGAACTACTAATAGGGTATAGTAATTGAGTCACGTTGACATAATGAAATCCAACCATATGACCAAATAGCGTTTAGCGATATGAGGGGCAATCCCAAACTTGAATAAGCAGACAGACGAATTCCGGATATAGTGATCCACTGTTGGATGATCCCAGATCCTTATCACAATGCACGGTAAAGTCAAAGATCGTAGAAGGACTGTAGGGCCTCCAAGTTGGTTTCGTGATATAAATATATTCGTTATTTTCGTCCTGGGCGAATAGAAAGTGGCCTGATTTTCCTGGTGAAAATCGTTAAGCGGGGAAGGTTCGCTCAAGCCTGGCCAAACAGTGTTATGTACATTGTCGCCGAGGGAAGAGGGGAAATTTCCCAACAAAAAATCCTCACTCCACTCCCTCACTCTTAACTCGCCGTTTCAAATTTCTCAGCCATTATTAATGATTTAACTTAGAAAATGTTTGGGATTACTCTGGCCCTGAGCCCGCCCTTCGTTATCCCCTAATGGAATGATAAACTGTGTAGGCTGGTTTTAAGCTTGAGTATGATGAATTTTTCTCTGACACCGCAGTCATATTTTAACTGCGGAGAGTTTGGAGTGAACATCAACTTTTTACAACTTGTTTACTGACACTTCCTTGTTATCCGGAAGCGGTACGCTGGGCTACGGGTGCTAGTATTGCCAATTTAAAAACGTAGAATCGCACTATATATTTTATTTAGCTGCCTGGTCACTCTGAGATTTGACTTTTTTTGACTGGCTTTCCGCCCACTTGGTCCTCGCTCAGCATCTTGTGTGGCTCTTTGAATAAAAAAGAACATCGAAGTATTATTGGTGCTGGAAAAGATTAATAGAAGCAGAATTGGTCATCTAATGGCACCACAATACGATAGGTAATGCGTTATGACCTTCCATCAAAAACTTGAAGCTGGCCTTGGTGCTTCATGGACTGCTGAACAAAGATTATTTGTTATTCACTGTTTCAAGGTAGTCATTATCTGTGTCTTCACTTTTTTCACCAGCTTATGGAACATAGAGTTCAAACGAAGAAATTATTACTCTCGGTGCAAAACTTATTTCACTTCACACACCTGTCGATTCAAGATATTTTCAATAGCTTAAATTTCTTTGGCTGGTGGGGGTCGATGTAGATATCCCATGGTTGAAGACACCTCCACTAGGTTCTAACTCAATACTACAGGCCTTTAACACTTCTCCAGGCTTAGTTTCAGGAACGAGTAAACATCGCCGATTTATAGAGGCAGAGCACTGATGATGAGGCTGGGCCTTTGAAAGCTAGCTCTGGAATAAACTTTTAAAACCCAGTAGAGGTGTTGACCTTTTTTTTTCTACCATGGATAAATGCATGTAGCGTTTCGGATTGATCGTCCCCATCATTTTCCTTAATTACCTACTGATATGAGATATATATTTAATTTGAAAGTGATTTATTGGTAAAATGCATAACTTTTTCCAATATATGTTTTTATGGGCTAATATCCTTCTTATATTTACAAAAACCCGCCACACAGGGGATGCGATAACTAAGCGTATTTCACACATGCAGGGGAATTTCGAAAATTCGTAATATCTCCTTTATTATTAGTCGGATTAAAACATTTTATAAATCCATTCTTATAGCAAATGTAATGTGTTATAAATATTGTTATGTACGTTCTTTGACTAGCTTGATTATTAACCGAGATATTTACATTTTTTTTTTTGTCATCCTACTCATGAAACATTAACAATAAGCTATTATATTATGAATTACATTATTTGAAGAATAAATATCAATTATTGTTTTCATTGAACTTTTAAGTTTTGAGATAAATGCAAACACTTGACGCATGAGGGAAATCTCTCCATGCGTGACGGATTGTTGCAAGGATTTTTAGCTTCTGATCTAAATAAAATTTTGGTGCCTAAAGGTGCATGTAAGAAAAATGAGAATATCATAACATTTAAAGCGATGTTCTAAGTCTTTCTTTGAAATTCTGTATAATATGAAAAAAAAAACTCATAAAAATTGTTAAACTGAATATTGTTAATACATTTCACATATCAGATTCTATGATCAACATTTTAGGGGGTGATGGGTCGAATAATTTGACCCAAGAGCACTTCGTAATCACTTAGTTCCTAGAGAATATAACAATGATAAACGCCATTTTCCCGGTATTTATCAACTTTTTGATAAGACTAAGTGTACTTAACAATGCAGAAACTCCTTGATATATGCCTATCCTTTTGTCTCATCATATTCTAGTTTCATATAATTAAGACTCAAAGGTGACTTTCTGCTAACTTTTGGGAGATGTTTGCTCTATGTGGAACGCTTTCCGCCATGGACCATTATTTATCCATAAATAATGATAATTATTTCACACATAGTATTTTAACATTTTCTATCCCGTATAAATGCACAAGGATTTAGAGATATGTTTCGGAGCTTTACTTATTATATTTTGGTTTTTGACACAAGGCCCGTTAATGTCGCCATTGTTGATTCAGCTTATTTGTAGGTTAATTACGAGCTAATTTTAGGAACAATAAAAATTAACTCCAGTAAATCCTCGTTTGTTCGCCCAGTGGATTAAACGATAAACTGATTAAGCACAAATGGAATGCTGTAATAACCCTCCAATTGCTAATTGTCGATCCAAAGGAAACAATTTGCTCAAAACCAATTGAACCAATAAAGATATTAGCGTTCATTAGGCCTTGGAGAGTATTATTGTTTTTCGCCCCTTCTCCAGTTATGCATGGAACGCTTGGAGACTGGAAAACCACTTTCCAGGGGATTCAAAAGTTAAGCCATTAAGGGTTCATCAAATATTAAATAATTCTATTTTCTTCCACTCGAGGCTTAAGCTCCCTCATCTCTCGTAAAGCCCTTTTAAATGGCTTGTTCTAAAATAAAGCTAGCTGCTATATTTTTTTTTATATGATGTCGCATACATTTTTTTTTGATGGGAGAAACATTTTTTTTTTTTTTTTAATGTTTCTGTGTATTTTAAGATGCACGTTTATTATTATTAATGGACTCTGAGGTAGTGGAAAAACGACAAATTACGAATGAAAATTTTCCTCGTGCTCCCCTTTTACACGGAGGCTTTCTGAATAGCTAAGCACTTTAAAAGAGAGCTTAGCTTTGTTTGTAACTTCTTAGCGTTGTTGTTGCTAGTTGGAAAAACGAGAGCTGAATATTTATTAAATAGCATACACTAAGACTGATACATTGAGAAGTATATACTCGTTTACTCATTTCAAGCTCTCTAATTTTATTAAAGAAATTCCAGACATTATTTAAAGCACTCGAGGACTTGATTTTTGAATAAATCAAAATTTATAGAGTTTAATTAATAACAATTTATCTTGTATCTTGTATAATGTAAATCTTTGTTTCTAAAATATGGACTTTACAAATTTTACTTACATTGTGTGCTTTATGGGAATGACTTACAAGCAAATATGTTTTTGTTGATTTTGAAATCATTTATTTTTCTCCATTTCGCGAGTATTTTAGCTGAAGCATCAAATTTAAGTTGAAAATGAGATTATTAGTTCTACGATTGCTGCAAAGTGAAAATCCCTTGAATAAGAGTGTTGGTTAACTGCTAGCTGAAAATAACACGATTAATATTGAAATTGCAGAAATGATATATACGAAAAAATTGCAGGAGATTAAATGGCTAACAAGATCGATTATATAACTCCGACTCAAAAAAACGGAGATAATGTGATTTTTTTGTTTCAACGCCCACCCCTTCCTTTAATGAACGGATTAAGACCTTTGAACAATTTTATCTTTAGCTAGGAAAAAGATACTTTATGATATATCAGGTTATTATTATTATTATGAGATACGTAGGAGGGGGGGGGTTAATGAGGAATGAATACTAACAAAATGCAAATATCTCGGTTACTTTTTCAGTCGAAGAAAACATGTGTAAAACAACATTTATTGAGAATGAAATTCGTAATAAAATTGCTTCTATACAATTTTTCACTAGAGCGTACTAGCTCTAACAAATCTTTTTATTTTCTATGAAAACAAATATGTTGCTTCACCACAGAATGAGCTGTCTGTATCCATTCTACATAAATCTACTCTACATAATTTTTTTTAGCAGATTTTCCTTAAGGGAAAGCAGCTATTGAGGTCGTACTCATGACGCGATTTTCGAAAAATGTCTTCTAATGTCCATCGATCCTACCCAGGAGATGACGAAAATGAGGTCCGTTCAAAACTATATATAAATATATATATATATATATATATATAATATATATATATATATATATATATATATATATATGTGTGTCTGTTAACACTCTAGCGGTCGCAATTTTTGATTAATCGCCACCAAACTCGGTATTTAATCGTTTCATGTAAAAATGAAGATCAAGATCATTAACGGTTAAAATCGGACCAGTGGGAGGGGGGTTAGAGGGGGAATTTCGAAAATTCGAAATATCTCCGTTATTATGCATCGGATCGAAAAATTGTATAGAATAAATCTTATTGCAAATTACATTTACTATAAAAATTGTTCTATACATTTATTCTCTATCTTGAATATTAACCGAGATATTTGCATTTTTATGAAGTCTGTGGTCGGGCATAGTTCGGATTAGATTGGCCAGTACTGGGCTCAGGTGGAAGCTTCTTCTAACCTTACCGGTCGTTTATAACCTTACCTTCTAAGGTAAGGTTATAAAGGAGCTAGGACTGCACCTATCATGGCGATACAGGTTACATAACTGAATAATAAAAAAGTCCGTCACGCAGGGGCTGCATAAACTAAGCAGATTTCCCACGTGAAGTTTTACAATAGAGAAATCTGCCTACTAATAACCTATTCTTACGAGGACGAATAGTTAGTGAAACGGCCACACTAGCGCTAGTGCGCTCGGCGGAAACTCCCGAACATAGCCGACCACACTCACAATACAAATCCAAATATCTCGGTTAATATTAAAGATACCCAATAAATGTATAGAACAATATTTATAGTAAATTTAATTTGCAATAAGATTGATTCTATACAATGTTTCGATCCGACGCATAATAACGGAGATATTTCGAATTTTCCGAAAATCCCCCCTCTAAACCCCCCCTCCCACTGGACCGATTTCAGCCATTAACGAACTTGATCTTCCTTTTTACATAAAACGATTAAATTCCGCGTGTGGTAACGATCAAACAAAAATTGCGACCGCTAGAGAGATAACAGACAAATATATATGTATGTATTTATATATATATATATATATATATATATATATATATATATATAGATATATATATATAAAATTTTGAACGGACCTCATTTTCGTCATCTCCTGGGTAGGATCGATGGACATTTGAAGAAATTTTTCGAAACTCGCGTCATGAGTACGACCTCAATAGCTGATTTCCCTTAAGGGAAATCTGCTAAAACATTGTATCGAATATCCTTGAGTATCGTGCAACCCCTTCATTTACAGATTTCTCTCTTTTGGAGGCTTTCCCTCTTCCTTTTATTTAGGAAATTACTCTGGATGTAGTACTCATTAAGTTATTTTCAAAAATATCCGTATACTTGGAAAACTTCGGTTCATACATACTCACGCGCGCACTTCTGCTGGGGGCTGTAATTTTTTTTTTGCACAGGGTTGTTCGCTTATTACACATGTTCCGCCAAAGAGCTTTTAGCATACTTTTAGCATATGGCAATAGTTCCGTGGATTGATCCTTCCCCCACTTTTTGTCATCGCACTTTAAAAATACCCAACAATTAGGTAGTGTGCCGTAAGTTATGATTATTTTGGGGTGACCTCTTCTACCCTTTGGATTTATTTTAGGGTCTAGAGAATACATGCTGACATGAGATGCGTAGTGTGTCATTCCAACTCGTAGGAAATGCTAGTTAGTTTACGCAGTTTAGCATGTAAGACTTTTGTAAAGAAACTGTGTACTTCCTTGTCTTTGACTCTGAAACACAAGATGAATTGAAGGCTGTGTGTGTTTTAGGTGTTACGTACAAAGGGTGCGGGGGAGGAAAGAAATGAGAAGCAGGAAGAGGATTATAAATCAGAGAGAAAGAGAGAGACAGAGGTGAAGAAGTGTACTAGTGGACAGAATAGACGTGTTGATGTAGAGCAAGCACCCCCACACCCTCGTACTCCAGCTTTTCAGGATATTGGTAAAAATAAATCAAGGGCTGCTCTGGGGTTGGATAGGGCCTAGGACAGGCTGGCCCTTCTCCAGTCGACCACAATGCCTCCAGTTCTCACCATTCATTACTCCGGCCATCTTTGCTCAAGACGTTATCCTCTTCTTGGCTCCCGATAAAGCCTACCCCAGCCCTTCATACAAGTAGTCATTGAAAGGGGACCCCGCATTTCCTATGCGGACCACAATATAATGCCTAATGTTTAGCCAAGAAAGAGGTCCCTTCCCATTGTTGGGCTCCCTTACTTTTAGCGGCCCGTTTAAATCGGCCACTGGCCATGCGATGTGCGGCTTTACGTTAAAGAGGAATGGAAAACGAAAACACAAATATATGTACCCAAGAAATATTTACCCTAGAAAATAAAGTTACCATTTGAGATAAGATAAAATTTGGCTTCTCTTCATTGTAAATATCCGACGAAGCTTTGTCAGAGAACCATCAACAGGCCCCTGATATCGAAAAAAAAAATGAAACACAAAAGTTTCCATCACTCAGGGGCTGCATAAAGTAAGCAGATTTCCCAAGTGCTTTTTTAACACAAGGGGTGGTGTGGGAGTTACTGAAGGCTACAAACAAGAAAGTACGACTAACTCGTTTAATCATGAGTTACGAAAACATGCGCAGAACTGCAGTGACCATGATTGGTCCTATAACATTTTTCGATTCGAGTATCAAAAATATTTTTAATTTTCAAATCCCCTCGTCTAAACCCCCACTATTCCGGGACCGATTTCAGACAATAACAAATATGATCTTGAGTGTTGACTGAAACTGTTAAATATCGAGTATGGATCAATTGAACATCATCGAATGTAAAATCTCAATTGGAAGCATCGTCATGAAACGAATTTGCTTGTATCGCGTAATACGTATTCCCTATTTCTATTTAAAAAACAGGTGTGCAGAAGGAGCTATGTGGGGGTTATTGAAGGTTAAAAACAAGAAAGGAAGAATAACTCGTCTGATTTGCGAAAAAATGCATAGAACTGCAATTGTAGAGCATCAATAGTTTACCATGACTGATCCTATAATATTTTACGATTATACTGAATTGATCTATATGTAGGTAGTAATTGCAAAATGTACTTTTTCAGCTACTTAAAATACTCCAAACTCATTAGTACATTTTGACGAGTGGGGGAAATATACATATAAAACATTTATACGCAATTAAATTTTCAATAATATTGGTTCCATACAATATTTCGACCGATGCATAATAACGAAGATATTTCGAATTTTTGAAATTCATCCCCTCTAATCTCCATCTCCCCCGAGTTCGATTTCATTGTTTACGAACATCATCTTCATTTTTTATATAAAATACAAAATATAATGAGTTTGGTAACAATTAAAAAAAAAATGCGACTGCTAGTTAATAAAAGTGTAATATCGATTTATATAATAGACTAGATTTAAACTATGCTTTAAATCAGGGATGAGCAACACGCGGCCCGCGGGCCGCTTGCGGCCCTTTCAAAGTATTTCTGCGGCCCGCCAAGCATTTCTAAAATTGAATTTATTTTATCGACTTTCTCCCATCAATATACTGTAAAACATTAATTATAATTTAATGGTAGTACATACTACTGAAACAATTTTTTTTTTTACGAGTTACATAGCAACAACGATTCGTGAAAGTATGGCAAAATTCCAATACTGTTCTTTGATAAGAGTTAGATATTAGCGATACAGCACAACTGGCTATATTTTTACGTGGTATTGACACCAAATTTAAAAGAAGGGAAACATTCGTTAATTTACGTATACGACTTAAAAAGCGAAATACAATTGTACTTGGGTATGAAGGGATATGCCTTTCTTCATTATGGTAATGCGATTTTGGGATTCTTATCGACATGGCTCAGCATCTCAATGATCTTGATGTGGAATTTCAAGGCAGAGGACAGTTTATTTACAACGAGTATGATAAAATTCAGGGCTTTGAGCGGAAATTAAAATTGTGTCAACAGCATTTTTTGCAAAATAGTCTCACTTTCCACATTTAGAAAAGGCAAATGTTACTGCTTTTTACAAATACCCACAATATATAGGTATTTTATATAGACAGTGGTTTCCATGAAAATGTTTTCACGCCATTTAATATCGATGTGGAAACAGTTCCCGAAGACTTTCAAATGGAAGTAATTGACATGCAGAATAATACCGATTTAAAAAATGTCTTTTTCTGAGTAAACATTAAAAAAAATGTTATAAATCGTATGTGAGCCCTGAGAAATTTTCGGTTATGGCGAAAAATGCAAAGTAAATGATGTCTCAGTTCGGAAGTACGTGTGTTTACCAACAATTATTTTCGACCATGAAATTAATCAAAAATGACCACCTAACAAGACTGAGTGATGCACTAGAAAGCTGGGTACGTCTAGCAATTTCATAAATTCTGGCTGATATTGATCAGTTTGTACCGAAAAAAAAATGCGAAATGACTGATTAAAAATTTTAACTAAATTCGTTTTTCTGTTATTTTATTGTTTTTTTGCATAAATTAAAATTATTATATGAAATCTTTACTCTTTTTTAATTTTTCAATTCTAATTTTTATTATAAATAAAGATTTGTAAATTATTTATAAGTGTTACTTTTCTGTGCGGCCCGCCAAAAAATTTTATAATTTAAATTGGCCCGTTGATTAAAAAGGTTGCTCACCCCTGCTTTAAATGATATTTATCTTTGTAAAAAAAACACTCAAAATCATTTCCTAAAGATTCAGCACGCTCGTAATTCACGGTCTGTATACTGTAATACAATGACCATATTTTAATGGAAGGCTGAATTACTTACGCACTTCCTTTAGTTCTCCTGAGTTTTCTTTGTTAAATGAACTTTTAAAGACAGCATTCTTGTTCGGAATATTTAAGGAAATTATACCTGTCCCTTGTCCAATGAAAAGTGGGAAAACTGAGTTAAAACTTTCTGTTCCTTTAATAAGGTAAAATTAAGATTTGTCCTTTTCTCGTCACTGTAACTTCTATCCTCATTCTTAAAACTTTTTGTCTTTTGTAAGAAAAATTGGCGTTTTCCTAATGTTTTTTAGTGAGAAATGAATGATATACTTTCGCTTATTTAATGGAAAAACTAGGCAAACATTTGATCTGTGAAAATAAATTATGATGTTGCATATCGACATGATCTATAAGGTAATTTAAAAATATTATTTATTGTAATGATATCAATAACTGAATGACGTCATTAACCAAGTACCGCCAGATGACATGTTTTCCTGATTCAACTGATACAAATTGAGTCATTCTATTGAGTAAATATCGTTTATCGAAGTTATATATATATATATATATATATATATATATATATATATATATATATATATATATACCAGCGGACCCGACAGACGTTGTCTTGCATACAACTTTTGTTATTTGCACGTTTGCCTAAATAAAAATAGAAAATGAAATATCGCGAATTTTTTTTTTTTTACGCCTCCCTTATAACTCCCGTTCGAACCTAAAAAAATTAATATAGCGTTTAATCATGGATGAATAAATGCTAATTTACATATAGAGTTTAGTTAAGTTGGGTTCAACCGTTAGTGCCCAATAAAATTGTTGACTCCCTCTTTAATATGTTAGCGTAAATCTCGTTAACTTTGTTACACGACAAAATTGAATATAACAAAAGTTTTATATAAATAACAAAACAAACAACTTTTATCGTGTGCGTATTTGCCGAAAAACCAATAGGAAACGAAATATGGCTCTTCTTAATTTTACGCCTCCATTACAACCCCCACTCCTGCTTCATCTGCCGGGCTGATTTGTAAATCTAATCAATCCAGGGCGCCACCCAAACGCATACATAAAAAGTCCGTCACGCAGGGGCTGCGTAAACTAAGCAGATTTCCCATGTGAAGTTTTACAATAGAGAAATCTGCCTAATAACAAATGTAGTAGTAAGAAACCTATAAACCTAAACATTATTTAGGGCGTAATAACCCAAAACAGTTTCTAGCCCCAAAAAACAGTTAACCTAACCTCTAAACCTATTCACGAGGGACGACTAGTTATAGAAACGGCCGCCAGAGCTCTCGGCGGAAAGTCCGAACATAGCCTACTGGTGATCACACGCAGATTACAAATGCAAATATCTCGGTTAATGTTCAAGATAGAGAATAAATGCATATAACAATATTTATAGTAAATTTAATTTGCAATAAAATTGGTTCGATACAATTTTTCGATCCGATGCATAATAACGGAGATATTTCGAATTTTTGAACGAACTTGATCTTCCTTTTTACATAAAACGATTAAATACCGAGTTTGGTGACGATTAAACAAAAATTGCGGCCGCTAGAGTGTTAACAGACAAATATATATGTATGTCTATATATATATATATATATATATATATATATATATATATATATATATATGTCTATATATATATATATATATATATATATATATATATATATATATATATATATATAGTTTTGAACGGACCTCATTTTCGTCATCTCCTGGGTAGGATCGATGGACATTTGAAGAAATTTTTCGAAAATCGCGTCATGAGTACGACCTCAATAGCTGATTTCCCTAAAGGGAAATCTGCTAATATTCATTCAAATTGATCCAGTCGTTTAGGAGGAGTTCAGTGACAAACTCATGTACAGTAGAATTATATATATAAAGATATATATAAATATAAATGAATGAATTCATACACACACACTGTTGTTTACCAGTCAGCTGATTTAACATTTGGCTAAGTGGGCGATCGTTCACGAGTTAATCGTTCACTATAAAGAAGGCCAGCATGTAACCTCAACCTGGTTCTACTCTGTTTGTATAGAAGTCTTGCTGCGAATACCGGTCTTGTCTGCTTTATGTGGATTTTGAGACATTCCCTTGTATATAGTGTATATATTTTGTCCCGTATACATATTCCCTCCTTAAGAAGAGGTTTATTTTTATTTATTTCAAAAGATAAGCATAAAGTTTTACGAGGACTTTTTATTTTTGTAAAGTCCTCCCAGTAAGTAAACAGAAAGTTTTATTGACAAATTTTACAATTTCTTCCACAGCTATAAGTTACGGGCTTCATCGGATACAATGTTTTTAGATCAATATATTGTATCTGACTCACTTTAATATAAGAGAATATCTTTGAGACTCCAGCAAAGTAGAGTGTTTAAAGCTCAAAAAGCGAACATCATTTTCAGAACTCTTGAAAGGAAATACCAAGTTCTGCACTAGATAAACTTTATAATGTGTTTTTCGTTCTCTAGAAATAGTTCGATTGGATTATTTTCAGCAGAATAGGAAGATTATCGCAGCATATCAATTTATTTTTTATACTTTAGTTTCAAGGGTCACCAACAAAACAGTCTTTTTCCACACAGATTTTATTAAAAAATACCCTACATGTTTCGTGTCCTATATACCACCTCAATTGGGGTAATTTGTGTTCTTAAAGTAATAATCTTTAATTTATCATATCCCAAAGATCCCATGTATAAGTTTTATTATAATATACTTTGTTAAATCTTACTACTTACTGTTATGAAGTGTTTGTCTCCTACTACACTGGCACCGAAAGCTATAAGAAGAACTATGTTGAATTATACATGGCACAAGCCAAACATTTACAATAGAAGGATGCTGGAATGGATGGACCAGTAAGATCACAAAATGTGGAAACATTTTTCTTATTCGGGATTCCTCAAGTTCTCTTCCCTTTCATCGAAGTCCAAATAGCCAACGCAGTTATTTTGTCATCCTCACCTTTTTAATTATATGAAAAAAAAAACGTATAGAGACTAAACTTTAAAAGCTGAAGAGTTCAGCAGGGGTAAGTAGTTTTGGGGAAAGAGTCGCAAATTGAGAAAAATAAAATTGTAAAAAAAATTCAAATTTGTCGTTTAAAGATAGTACCTTCCACTTGGGATGTAAAGTTCTCCGATTTCCAAGAACATTCTCGTATTTACCTGTCGGTTCCATTCGTCTTGTCCCTCTGGGCAGTAACCCTTCTCCAGTCTCTACATTCTGGACTGTCTTCTTTAACTTTTTACCTCCAGCATGACCTAATTTTCCACAGAACGCTCTCTAGGTGCTTTTCTTGGCATGGACATTCCATCCCAATCTTTCTTTCCAAAAAAAAAATAAAAGATGATAGGTAACTGTTTTTTTTTTTTTTTACAACCATTCAGCTCATTATTGGTCCTTGTCTGCTTAGATTCCCCACCATTGATCCATAAATATGACTAAATATCTCACTCTTCTTTTTCTGAAAAAAATTATCAAAGCGTTTGATAATTTCACCAGAAACATACTCAGATGAATATATTGTATACTAATAAAAATTATAATTTAATAACATTTCTTAAAACGTAAAACTGTCTATAATAATGTATGAAATACACACATTCTTTATTTTACTTATATTAAAAGAAGAATGTAGATCTACTGGTAACAAAAATTTGAACAGTTGTACCTACCTGTTGCAATATCATAGAGAGTAATAATCCCAAGTGCATATATGTGACCTCACCTCATCACCTTATCTCTAACTATATGTAACAAAAACAGATGATTATATGAGTATAAGGGGGGGGGCTGAAAGCAGAATACAAGAATGTACGAATAACGCACTTAATAGTTGACTTACGAAAAATGAAAAGACGAACAATTGTAGAACATCAATAGTTCAAAAAGATTGGTTCTATAACATTTCATGATCCGACTCATAATAACGGAGAAATTTTGGATTTTCGAATTCCCTCTCTAATCCACCACTAATATATAATCCCCCCCATGTAACAAACATGATCTTTAGTGTTGACTGAAAAAAGTTAAATATCGAGCATGGTATAGATAAAAAACACTTTCGAGTAAACAAACATAAATCTTAATTGATTACGTCCGCATCTCAGAAGTTAAATAAATATAGTCAATTAAAACAATATTTAGTATTTAACCTTGAAAGGAAATGGTTCATGATATAACAGCTTTTTGTTAATATGACACGAGTAGGAGTAGGGGTTTACTAATGTCCGAAAACTAAAACATGTAAATATTTCGATTACTATTCAATGTAGAAAAAACATTTACACAACTACATCTAAATAACATTACATTTTCAATAAGATTGATTTTTCGATCAGACGTGTAATAATACAGAAATTTTGAATTTTCAAAATTCCCACTCTAAACCCCCCCTCCCACAGGTCGGATTTCAGCCATTAACGAATTTGATCTTTATCAATTAAACGTTTAAATATCGAGTTTGGTAACGACTAAAAATAAATTCCATCCGCTAGAGTGGTGACAGACAAACATATATGTCTATAAAAAATACAGTTATGAGCGGACCTCATTTTCGTCATCTCCTGGACAGGATCGATGGCCATATGAAGATTTTTTTTGAAAATAGCGTCATGATTACAACCTCAATAGCTGATTTCCCCCAAAGAGAAATCTGTTAAAAGTGAACTGTCCCCAAAAATCGTCCTGCGATTTTCGATTTTCTATGTAATGTCTACGAATATTTTATTTTGTGTTTTTTTTTTCTGTAGCACGATTCACTTTTACATGTTGATTAAATAAAATATGGTGTTAGGACATTTATTAAATATTATTACAACGAAGATTATCACTGATATTCTGTTCGTTTATGTCACTTATGACATTACAATTAGGTATATTTTATTTCTCAACTAGTAAAACAGTTTTTTAACAAGTAAAACTGTTTTAAATTCATTAAAAAAGTTCTTTTTTCTCTTTTTACGCTTAAAGTTATTGTAATAGTTCTTCAAAAAAAGTTTGGAACATGATAGGAACAATAATATCAGATTCAAGTTACATGCATTTTATGAATAGTTAAAATTTCAACGAAACAATTATACTTGCATTATGAAAGACATACATTCAAAAAGTTACTGTCACATACTAAACTCATCAATGACTAAAAACTCAATTCGTAACCATTAAGAGATTCGCCTGAATTGACGGCTGTGTGTAGGCAGTAAATGCGAAATGTACTTTTTCAGTTACTTTAAATGCTCAAAACGCATTAGAACCTCACTGACCGGTCTATTAGGTAAATCATAAAAAAAGCAAGGGCACGTGGAATTCTGGTTATTCCCCTGAATTTAGAGGAACAAAATAAATAAATCCGAATACTAGGCCAATGAGTAAAAAAGTACGAAACGCCGGGGCTGCGTTAACTGAGCAGACTTCCCATGTGCGTCACGTATGCGCATTTTTCTCAAAAAGTAAAAGATCAATGAGAACAATATTTAGTATTTAGGCTTCAAATAAAGTTTTGTGATTAAGCAATGAGTTCTATTATTGAGATGAGTTCTATAAAAAGTTTTCGATCAGAGGTATGATAACGAAGAATATTCGGATTTCCCCCCTCTGAACCCATCACTTGGGTTTTCCCCCCTGGTCGGATTTTGGCTATTAACGAACTTGATCTATAGTTTTGCATAAAAAATTTAAATATCGAGTTTGGTAACCATCAAAACTCGCCATTGTAATGCGTCCGATCGAAATATATATGTATGCATCGAACGGGCCTAATTTTCATCGTCTTCTAAGTAGGATCGATGGGCATTTGTGGAAAATTTTTGAAAATCATCGTGACGAGAGTACGATCGGAAATTCGCTAAAACAGCCAGCACACCTGGAATTCTGAACACAGCCTACTAGGCCATTGATAAAATTAAACTCATTAACTAACTTCATATACATTGTCTTATTCAATCTCCGATTAGTCTTTTCAAAGTTGATAAGTCGCGTTCTCTTTTTCCTCTCTTAGAGTAGATAAAATTGACCTTTCCATTCTTTTCATCCCCTCCATCTTTGTAAGGCCTTTAGTTGCCTTATTCTTTCTACCTGCGACCTTTGCCCGGTCCGTCCCGAGCCTTGTGCAATAGGAGATTGATTCCTTTGTGTCGTACTTGATCAGCTGAGACGTATGCGTTATGCGGCTTATAAAAGTTCTTTAGATCCTCAATGGCTATAGTCTTTTACCTTGAACCCAATATGTTAGGGGTAACTCCATCAAAAGTCCCTGTGGCCAAAAACTAAACAATATTTCAGATTCCTTGAACCAAACCTTACATCTTCTTTTAGGTAGTGTCATGTATCTACTGTACAGCAATAATCATTATTTCATTTCCAAAACAAATCCTCCTTAAAACAAGAGTTAATATATTAGCTTACTAGTAGTGATTTTCTCGTTTATAAAATAATTTGCAGAACAGGGCCTGCGTAAATTTAGTAGATTTCCCAGGTGTTTTCATCTAAAATTAGATTTTTGCTTTAGCATCAAATAAGTTGAATATGAGTCTATTAGTGCTACGATTGGAGAAAAGGGAAAATCCCTGGAGTAAGAGTGGGGGATAAACTGCTAGTTGAAAATAAATCTTTTAATATTGAAATTAGAGAAATAATATACATACTAACAGTTGTAGGGGTTAAATGGTTGACAAAATCTATTGTATACATATTTTCAACTAGAATTAAAGAAATGGAGATATTGTGATTTTTTTTAACCCCCACCCCTTCCTCTAATAAACGGATTAAGACCTTTCACTATTTTTTTTTGTGGCTTATCAACCCTTATTGTCATTAACGCGAATTTTACTAATTTTGTCTTTAGCAAGGAATAAGATACTTTATGATTTATGAGCTTATTGTTAATATGTGGTAAATAGGACGTTTAACAAGAAATTAAAACTAACAAAATGCAAACAACTTTGTAAATTTTTCAGTCTAAGAAAACGTGCGTAGAACAACACATATTGAGAATGAAATTCGTAGTAAAATTGCTTCTATACCATTTTTCAATCCGGCTCATACTAACCGAAATGTGAGTTATAGCGTTGACCTATCTCACATAGTATACCTAAAGTGGCAAGTTCGATTCCCGCCTGGGGAAAGGAAATTATTTAGTGACGGAAGTCATTAAATAACATCCTAAGTCCCACCCAGGCTAGAAAAGGGTGATAATCTGTAGATAATTCGTCTCAATTAGCGTTTGTTGCAAAAAGTGGCGTTAATTAATAATAATAATAACCGAGATATTTAAAATTTTCTGAAATTATCATTGAAATTAGGATTGATCTTACTTTCTACATTCATTTTTGAGGTTTCTAAATACATACTTATTATCTGGAACACATTTTCCCTCCCGACCTCATCTTTTGATTATTATGTTAGACTATTGATGTCAGAGTGACTAGTGAAAGAGGAAATTCCTATAATTGAAGGACTTGCTACAAAAAGGAGGTAGCTCCACTTTGGGTGGGTTTTGACTTATCTACTATTTTGTATAATAGATAGAAGAAAAAAAAAATCATTCTAGTTTTGCAAGAATCTTGTCGCTTCTAGCATTAGTTTTCATGTTATTGGATAGATGGAGCTGTCAGTCTCGTTACTATTATTCAACATAGAGTTAGCTCCTTCCGTGAGCAAGCAACAAATTTTTTTTTTCCATAGAAAATAAAAACATGTGGTAGAGTAAGCACGCAAATATGCCGCACAAAATGAACTGTAAAAAAGTATTAGCTCCATTAATCAAACATATATTTTATTACATTAGTTATATTTAGAAACAATTTAGAAAAATATTTTTGAATACAAAAGAAATGAGTTTACAGATGTTAATCAAAGCATTAAAAAAAATTCATAATTAGAAGGTACAACATTAAATTCTGTAGGCTTTGGGTGGATGTTCCAAAATTTAATCTCTTCAGCCCCTAAAACTTTGGTGCACACAAAAAAGGTTGTGCTAATTATATTTGAAATAGATAAATTTATTGAGTGTGAAGAGACTACCATAAATAGACAGCCTAACATTTTAGCTTGTATAGTGGTTTAGCTTATAAACAGCAACTTTTTCCATTCATCATTTAGAAAGTGTGATATTTTTTTTTTTTTAATACTTGATGATTACTCTATTATGAAGTAATTAAAATGATCAAAGGGTTTTGAATTACAAGTAAGTATTTATCAAATAATAATATATCCCATTTTCGCAGTTTTTGTAAACGAAGAATATAGAAATCCAAGAAATTCCTCCATATGAACCAAAACATCCCATTCAAAACCCTGTGTCTTACAGACACTCACATGTCTATTAAATTAATATTTTAAGCAGAGCTGAATAAATATTCCCGAATATCTCGGAAAATATACATGGTTTTTCCTTTATTCCCATGGGCTTCCAGTAAATCCTAGTGAAATTATTGAATCAGTATTTGCTATCATACCATACTAGGATGGAACCGAAGCAAAATGACAATAATTTCCTGGAACTATGTGGTTCGCTGATTCATGACGCATTCGAGGAATGTTTATATATAGTTGAAATTCCCAGCCTTCCACAAGATGATTGATTTCAAACGGACAGAATCAGAAGGTTTATAAGAGAAAATTTAGATTATTATATTCCACAACTTATTTTTTTTTTTCAAAATTGTATTATATTAATTATATATATCGTAGGAATATAGTACTACTGTTTCCATTTTATTAAGTAAATAAAGTTTTGGTTATTTAAAACCTCTAATATAACATTGTAATTGACTTTTCATTGCAATAAAAACAAATAATACATTTCCTTAAGATTAATGGGACCATTTCTTTCTTTTTCATTCCGAAATATACTTGAAAATATTATGGCAAAACAGGAAAAATAGCTTCTTTATTTACCCAATCATCTGACAGGAGTCAACTTTTGTATTCAACAAAATATACCCTTCCGTCCTCCCAGAGATAAGATACAGGAATCCTGCGTAATTTGTTAGGGTTACCTAATTTAATATTCAAAGATAATTTTATTAAAATACGTAATACGATGGACCTAAAACAAATCCAAGCACCATTTTTATGGACGAGGATTCTCCTGCAAATAATCAGTCATTTTATATATCGTAAAAAAAAACCCTATTTAATCTGGTAATAATATACATTGCATATTTAAAATACATTTTTATATATTTTTCTATTTTAGAAAGAAAATACAATGTTTTTCCTCATTGAATGTGCTTTCAAAAGACTTGTATGAGAGAGAAAATGAGTTAGGTTAATACAGGGAAAACATACATTCTTCCACCATATTCCACCATGCCATCCACAATTAAAAGACACCCCTAGACTGTTAATTGTTGTCGAAGTTGTTGGCCGTTTGTTGAGTTCTTCAGACAAGAATGGAGCTCGGCATTTGCTAACCTCGGACTTTTCCATAGTAGCTGATTTCCCTTTAGGGGAACCAAATTTTTGTGACATCATGATCAGAGTTTAAATTTCCTTTTATGACTGGCTGCAATGTTCTAAATATTTGTGACGTTTCTGTGCTGGTGACCCTCTATAATAATACACTCATTTGGTAGTTGATTGTTAATAATTAGCGTGGAGTTGTAAGAAGATACGTCCAACATGAAAATGATCATCCATGTACAATGAATGCTATTAACCGAGATATTTGCGTTTTTTTTTGTTTTTTTTAATTTTCGGCCTGTAAATCCCCACTCCTACTCATCCCATATTAACAATAAACTGTTATATTATGAAGCAGTTTATTTGAAGCCTAAATCCCAAATATTTTTCTTCTACGTTTTGAGATAAATGCTAATACTTAGCGCACGTGGGAAATGGCTTAGTTAACGCAGCTCATGAGTGACGGACTTTTATAATGTGAGTCGGGAGTAAGTTTCATTTATTGTATTATAAGTGACATATTGATGGATCTATGCTTGTGCTCCGCTCAGCTCAATCATGTTGCTACTATGTTTAAATATAAATATGTAAGAATTTAAAAGGGAAACAAGGATGTCTATAGTAGATAAATATTTAAATCTGTAAATACTCTATGCAGTCTTAAGGCCGGTCCAGACGCTCCGTTTTGCACAACGTTTTGTCTGCGCAGTTCAAAACGTTGCAGATAAAACGTTGCGTGTGGACTGGAAAACTGTGCAGTTTTGAACCCATTTCGAAGACGGTACAGTTTTAGTAAAACTGAGCCAGAGAGCATAGATTTCCTTGAACTGCGCAGACAAGTCGGCGTGTGTGGACGGTAGCACCGTTTTCCGATTCATTTTGATACTCAGTTTCAATTCGTCAGGCGACAATGGCTGACCTTCGGCAATGTTCTAGGGAGTTTTTAACAGATTTTATTGCTCTGTATGAAAGTTTCCCGTGCATTTGGCGTGTTAAATCAAAAGAATACAGTGACAGGGATAAGAAGGGGGAGGCGTATGAAAGTTTAGCAAATAAATTTAAAGAAATTGATGCAACGGCAATCATTTTCATAGCTTCATCACGGCAATACTAGCCTTTCATGTGCTGATATTGCTGTTCTCATACAAGTATTTTCTTTGTTGATATGCGGTGTCACTAATTCCAATAAATAAGTATATGTGTTAACGTCCATTCGCAAGTAGTTCCGCCAATCAGTAGGTTCATCACGTAATTCACGCTATAATTTGATATGGGAAAAGTGCTTCCTTTTTAGAAGCCACTTCCGCGACCACTTTGAACGCCGGGTACTTCTGAGATGTTGCAATCTTTTTTTTTTTTTTTTTTTAACAAGACACATCGCGAAAATCGACCAGAGTAGTACCTCCTCCATGACGATCTCACACAAAACTGAGCAAAATATACAGATATGTCTGTGCCGTGTGGACGCTCTACAAATTGCAACGTTGCAGACAAAACGTAGTGCAAAATGGAGCGTCTGGACCGGCCTTTAGGTTTGAATGTAGAGCATCTCCTGGAATAGGCAAGGATAACAGTTGGATATTCCTTGAATTGTAGCTACACCTCAGTAATTCAATTCGTATAATTCCCATCACTAATCCTAATGTTACAATACTAGGAAAGCTACTGTATATGACCAACATAATCATACATTCCATGAATATAGATTTATATAATAATTAGCTCTTTTTGGAGAATTGGTGATTTAATTAAAATGTGTTAATTGAGGCTGATTCCAAGCAGCATTATTCAGTAGTATATAAGAAGAGCAAGCAGATGAATTAACCTTGCAGAGAACAACACACACACAAATGTGTATTCTTGCATTATTATTACTTCATAAGCAGAATGTAAACTAATATGACCAATCTCATAATGAAGGGAATGAAGGAAAATCATAGAACTTCTGAATAATTTACTAACAGCAGAAACATTATCAAGTATGACTAGATGGGCGAAGGGTAAATACCCAAAAGGTAAAAACCCGGGTATTTTCCCAAATGGGTAAATACCCGGTATTTATGTGGGAAAAACCCAAGTCATGGGTATTTTCGTTTTTTACAGTAAATGCCACACCTTTTATTAATTTTTACATTCTTATGAACAAATGCAATATAAACTATACCTTCATTATTTTGCGAGGTATGAATAAACTGAGGTTTGATTAAAAAATCTGTAAATAATGAGATAAAAGCGAGGAAATAAAACAAAGCCAATATTGAAACAAAAGAAATTTACATAATATAATAATAATAATAATTATTAACTATAATAATTAATAATTATTAACTATAACAATAAATAATTATTAAATATAATGATTAATAATTATTAAATATAATGATTAATAATTATTATTTATTTATATATAATTATTCAACAAAACAAAGGTTTGGAGGCAACTAGTCTCTATTTTAGCAGATTCCCCTTAAGGGAAATCAGCTATTGAGATCGTACTCATGACCCAATTTTTGAAATTTTTCTTCAAATGTCCATCGATCCTACCTTGTAGATGATTAAAATGATGTCCGTTCAAAACTGTATATATATATATATATATATATATATATATATATATATATATCTATATATATATTTTTCTGTTACCGCTCTAGCGGTCGCAATTTTTGTTTGATCGTTACCAAACTCGATATTTAGTCGTTTTATGTAAAAAGAAAGATCAATTTCGTTAATGGCTGATATCTGACCAGTGGGAGGGGGGTTTAGAGGGCAGGATTTTCTAAAATTCGAAATATTTCCGTTACTATACGTCGGATCGAAAAATTGTATACAATCAATCTTATTGCAAATTAAATTTACTAAAAATATTGTCATATACATTTATTCTCTATCTTGAATATTAACCGAGATATTTGCATTTTATGAGATCGGGGCGGATAACGGATGAGTGAGTTTCCCGCCAAAAGATAGGTCGGCCGTTTTGTTAACTGTTCGGCTCTCGTGAAATTTCTCTATTGTAAAATTTCACATGGGAAATCGGGTTAGTTTACGCAGCTCCTGCATGACGGACTTATTAAAATCGTTTGTGTGCTTTGTTGTTGGCAAGGCAACGCTGGAAGCCGACAAAAGAAGTGCCGGAGCCCGCATAAGGAGCTTCAAAGACTCGGCAAGCGATGTACAGTCTTAGTACACGTTGATAAGTCAAACATTAAATCTTTTCAACACAAAAGTTTTAGAGTCTATAACTACAAAAATAGTTCGGGAAGCTAATTTAAATATACCCGAATATTTACCCAATCGGGTATTTTCCCGGGTATTTTCCCAGGTATTTACCCGAATTTGGGTATTTACCGGGTAAAATCCCATCTCTATGTATGACAGACCTCCTTAATAAACTTCAGTTTTAGGGCCTCTTATTCTGTTCTTGTAACTAGTAAACAACAACATAAATCTAGTTCTTTACTGCATATTTGTCACTTTTATAATACAGAGTTTAATACAATTGAGAAAAATGTTTTTATTTATTTATTTATTTATTAACGTCCACTTTTTGCAACTTAGGCTAATTGGGACGGGTTATCTACAGGTTACCACCCTTTTCTAGCCAGGGTGGGATTTTAGGACGTTATTTAATGAATTTCGTCACTAAATAATTTCCCTTGCCCAGGCGAGAATCGAACTCGCCACTCTAGGTTTACCATATGAGATAAAGGTCAACGCTTTAACTCGCATGGCTAACCTGAGCCCCAGAAAAATGTTTTATTCTGCCGCCCTTGAAGTTTACTAATCTTATAACTGATAATATCTTACAATTAACTCACCAGTAGACCGAGAATTATGAACAATTAGTGACAAAAGAACTTCCTCTTTCATTTCCATATGTTATAGCATAATCCTGAAGTAAGAAATAACCGATGGATATGTTGCTTCTGTAAATGTGGAGGCTCAAGGCCATTCAGTGTACCTTTCGATTTTATGGTCGACTAAATTTGAAAAATGCTTATCTAACGACTAAGGACCATACGGCGGCATTTGTTTCTCAAGTGTCAAATTATAAAAGCTCGTAACAGTTTTAGTGGTCTGCATCACGTCGGCCGCCAATCACCACATACCATACACCACCAATCAGCTGATTACATCGAAACATTAAAATTACAAGTATAAAAATAATTATATATATATATATATATATATATATATATATATATATATATATTATTTTTAAATGTGGGTCTAGCGAAAAATACCAGTTTTAGTTTTAAATCTGAAATGATTGCGGCTTATAGCAAAACACACGGAGATTCAGTCTCTCTCCAGTACTTTCTTTCTCCGTATGATATAGGTAGATGATTTTATAGAATATAGAAAGAAGTGGTCATAGTGTGTTTGAATTGACAACAACCGCACACAACAGTCTTATATGTACGTTAATTAAAAAAATAAATAATATGCATTTGCATCTATAAGATATCCAATATAAAGTAACGAGCTATATATATATATATATATATATATATATATATATATATATATATATAGGGAATATAATAGATTGGAAGCAGTGGAAATGTGGGTCTAGAGTAAAATCACTAGAACATGTTTGACTCAAAAAAAATAGAACATGGAAGTTCTAAATGGGGTAAGCGAGATCAAAAGTTTTATCAAGGTCATGGAAAAAAGGAGAGTGTAACTTCTTGGGCATATATCAGAAGGAACAACGACTTCATCAAAATAATATTTTTGGGAATAGGTGAAAATGGAAGCCTACAAAATCCTATTTTGAAGTTATCAAGCATCTTATGGATTTGGATGAGTAAAGTTATATGAAAAGAGCAGTTTCCGAAAGTCGTTGCAACTACAATACGTAGTCTTCAGATAATGATGATGATGTCACAAAAAGGTCGAATTCCAGAAGAAGCATAATCACATCTATCTCAGTTTTATTTTCCATAATATAGCGTTTGATTTTAGCATATTTCCCTTCAGGGAAATCAGCTATTGAGGTTGTACTCATGACGGAATTTTTGAAATTTTTCTTCAAATGTCCATCGATCCTACCTAGTAGATGACGAAAATGAGGTCCGTTCAAAACTGTGTGTGTGTATATATATATATATATATATATATATATATATATATATATATATATATATATATGTCTGTTACCGCTCTAGCGGTCGCAATTTTTGTTTGATCGTTACCATACTCCATATTTAGTCGTTTTATGTAAGAAGAAAGATCAAGTTCGTTAAAGGCTGAAATCGGACCAGTGGGAGGGGGGGGTTAGAGGGGAGAGTTTTCGTAAATACGAAATATCTCCGTTACTATACGTCGGATCGAAAAATTGTACAGAATCACTCTTATTGCAAATTAAATTTACTATAAATATTGTTATATACATTTATTCTCTATCTTGAATATTACCCGAGATATTTGCATTTTTATTAAATCTGGGCCGCTAACGGCTAACCAGTCACCCGACTATCCCGCCAAAATCTAGTCCGGCCGTTTCCTTACGACTCTCGTGAAATTTCTCTATTGTAAAACTTCACGTGGGAAATCTGCTTAGTTTACGCAGCCCCTGCGTGACTGACTTTTTATAATGTGGATATTTTCTTTTTCTAATGTATACTATAATATTCATAATCTCATGCGAGCGCTTACCGCCGAAGACGCGAGGCAGCTGGTACTAGAAGCGAATCAATAATAAATAATAAATGATATTTTCTTAATATAAAAAACAATGAAGTGAAGGCACTCACTTGGAGGGATAAGCGAAAGGAGGCCTGGAAAAAAGAAAAAAAAAAGGAGCCAAATGTAAAAGCTATGTAATCCAGAGGAGTGTGTAAAGGTGAGATAAAAGTAATCGATGTAGCCAGCAAGGGATTGGGAAGGAGAGCCCGACCTCTGGAGACCATTATAGGCACTATATAGTCCTATCTCTCACTAGGCCCTTTGATTTATTGCCTACTATACCTAACATTACCCTAGCAGTCATCACCTCTTGTCTCTTTATACTTTATATCCTGACACACAATGACGTTTAAATTAAAAACACCAATCTGTCCCCTCTACACCCCCCACCGTATGAATTCTCACTGACAACATGTCAATGGGCCACAACTTGAAGACACATAAATGTTCTAATATACTTCAAGGTACGTAGGATCACTAATAACACATTTCCTCCATGCAGGTTTCATTTCAAATTGCCCTAAATGTTTCGCGAGCCTGTGTTCGACCTCTTCAGTGGCCGGTCCATTTAGTCAGGGAGGTTTCGTCCACACATTTCCTGCCGACCTCCAGTGCGGAAGGTTCGTTGGGTGAGAAAGGGACGAGAGCTATACAGCTAAAGGGAATGTCCCCTGAAGAGGTGGTTTGTAGTCAACGACACTCAAGAAGAGAAGAAATTGTGCTAACACGCCTACGCACAGGACACACTAGACTAACGCATTCATATCTAATGAGCAGACAAGATGAACCTATATGTCGCTACTGCAACAGAACGCTGACTTTAAATCACATACTAAATACGTACCCATGGCCCACAAATTTATTCCAACTACTAGCCGACAGTAGCCAATTTGTAGATGATGTTTTTAAATATTTAAAAAATAATGGATTATTTGATGAAATATAAAAGCTCTTATTTACCATTATGAAAGTTATATATGGCATGAACTGTACATGGAATGTAAGTTTTGCCTTCTTCCAGTTTAACTATTTATAGTTTTTTGTTTTAGTTTTTTGTCTCATATTTATTTTATTTTTTTTTATTTTATTTTACGTCCACTTTATGCTACTAGGCTAATCGGGACGGGTTATCTACAGGTTACCATACTTTTCTAGTCAAGGTGGGCTGAAGGAGTTTATTTAATGAGTATGTCACTAAATAAATTTCTATTGCCCAGGGCGGCATTCGAACCCGCCACTCTAGGTCTGTCGCGGAAAATTTGGACCAACGCCCTAACTCGCACGGCCAACCCGAGCCCCTTATTTTTATTTTCTTCGTGTTGTAAATATATTAACAATTTTTTATTTAGTTTTGTCTATTCTATTTATTTTGTACATTTTTAAAATTTAGCTGTGTAAAAATTTTAATATTTCTTCAATTTTGTAAAGTTATATCCTAACACGTTAAAATATGAATCGCCATTATAGCGGCATGGTTCTATTTATTTTGTACATTTGTAAAATTTAGCTGTGTAAATATTTTAATATTTATTTAATTTTGTAAAAGTATATTCTAAAATGTTAAAAGATAAATTGCCATTGTAACGGCATCTCAAATAAATAATAATAATGTAGTCAACGAAGGATGTAAGGCGATTTTAAATAAAGTGAATCCCTTACTAGAGAACCCTACAAGACACATTTAAAGGATATTGGGTCTAAGGAAGCTGTAAGAAATAATCTAGTTCTAACCTGCACACTCATTCTCTAGCTATTGACTGTCAGTAGTTACTCTATACGATCTGCAGGCTATGGAGGGGTGGCTCTCTAATCAAGTCGTGAAATTGTCTGCTCTCATGGCTTATGGACCAACTTTTTTCATCTGATGCCTTAATTATTGGGCTGATGGCTAAGGCAATGGGAAACTATGGTGTGTTTGGGGCCTCTTCTTTCCCTTATTCATACCCGTACAATTCAGGATTACTTAGTCACCGACAGGATCTACAGTTGATGAAACGGTATTTCCGCTAGAAGGCTGTAGTCGGCCATGAACTCATAGGCGCTTATGTTCATCAGCAATTAAACCTATTTAAATAGAAGTCACAATACTCCCTCTCAGTCTTTCAGTTTACTGGAACTGAAGAAGGAGAAGATAGGGGTTCATAAAAACATGGTGATCTGGTAGTCCAAATTGTAGGAATTTATAATAACATAATGATATGGTAGTCCAGGTTTTAAGGATTTATAATAACATAATGATATGGTAGTCCAGGTTTTAGGGATTTATAATAACATAATGATATGGTAGTCCAGGTTTTAGGGATTTATAATAACATAATGATATGGTAGTCCAGGTTTTAGGGATTTATAATAACATAATGAACTGGTAATCCGGGTTTTAGGGATTTATAATAACATAATGATATGGTAGTCCAGGTTTTAGGGATTTATAATAACATAATGATCTGGTAATCCGGGTTTTAGGGATTTATAATAACATAATGATATGGTAGTCCAGGTTTTAGGGATTTATAATAACATAATGATCTGGTAATCCGGGTTTTAGGGATTTATAATAACATAATGATATGGTAGTCCAGGTTTTAGGGACTTATAATAACATAATGATCTGGTAATCCGGGTTTTAGGGATTTATAATAACATAATGATATGGTAGTCCAGGTTTTAGGGATTTATAACAACATAATGATCTGGTAATCTGGGTTTTAGGGATTTATAATAACATAATGATATGGTAGTCCAGGTTTTAGGGATTTTTTATAACAAAATGATATGGTAGTCCAGGATTTAGGGATTTATAAGAACATAATGATATGGTAGTCCAGGTTTTAGGGATTTATAATAACATAATGATATGGTAGTCCAGGTTTTAGGGATTTATAATAGCATAATGATATGGTAGTCCAGGTTTTAGGGATTTATAATAACATAATGATATGGTAGTCCAGGTTTTAGGGATTTATAACAACATAATGATCTGGTAATCTGGGTTTTAGGGATTTATAATAACATAATGATATGGTAGTCCAGGTTTTAGGGATTTTTTATAACAAAATGATATGGTAGTCCAGGATTTAGGGATTTATAAGAACATAATGATATGGTAATCCAGGTTTTAGGGATTTATAATAACATAATGATATGGTAGTCCAGATTTTAGGGATTTATAATAGCATAATGATCTGGTAATCCAGGTTTTAGGGATTTATAATAACATAATGATATGGTAGTCCAGGTTTTAGGGATTTATTATAACATAATGATATGGTAGTCCAGCATTTAGGGATTTATAAGAACATAATGATCTGGTAATCCAGGTTTTAGGGATTTATAATAACATAATGATATGGTAGTCCAGGTTTTAGGGATTTATAATAACATAATGATATGGTAGTCCAGGTTTTAAGGATTTATAATAACATAATGATATGGTAGTCCAGGTTTTAGGGATTTATAATAACATAATGATATGGTAGTCCAGGTTTTAGGGATTTATAATAGCATCCTGATATCGTAGTCCAGGTTTTATGGAAAGATAATAACATAATGATATGGTAGTCCAGGTTTTAGGGATTTATAATAGCATCCTGATATGGTAGTCCAGGTTTTAGGGATTTATAATAACATAATGATATGGTAGTCCAGGTTTTAGGGATTTATAATAACATATTGATATGGTAGTCCAGGTTTTAAGGATTTATAATAACATAATGATATGGTAGTCCAGGTTTTAGGGATTTATAATAACATAATGATATGGTAGTCCAGGTTTTAGGGATTTATAATAGCATCCTGATATCGTAGTCCAGGTTTTAAGGATTTATAATAACATAATGATATGGTAGTCCAGGTTTTAGGGATTTATAATAGCATCCTGATATGGTAGTCCAGGTTTTAGGGATTTATAATAACATAATGATATGGTAGTCCAGGTGTTAAGGATTTATAATATCATAATGATATGGTAGTCCAGGTTTTAGGGATTTATAATAGCATCCTGATATGGTAGTCCAGGTTTTAGGGATTTATAATAACATAATGATATGGTAGTCCAGGTTTTAGGGATTTATAATAACATAATGATATGGTAGTCCAGGTTTTAGGGATTTATAATAACATAATGATATGGTAGTCCAGGTTTTAAGGATTTATAATAACATAATGATATGGTAGTCCAGGTTTTAGGGATTTATAATAACATAATGATATGGTAGTCCAGGTTTTAGGGATTTATAATAACATAATGATATGGTAGTCCAGGTTTTAGGGATTTATAATAGCATCCTGATATCGTAGTCCAGGTTTTAGGGATTTATAATAACATAATGATATGGTAGTCCAGGTTTTAGGGATTTATAATAGCATCCTGATATCGTAGTCCAGGTTTTAGGGATTTATAATAACATAATGATATGGTAGTCCAGGTTTTAGGGATTTATAATAACATAATGATATGGTAGTCCAGGTTTTAGGGATTTATAATAACACCGTGATAAGTTAGTCAAAATTGTAAATGATTTTTATAAATAATAAAGGGATTTGAAGCCCAAATTGTAGGGATTTCTAATAACATAAAGATATGCAAGTCCAAATTGAACGGATGTATAGTAACGTGAATAATAAAAGGATTTATTTTTTATCATAATAAAGGGATTTATAGTCGAAATTGTAGGAATTTATATTAACATCATGGTATAGTAGTCCATATTATAGGATTTTATAATAATACTCTGATGTAGTACTCCAAATTGTAGAGATTTATAATAACAATGATACAGCAGTCCAAATTTTAGGGATTTCTAATAACTTAATTATGCTAGGCCAAATTGTAAGGATTTATAATAACATAATTTTATGGTAGTCTAAATTATGGGGCTTTCAAATAATATCATGATATTGTAGTCCAATGTTTAGGGGTTTATAATAAAATAATGATATTAGTCAAAATAGTGGGTATTTGTAATAACACAGGGTGTCTCAAAACGGTCCAACTATTTTACAAGTGAACTATGAAGCTAAACATGTGGAGAGGAAATGGGGGAGGGGCAACGCTAGCAAGCTCAGTTCTTACATTTTCAGTTGGCGCTAATTGAGTTTGAAAATGATTATGTTCTGAGGATAAATTATGTTAACAAAATTTTAGAGAGATTTAATGATTATGACAACATTTTCTTTAGCGACGAGGCCCATTTTCACTTGAAGAATTATGTGAATCGCCAAAATTGTCGATTTTTGGACAGAGAACAACGCCCTTTGCATAGCCCCAAAGATACACTTTGGGTCGCAATGACCACGAAGTGCATAATTGGACCTTACTTTTTCGAACTCAACAACTTCTTGGAAAAGTCTTCAATGACGTCCGCACAAGGTTTGAAGAGTGTCGTCAAACAAACGGGCGTCATTTAAGTAATGTCATATTTAAAAAGTAAAATTTCCCTCTTTCTTAAAAAATTGGTATCAATAAATAACTAATTACAAGTAGCACTTTTTTAAACAGTTGTTCGAAATAGTTGAATCGTTCTGAGACAACCTGTAATATATTTCGTATGGTGGTCCAACTTTTAGACCAGTGCCAACAAGGAATTATTTGTCAGTCCTAATCATTTTGTTAATTGAGAAAGGTTCCTTCCTCTTGGATTTTTATTTATTTACTTTTTTTTTTTTAAAAAAAACATGCGCGCATGTATGCTAATAACGACAACTGCGTGCAAGCCTGGATCATGCTCTGTTCTCAAATAACTTGTCGTAATTTTAACAAAAAATGAAAGTGTAACGAATTAGGTCAAGGAAAGTTCAATTTTGAGGAGTGGAATAAGCTTAAGGATAAGAGACGTGTTTGAGGCAGCTTGTTCTATTATGTAGCTTTTCTTCCCTCTTAGCTTTTCAGTTATTAAATGAAGCCTAGCACCCACTTTCTCGCTTGCCTCTTTGAGACTAATGTAGGGGATTAAAATTCACCGCTATTTTCTTCTTTTGCTCCTTTAAATAATATGTTGAATCTCTAATTTGAATTCTCGCGGCTGAATTTTAAAACGGTCCGACTCGAATTCCTACAGGTTCTTAGTAATTATTCACTAGTGATAGCTTTTAATTGATAACTCAGGATTCAAGTATTTGTAAAGGGCTTTATACTTCTTGTAAATACAGCTTTAAGTTAAAAAAAAAAAATCGTGTTTTCGCACATTCACAATAGTTAAGTACATTCATAGTTGTCAAGGAAGTGCTTAAAAATACCTCGTGTTGTCGAAAAGTTCCTTTTAATTACTTTTAAAGCACAAAGGAACAAAAATCCTGAATTGAATAAAATAAAATAACCGAAATGAATTTATGAACACTCAAGCAAATTTATTCTTCATGGCTCACTGCAAATACTGTTTAAAAAACAATATTTTTTTTTACTTAAATATTTATTTTTCAATGACTTCCTCAATTTAATGGATTTAATGTCTCTTTATTTATTTTTTTTATTTCTCTTCAATACTCTGTTAAAACAATATTTAAGGTATTTAAACTTCAGATAAAGTTATTTAATAATATTAAAAGAAGAACATATTGTAATTGAGACTTGAACGAAAAAAAAATGTAATATATTTTCATTTAACTGTCAAAAGATTGTTACTTAAAATAACATAATAAAGTGCTATTTTTTTAGATGTTCAATTCCTTATGCATTCCTTGTAAAATGTGCTTTTGGATATAGTTTACTTCCAGATACATTATGGACTACGCGCATAAGTAATCTGGTACAAATCCAGAAATACTTGGGAGGAGTTAAATACTTAATTTTTTGAACTAGACAAGTCATTATACTGTCTTGGTAAATATATGACAAATCAATTACCATCTACTCTTCGGATTTCGACCACTCAAACGGCGAATATTTTGTAAAATACCTGAGTTTGACCAATTTATTTATTTGATTTAGGGTATATTAAGGACTTAATAATTCAAGTTTATTAAAGAGAACAAAAATATATTAAATAACTATTTTTTTATTTATTTATGTTTCTTATAGTTATTTGTACATGATTATTAATGGTTAAGGGTTGGCAGGTAATTGACATATTCATATTACTTATAATTATTATAACTGCTTACCTAACCAGAATGGAAAGATTGCATTGCATTGGAAGCCTGGATTCTCAAATTCTAAATGCATTTAAAACAAATATAATCTTTCACTTGACATCCCGAGAAGTACAACGCAGCTTTGATGAAGTCAAGTGGTCCTATTGACTTTCCCAGTAGTGTATGCGGAACTACTAGACCCACTTCTTTAGTCATGATCCTACTCACTTGCCTTAGAATACTGATCCGACAAAGGGAAAAGAATAGAAGTTCAAGCTGGAAGTCCGGTTAACTAAAGGCTAAGTCGTTTATTCAATTAATTAAATGAGGTTCCACTTAATGAAACTAAGGCAAATGGAGAATATTGTAGCTAAAATTTATATTACCAATATATATATATATATATATATATATATATATATATATATATATATATATATATATATATATATGAGATAGGGTAAACTTCCAATTTGTCTAACGGCTGTATGTAATTTTATCTTCATAATAATATTTCCTTCATTTCCCTATGTCTTTTGGGCAGGTATGTTATTGTTCCTCCAAAGTAGTTAATTCTTTTGAGTCCTTCTTTTTGACCCTCGCTCATAGAATCAAGCCCAACATATTCTCCTGATATCCGTTACTCTTGGCTAAGCCTTTAATGTTGGTAGGCCTTTTCATTGTTAAAAGTCCGTCACTCAAGGACTGCGTTAACTAAGCAGATTTCCCACGTGCCTAACGTATTTACGTTTATCTAAAAACGTAAAAGTTTAATTAGGGCAATATTTGGTATTTAGGCTTCAAATTAGGTGCAGTATAATATAAGAGCTTATTGATATTATGCCATAAGTAGGAGTGGGGAAAGCTGTGGAAAGAGTGAGCTGTTTGGTACTTTCCGAAGAGAGCTCTGGCGGCCGTTTTCGTAACTATTCGTCCCTCGTGTATAAGTTTAGTGATCCCTTACTACTTACTACACTTGTTATTGGGCAGATTTCTCTATTGTAAAACTTCACGTGGGAAATCTGCTTAGTTTACGCAGCCCCTGCGTGACGGACTTTTTAATCAACGGGCCAACTTTATAATATTAAACTTTTTTGGCGGGCCGCACATAAAGTAACACTTATTAATAATTTAGAAAACTTTATTTATTATAAACATTACAATAGAAAACTATAAAAAATGAAAAAAAAAGTTATGATTTCATGTACAAATTTTTAGGCAAAATAAAAACAAATAACAATAAAATAAGAGAAAAAGAATTTACTTGAAATTTTTAATCAGACAATTGGCACTGTATTTCCGGTACAAGCTAATAAATATCTGCGGAAATTTCTCAGGGCTCACATACGATTTATAATAATTTTTAATGTTTAATGAGAAAAATAAATTTTATAAATCGGTATTATTCTGCATGTCAATCACTTCCATTTGAAAGTCTTCGAGAACTGTATCCACAACGATATTAAATGGCGAAGAAAATATTTTCATGGAAACCGCTGTCTATATATTGTGCGTATTTTTAAGAAGTAATAACGTTTTCTATTTCTAAATGTGGAAAGTGAGACATCTTATTCTGCAAAATATTGTTGGGGAAACAATGTGTTTAGGCGGGAAGCTTGTTTTAAAGGCAATAGTAAGAGAGCATTTAGACTGAACCATTTGTTATTTCTCCTGGAGAGATGAGGGAAAAAGATAAAATAAAAAAAAACAACTATGTGAGTTCTCTTAAGAATTAGGTATATTGAATTGTACATTGTATATCTATATACTACACGTTATATCTAGAGGTTGAACAAGACAAAAGAACTTTACTTTATGCACTAACTTATCGGCAATAGAAATTAAGAATTAAATATATTATAATAAAAATGAAATTTGAACAGTAAACAAAGGAACGTAACTTTATGAACTAATATGGCGGCCATATAACTATATACACAAAATGAGCGATGGGTCCTATAATATATGAGTACTCATTCGATATTTGCGCAAATAATGCTAGCATTATTAAATAGGTACTTGCGGGAATCATGCACTTTCCTTGAAATGATGGAGTCTTCTCGCTTGTTGCGGTGATAAACACAGGATGGCAGCTTTGCGGGAGATGTAACTACTGACTGCCTTTATCACGGGTGAATTCCAACTGCGGTTGTCTATGAAGCGGTTATCTGTAGCGGAGGAAGAGGGGCGAAGCCCCACTGGCCGTAGGAACGACCGCAGCGAGCGTCCAAGACCAACTGACTGTGTCCTTTTTGCTAGCCGATGCCTTCTTGAACTGCATGTGTTTTTCCGCTGTAGCCACGGCTAATTGGAGATATGCAGGTGTGTTTTTTTTTATTATTTATTTATTTTTAATTTTATTTAATTTGTATACGAAAAATTCAAATACATTGAATATTACAAATTAGGGGTGTATCTCAGGTGAGAGTGCAGCTTATTATTTTTATCTTTATTTTTTATATAAATGATGATGTATGATCCTTATTGATGATTTTAGAACAAGTGTGGATAAGTTCTTCAGTTCATCGTTTGTTAGCCCTTGTTCTATTAGTATATTCGCCGTTTTTTGATGGAGGACTCCTCTTGAGCCGAACAGTAGCCCCATAACTGTCCAGTCTTGGATTTCGTATTTCTTTATGAAATAGGGGCAACAAGGTTCATATATGCTTTTCTTCTCCTGGTCCACCTCGTCTGCTTGATTTTTATTAATCTCAAAACGGACAGTAGGATCCAGAATTAAGCCCCTTTTTTCATTTTTCTTGATGGCTACAATGGATCAGCTCTTCTTGGACCCCCGTCTGAGGAATTGCAAGCCACCTCTTCAAATATATCCCAATCTGGGTGCTTCTTTTTCAAGAGGTGTGCAATTTGAGTCCGGACCTTATGATGCCGTGAAATGCGCATTGTCTCAAACATGCGGGAGGGTTTCGGTCTCGTTGCAATGACGGCAGCTGGTGGTTGCTAGGTTCCTTCCTGGGACAGAGCGTACTGACACAAGGTTGCTATTCATCTTTATAGCCCGTTACTTTATATCAGATTTCATATAGATGCAAATGCATATTATTTTTTTTTTTAACTAACGTACGTACGTATAAGACTTTTGTGTGCGGTTGTTGTCAATTCAAACACACTATGACCACTCCTTTCTATATTCCATAAAATCATCTACCTATTACCATACGGAGATAGTCAGTACTATACAGAGACTGAATCTCCGTGTGTTTTTGCCATAAGCCCCAATCATTTCAGATTTAAAACTAAACCTAGTATTTTCATTCTAGAAAATATTCAAATTGTGTATTCCAATAATGTATTATCGATCTCGACAATATTTTCCCGACTTCCCAAATGTATGGTAATTCTAATTTCCATACAACGCCGGTGACTAGTCATGAATATACATGATCTTACGCTAGGAAAATTTCATAATTTTGTGTCGCACTGTCGGGCATTTATTAAGTCGATGATTAGAGCCACTGTCTGGAGGTAATACAAAGGGCTGTATTAGTGTTAAAATTCCAAATTACAAAGATACATTTTCAATTTCGTGCTGTTCATGTAATTACATAGTCATTTATTGGAGTGTGGAATCGTGTTCGTAGTTAAACTCTCTCAGTTTGAATTCGTAATTTTATGTATTGCCAATATACTCTAATATTTCACGGAATCTACAGATTGGAAATACATTTTCTTTTTCATTTATAAAACTCTATTCTACTAGCTAAATAAATTATTTGTGTGACATTGAATTCAAATAAAGCTCAAAAAAAATACAAGATTAATTCATAGCTAGTTATTTTCAAAAATGTTTAGTTTATTGCTACTTTTCAGAGCGGAGAAAAAGTAGGACAAAAAGGAAAATGATTAAAATTGCCTCAGCCCGCGGGACCACAAATTAGAGAGGAAACACATTTTAATATCGGAAAAGCCGGGGAAGGTTGCCACATAATACGGAAAAACCAGTTCCACGGAACAGAGGGATTGCAGCGCTCTCTTGTGGCTTATATCTATATTAAAACTCGCCTTACAGAGTCTGTTATCTATACTAGCAGTCCACTTACATTAAAAATACACTCCAGCTATGTATATTAAAATAATGATGAAAATTAATAAAATTGATTGAAAAGTGCATCAATAATACCATTCTTTCCAAAGCAAATATTTCTTCCTGAAATATATTGGTTATTCAACATTTACGTTATCATAATAAAAATCTCCTTGGATATAACCATTTGTATAATTAGATGTAATTGAATTAGGAAATCAAAAATCCCTTTATTCAAGAAATGGAAAAAAAACGCCCGAATAAAGATACAAAGATAAATTAACTCTTGACATCCTTTCCTCCATTTCATTCTTAACAATCTAAACGAGACTTGAAACATAACCTGGGGATGAATTGAATTTATGAATGATATGAATTTTCCATTATTTTTTTTACACGACGTATAACAGTCGGGGTATCTAAAACCAATACAATTAAAAAGTTCTCTAAACTACTCGTAGGGGCTCAAGTTAACCATGTGAGTTAATGCGTTGCCTTTAATCTCACAAGGTAAACCTAGAGGGCCGAGTTTGATTCCCACCTGGGCAAGGGAATTTATTTAGTGACGGAATCCATTAAATAAAATCCTTAGTCCCACCCTGGCTAGAAAAGGGCGGTGACCTGTGGATAACTCGTCCCAATTAGCCTTAGTTGCAAAAAGTGGACGTTAATAAATAATTTAATTTTAATAAAATAATAAACTGATCGTGGTCCTATTTATTTAGTGTTCAAATAAAAATTATAGCCACAAGACCTTTAACAGACTATGGCTTTAAAAAACGAGTCATTAGAACTAGCCCCAACTGTTCAAAAGATGTCACCTCACTCTCTCAATAATAATAGATGTTATTCATTGACTTATAAATATTTTACAGATTTATCGTACTTATGGATCAGAAAGTTCACAATGAAATATTCTAGCCAAATATTTGTTAAAAATTAAATTATGGTCCCCTTAAATAAATAAAAAATAGAATTGATAAATGATGACATTGTGAGTAATATTTTTTTCACTATCCTACGATGTAATCACCTGTTTTACACACCTAATTTGCGGTCCGAAAGCTACACTTCGCCGCCTTAGGGCCGAAAATGAATATTTCGTCCTAGGCCCGCAAAATCAGCTGTTTGTTATTTTAATTCATTCATTTCATTATATACATTATATTAGGTTGTTTTGCTCGTATTATTGTTTAGTTATTTAGTAATTATGCTAATAATATATCAGAATCTATAAATAGAAGAGCAAAAGAAATCATGGCAGATTTGTTACCAGGAAAATCAAAAGATAGGTATGACGAAGAGTATTCATTATCGAAATTGAAAGTTTCTAACAGACTGTTTAGTAAAGTGAATGAGTCATCGACTTCTACATCAAATATCGATTTTGGAACTAT
Source organism: Riptortus pedestris (assembly GCA_019009955.1). Classification (NCBI taxonomy): domain Eukaryota; kingdom Metazoa; phylum Arthropoda; class Insecta; order Hemiptera; family Alydidae; genus Riptortus; species Riptortus pedestris. The sequence continues at coordinate 32,070,525 of CM032229.1, read as the reverse complement.
TGAATATGAAAATCAGTCTCTCTTTACAATTGATGATTTATTTGAAGATTGTCAAGAGGATATTTTAATCAGAAAACAATCCAACTACGAGTAAAAGTGTGAATGTGTCAAACAAAAAACAAGTAATAGAATCTTCAAAGGGTATTATGTTTTCAAACAACCAAAATTGTACTTTTAACATTTCTATAAATCAAAAATAAACGAACTAACTTTTTTTAGCATTTTGAAATATATCAGTTGTATTAAATGAAACACACATATGTTAATCTCTGTTTATTAACTTACATAATAGCATGACGTAAAACAATCCATACATTTAAAACATTCATCATGTCCCCATAACCACAAGATAACCTTCTAACAAAGAGGTACACTTAACCAAAAGAAAATCTTGTTTTTGATTAATGTTATATCGTATTAATATTTATTGTAGTATGGTGAAAAATAGCGTTTGTGCCTCGGGCCAAAGTGTTTTTGCCGGCCCTCGAACTTTTCATGACATCGACTACGTCTCGGTCAAAAAATATCTCGGGCCGGCAAACGGCCACTTTCGGCCCTTGGTACGAAATATACTAATTATCTACAGAGGGTGAAACTGGAAAACAGCAGAATATTCATTTTAATAATATGGTACGTTTACATATTCATATTTTCACATATTAAAAAAACAGCAAACAGGATTTAAAATACTGGAAATATTATACTTATTGGATATAACTAGAATTAAATCCCTGAAAAATGACTTATTATTACTCTTATAAATACAAAACTTTGGAGCAATGGCTTATTTTTACTGGTATTAATACGAAACTTCTACATGATTAAAGTACTTTATGATAGATCAGAAAAAGGTTTAGGGTTGATATTACTCTTATTAATACAAAACATTGGAGCAATGGCTTATTGTTACCGTTATAAATAGGTAACTTTTACATAGTTAAAGTTCTTTATGATAGATCAGAAAAAGGTTTAGGGTTGATATTACTCTTATTAATACAAAACATTGGAGCAATGGGCTTATTGTTACCGTTATTAATAGGTAGCTTTTACAGAATTAAAACACTTTGTAATAGACCAGAAAAAGGTTTAGGGTTGATATTACTCTTATTAATACAAAACATTGGAGCAATGGCTTATTGTTACCGTTATTAATAGGTAACTTTTACATAGTTAAAGTTCTTTATGATAGATCAGAAAAAGGTTTAGGGTTGATATTACTCTTATTAATACAAAACATTGGAGCCATTGCTTATTGTTACCGTTATTAATAGGTAACTTTTACATAGTTAAAGTTCTTTATGATAGATCAGAAAAAGGTTTAGGGTTGATATTACTCTTATTAATACAAAACATTGGAGCCATTGCTTATTGTTACCGTTATTAATAGGTAACTTTTACATAATTAAAGTACTTTATGATAGATCAGAAAAAGGTTTAGGGTTGATATTACTCTTATTAATACAAAACATTGGAGCAATGGCTTATTGTTACCGTTATTAATAGGTAACTTTTACATAATTAAAGTACTTTATGATAGATCAGAAAAAGGTTTAGGGTTGATATTACTCTCATTAATACAAAACATTGGAGCAATGGCTTATTGTTACCGTTATTAATAGGTAGCTTTTACATAATTAAAGTACTTCATGATAGACCAGAAAAAGGTTTAGGGTTGATATTACTCTTATTAATACAAAACATTGGAGCAATGGCTTATTGTTACCGTTATTAATAGGTAACTTTTACATAGTTAAAGTTCTTTATGATAGATCAGAAAAAGGTTTAGGGTTGATATTACTCTTATTAATACAAAACATTGGAGCAATGGCTTATTGTTACCGTTATTAATAGGTAACTTTTACATAATTAAAGTACTTCATGATAGACCAGAAAAATGTGAATCTGAGCTTTACGGCGTTTTCAGAGATCGAATGGCTCTAAAGGAAGTCAAAAGGAAAATAAAATAAAATGAGAAATAAATGACTCCATTAATGAGGCCGGCAATGTTCTTCCTCATTACTTCCCCGCCATGAGAAGTGATGCTCCAACCGTGGGGCACAAATGCACAGAAATAAATCAAAGACAGATACAACTCCAACAAACACATTGCAAATGCACTCATCAATTAGTAGAATCATGAAACTCATCAAACCACATCTAATTACTAAAAATTAAGAGATGTTGCAATTTTTTTTATTGCTACGAATCTCGATATATAAGCGTTTTATGTAAAACTAAAGATCAAGTTTGTTAACGCCTAAAATGGAGCTGGAGAAGAGGGAGTTTGAAAGCTCTACTTTATTATAAGTCGGATCGATAAATTATACAGAACCAATCCTATTGTAAATTTAATGCACTATGCAGATTATTTCGTATATTTGTTCTCTCATTTGTATGTCTCTATGTGGCAGAGATCTATTACAATGGTTGAAACACAAAAATATTTTGAGACAAATGATAAAAAAGTATCACGTTTTTATATTGGATTTGGTTGGAAAACGAAAATACGTGCGGAATGTAAGTCGATCCCAATCCTTCGAGAAATGAGATGTCCTAGGGAGAAAGGTAATTGTAAATAAACACAGGCCCTTTTCCCAGCTGTTTTCTGATCAAACATCTCTTTCGGCGAATCTCTCTCTCTCTCTCTCTCTCTCTCTCTCTCTCTCTCTCTCTCTCTCTCTCTCTCTCTCTCGCTCTCTCTCTCTCTCTCTCTCTCCTCTCTCCCTCTCTCTCTCTCCTCTCTCCTCTCTCTCTCTCTCTCTCTCTCTCTCTCCTCCTCTCTCTCTCTCTCTCTCTCTCTTCGCCTCTCTCTCTCTCTCTCTCTCTCTCTCTCTCTCTCTCTCTCTCTCTCTCTCTCTCTCTCTCTCTCTCTCTCTCTCTCTCTCTCTCTCTCTCTCTCTCTCTCTCTCTCTCTCTCTCTCTCTCTCTCTCTCTCTCTCCCTCTCTCTCTCTCTCTCTCTCTCTCTCTCTCTCTCTCCCTCTCTCTCTTCCTCTCTCTCTCTCTCTCTCTCTCTCTCTCTCTCTCTCTCTCTCTCACTCTCACTCTCTCTCCCCCCCTCACTCTCTCTCTCTCTCTCTCTCTCTCTCCTCTCTCTCTCTCTCTCTCTCTCTCCTCTCTCTCTCCTCCTCTCGCTCTCGCACTCTCTCTGTCTCCCTCTCTCTCTCTCTCTCTCTCTCTCTCTCTCTCTCTCCCTCTCTCTCTCTCTCTCTCTCTCACACACACACACACACATTTAGGACAAAGTTAATAAAATTCCAGAATTATTAGACAATATAACCTGATACTCTATATAGAGTACTGCGAACGAAATCCCATGTAAACCATTTTATACTGATTTAAATATGAACATGAATATTCGGAGAGATTTTCATTCACTCCTTGTTGTTATAGTAATTACGAAATTTAAAATTATATGCATTATCCATTATTTAAAAATAATGGATAATACATATAATATACAGATAAAGTTGTGAGGTACGTTTGGGGGAATAAATTACCTTCTTGTAGGGTACTTCATGAAGAAAATAAATAATACATATTTTCCAGCGCAAATGACCCTCTTACAGTACAAATAGAAGGGTAGTAGAAGGGTTAGCCATGTTAGCTCAAGAAGAATAAATTACAACTTCAACTTTACTCTTGATATTTATTTCATAAATTAACATTCTCCTACGCGTTTTAAATATCATAATTCTGTTCCAAGGGGTAATAAACATAAAAGCTATAAAATCCTATTTAGGAATTCTATTAAAATTTATACGTCCCTAGCACCATGGCTGACACATCATCAAATCGTAATTATATCATGTATAATTTATAATGTTACTTGCATGTACATATCCAAACCTTGGAATTAATATACGTCTACTGCTTTCTGTTTAGCATTCGTTATACTTGCTACACTCAGTGGTTGTTCCACTGATCAGAAAATCTTTACTTCCATCAAAGCAAATTAAGAAAGGGGAAAAAAATGGTTTAAAAGGGCATTTAGTGATGTCTCGCCATCTTTTGAACGAGACAATCCAATAATAAAGCCACCAGAATTCCACGTGAAATGTTGTTAATGAAATTCATATAAGAATGAACTAGTTGAAAATAAGAGTATTTAAAACACTATCTTTGTTGTATTCATTTATTATCCTACTTTGACAAAAACCTATTTGCAAATGGTATATCTGCCAAATTATCTCATAGTAGTTCCTTTTTCCTTTCTTGTCACATTTCAGATATTCAATTACTACTGGATTAAATACAACAAATTTATTATTATAAAAACCTACCCATTGATAAAAATGTATTTAAACTCTCGAAGAGGGTTCATTTTCAGATAAACCCTCAGATCCGGATGAACCTTGAGGATTCATGATAAAACCTCTAGCCAGCCAATTTGAAGAAGTAATGCACCCATTGAAAGCTAAAATGGTACAGAAGGCACCTGTCAAAGAACTTTAAAAGCAACTTGGTTTAAAAGCAAACTTTGCTAAGTGACGAAGGCTCGAATATGAATAGAAAATAAACATCCCGTTCTAATACACCCATTTTACTCCAACTCCATATATTTACGGACACACTTGTAACAAATTCAGAATAAGTAAAAATAGATATAGATAGACCAATTTAGAACAGTTGATTTTAGAGCCATTTAATACCAGTTTTGATTACAAAGAAAATCTTTTTAAATTCCGTTATTTTCAATTTTATGCTGTGAGTTGTAGGCAAATTTAAGTAAATTTTAATATTAGTTTACATATAGGCACAAAAGTGATTTATTATTAATTATATATTTAAGTCCACTTTTTGCTACAATGGCTAATAGGGACGGTTTGTCTATAGGTTACCACCCTTTTCTAGCCAGGGGTAAGGACTATGGATTTTATTTAATGAGTCCGTCAGTAAATAAATTCCTATTTCCTAGGAGGGAATCTAACTCGCCAATCTTGGTTAACCATGTGAGATTAAGGCCAACGCTTTAACTCACATGGCTAAAGTGAGCCCCTTAATGTTATTTAGTGATTGGTTAAGTTATGGATATAACAAATTTTAATATTCAAGGCATTTTTTTTTTTTTAAGTCGATTCACCTTTGAAAATGAGGCAGGAGGCTCAAAAATAATTGAGCAATAAATATATCTAACTAAATTAAAATTTTGATTTTTCTTGATCAGGCTGACTAGCCATTTGAGGGGACTAATTCATCTTTTAGCAGGTTTCCCTTAGAGGAAATTAATTAACAATTGAGGTCGTACTCATTACGCGATTTTTTAAAAAAAATGTTTCAAGTGTCCTTCGATCCTACCTATGACGAAAATGAGGTCCATTTAAATTTATACATATTTGTCTCTGACCGCTCTCGTGGTCGTAATTCTTGTTTGTTATTTATTATTATTATTGATATATAAGCGTCCCATGAATAACTAAATGTCAAGTTCGTTAATAGTTCAAATCGAACTCCAGGGACGGGGTGGGTAGGGGTTAAAGAGAGAGGATTTAGACAATTCGAAATAGCTCCGTTATTAAACGTCGGATCGAAAATTTGTATAAAACCAATCTTATTTTAAATAAAATGTTCTATAAATATTGTCATATACATTTATTCTCTTTCTTTAATATTAACGGAGATATTTGCAATTTTGTCCTTTGGAGCCTTCTGTAAACCCCCACTCCTGAACCGCATTCATTATTTCGGGCTTAATTATCAAATATTGTTTCCATTGAACGTGCACTGCCAATACGCAGTGCGATGACTTCATCATTTAAGATTTTGCGGTACTGAATCCAAAATATTTATTATTTATATACCATACTCGATATTTGTGTGTCTCATTCCACACTGAAGATCGTCTTAATTAATGGCTGAAATACCGGGGGTTGGGTAAGGTGGGTTGAGAGGAGGACATTGAGAAATCAAAATATTGCCGTTATTGTGTGTAATGTCGCAAAATATTATCTAGTTCAGCTATCGATACTCTACGATTGTTGTCCTATTTATTCGTAGCTCAAATATTAATCGAGTTACAATTTATGTCGTCCCCACAAACATTTTACTCATCGTTTTTTTTTTTTTTTTTTTTTACATAGAAATGGAGAATATTTGGTGAGGTGAGATCGCAAGTGTCTTAACTGCAATGTTTATGCAGTACCTGCAGAACGGACATTTTTAGATTGGACGTGTGGACATATAAATTTACTTTATGACAAAAAACATTATTTAAAATAACATAAATGATAGGAAACAAATATAATATATATATATATATATATATATATATATATATATATATACAAAATCAGTCTTCTATATTGACAAAGCAGGCTTTTTTCTTTGTAGATTCATTACATTTCATTCTTCTGAGTTTATATTTCCGAATTAGCTTGTCTTTCTTCAATTTTTTCTTCTTCACCTGTATCCAGGTCTTCATCTCTTATTTCACATTCTACAGCAGGAGGAATGTGATGTACACCACCTTCTTCATCCACGTCTAACCCAAATAATACTCTATGTATTTTCTTCACATCTTCATCATTTGTAACATCATAAAAAATGCTTGGGGAAGACATTTTTGTTCTGGATCAAATAATATTTAAAATCACAAGTACAAATTAAAAAATTCTGTATTAATGTAAAACAAAAGTGGCCGCGCTGTATCTCACAGATCTTCCCCACCAGTTTTACAAATTGCTATTAAATGTTTTAATTTACTGAGTTAATTAGTACTTAATTAACTTAGTTAATGTTTTAATGTATTGTTTTAGATCGATTTACAATGAAGGAAAATAATTATAAAATAAACACAAATACTTACAAGAGAGGTCGCGCTGTATCTAGGAGATCGATCGTAATCTGACGACTCTATGTTAAATGCTTGAAGGTCTGCACTAGCCTGGCTAGGCTCGGCACCCCCTTCTAGCAAGATAGGAAGCACGGCACCAGTCCCTTCGCAAAGGGTGTCTGGCGATAGAATATGAAAGCTATCAGCGATCTCACAGATCAGGCGCGACTACTGGAGTGTTAATAAAGCAAGGGCTTTCCGAGTTAAGAACAATCCCAAACAGTCTTGGTTAGTCGCGTAAACAAGTGTCTTTATATTTTAGGCAAATAAGACTATTGTATCTTTAATGACCTCGAGGTTCTACGAGTATCTTGTTTGGAAAGTGCTTGGTGCTCACATTTCCTGTTAGGCCTTCAGACTTAGCTAGGTGCCCATTGGTGCATTACCGAAATGTGGTAGGCTGTATGGTAGGTGGAGTGGGGGTGGGTGGTGTGATAGAGTCGTATGGTAGATGTGGGATTAGTGACGCTCATTGTGGTCCATGTCTACAATGGCCAGGATAATTTCTCGCTCTGAGAGCTTTCTCACGGCGTACCCTTTGCCACTTGCAGCTCTTTCCACTTGGGCTTAGGCCTGCCTCATCTCCATACAGAGCGGTTCTACTCGCTGCCCTACCCCCAACTCTATACACTCCTCTAAGCCCTTTACTTACTCATACAGACTTATTGCTTTAAAGCACTAGCAAACTTCATATCAACTGAAGCCAATGCCTCATAAATAATTTTCTAGTTTTAGCAGATTTCCCTTTAGGGAAATCAGCTATTTAGGTAGTACTCATGGCGCGATTTTCAAATTTGTTCTTCAAATGTCTATCAATCCTACCTAGGAGATTGTTTAATCGTTACCAAACTCGATATTTAGTTGTTTTAGGTAAAAAGAAAGATCAAGATCGTTAAAGGCTGAAATCGGACCGGGAAAGGGGGGGTTAGACGGGAGGAATTTCGAAAATTCAAAATATCTCTGTTACTATAAAACAACTGTATAAAACCTGTTTTAGTGCAAATTAAATTTACTATAATTATTCGTCTATACATATTTTTTATATAATGACTATAAACCAAGATACTTTTAGTTCTACGCTTTCAGTGAACCCCCACTCCTATTAGTGTCACATTAAGCTTTTATATCATGAACCACTTCATTACAAGGCTAAATAACTAATATTGTTTTCATTGTACTTTTATTTTGTGAGATATATGCAAATACGTTCTGTTGAACCCCCCTCCCTTTTTTTGTTCTAGGATTACTAAAATTTAAGTGATTGAGATAAAAATTATTCCGATTCATTAGAAACTACAGCACTAGCTTTACTAAATTGTTTTCAATAAAATTAATATGTTATATTCAAATATATTTCGTTGTTTGTCTTTCCGGTCTATCTATCTATACAGCGCTACGAGGTTGGCTGGCCTCTTTGTTTACAATTCAGCCGTTTTCCGTTTAGAGATTTTTAACTTGTATTGCAAATTGACTGAAAGATTTCTCAATACCGTTTGTACTTTTTCACTTAACATTCAAGATAGTGTTACCTGTATGTATCTATTGTAAACCTTTGTGTGAGAAATCTGCTCAGTTTACGGAGCCCCTGCGTTAACAGTTACTTCATCGATACTAGGTAAACCCAAAAAGTAGGTTTTGTACTTTTGGACTTGAGGTTTAGTTTAAACATTATTAGATATTAGTTTTCTAAACTGGTTTAGAGAGGGAACTCGAAAACTTGATATATCTCCGTTATTATAAGTCGGATCACATTGTATTTATATACAATGTCTTATTGCATCTTATTACAATCTTATTGCCTTTTAGATGTAGTCATAAACATTTTTCCACTATCTTGATTATTAACCGAAATGTTTGCGTTTTTTAGTTTTCGGCCTTCAGTAAGCACCCACTCCTATTCATTTCAAATTATCAATAAGCTGTAACCACTTTATTCTAAGCTTAAATAACAAATATTTTTTCAAGAGAGTTTCATTACCCGAGATACATGCAAATTCGTTGTTTCATGATATCATAAGTTAAGATTGTTCGTTCATTACTCTAAAATGTTTATTTTATATATACCATATACTATATTTAATCTCGGCAGTCATCGCTAAAGATAAAATTTGTTATTGGCTGAAATTCGACCTAGAATAGTGGGGGTTTAAATGAGGGGGGATTCGAAAATTCTAAATATATCCGTTATAATGAGTCAGGTCTTTAAATATGATAGAACCAATTTTATTAAACTATCGACGGCCTACAATTGTTGTAGGAATTGTTTCACAAGTATTAAGCGAGTTTTTCAGAAATTTCTTTTTTCAGCCTTCATCCCACCCCCTCTCCCCAAAGATCCTTCTACTCATCGGTTGTTTACTTTGAAATAAAGAATATGTGGTGAAATGAGATGACCAAGTGGGAAATCTGCTTAGTTTACGCAGCTCCTGCGTGAGAGACGTTTAATCATTCTGGTCAAGCGTCTTATTGTTTAACTTCTTTGTTCCATACAATATGTTTGTTTCAAATTTTATGAGAGGTAATTGGATTTCTTTTCATTTTAGTTATTCGATTGTCAGCATATCATTTGATTTGTAAGATAAACTATTATGCTACTGCAAAATTATAAGTATAGCTTAGTTGTTTTTTTTTGTTTTTTTTTTTTTTTGTTTTTTTTTTTTTGTTTTTTTTTTTTTTTAAATGCTAAATAATAGTATTTCAGATGAGATCAGTGTCACAACTTGAGAGAAACTTATTGAGCTTTATTTGTGCATAACGAGATTGTGTGTGTTAGTTTGTGTGAGCAAGTGATTTTTTAGGTTTATTAAATCGCACTTTTAAACACGCTCTTCTATATATTTTTTTGCAGGGATTGCACTTTGATGTCAGGTTCATTGTTGAAATCTTCAATGGTGTAAACACTTTTTGAATAACAATTTATAACCTTAAGCTTTTTATTGAAGAAAATTAAGAATGGTAATCAGTTCCCAGAGCTGGAGCAAATATACTTTCCCTTTAAGATGTGAAGTGCTATAAGGGCTTGAGTTTTTTAATTAAAGGAAACCTTTATGCTGCATAATGAAGTATAAGGCTTTGTTTTGGACCGTGATGAAGTTTTCCTCTTTTTTTTTTTTTTTGCTTTTTGTTGTTTTCTTTTAGTCACGTTGAACCCTGAATCCTACCTTGTTTTCCAAGATGACTGAATTGCTTTCCAGATTTTAGCATTCAATGTGGTGGCTTATCTTTTAATTTTTTTTTTTTTTAACTGAAAAATGAAAAATAATGCTGGAGCTTGAACGAAATATACGGAGGTTTTTTTTTTTTTTTCGGATTTGAATTTATAATTTATTATTCACACTCATTACTTTTCTCTCTCTCTCTCTTTTGAGCTTATTATTGTTTTTTAAAACTCCTTTTCTTGAATGCTGAAGTTTCTTTAAAAAAAAAAACTTAGTTAACTTTAAAAAGTATTGGTTTAATGCACCATATTTTATTATAATTAAATAAATATTCACTAATAAATGTTGCTAATTTGTTGTTTATAAAACAAATTAAAGTGGAGTAATCTATTTCTGGAGTTTTTTCTCATCCCAAGATTTTTAAGAATTATTTATCGATTATTGAGAGCTTATGGAGGTTTAATTTTTCATTCTGTTGGCTGCTTGGAGATCGAACACATCATTGCATTTAGATTGGATGAACATACGTATCGCCTGATGTAAAGATTTAATAATATATGAATGTTGTATTTATAAATAAATCCAAAGAGAAAGAATGACGCATAAAATTCATTAGGTGATAATTAGAAGACGGTTTACTCTGAACTCTGTTTGTTGGACCAAACAAAGCTAAAAAAGTCCGTCACGCAGGGGCTGCGTAAACTAAGCAGATTTCCCACGTGAAGTTTAGTAATAGATAAATATACATGCAGCTAACATAACACCACCGTGAATAAGAAATGTTTCGTCCAATTTCAATGACCTGCCGACAGGAAGCGTTAGGTTAGAAATGTAAACAAACGGGTCTGCCCGCCTCACACACGAAAGAAAAACAATTACTGTAATATATCTGAATATAACGTATTAATTTGATTGAAAACTATTTACAATAATTAGTACTGTAATTTATAATGAATCAGAATAATTTTTATCTCAAACAATCAAAATTAAAGTAGTCCAAAAACTTAAGAGGTGGGGGGGTCACCAGAACATATTTGCGTGTATCTCGTATAATAAAGGTCTCTTAAATACAAATTTTAGTATTTAAACTTCGAATAATGTGTTTTATTATGCAGCAGAGTATTGTTTGTGTAACATGAGTAGAAGTGGCGGTTTGCTGATGGCTGAAAACTGAAAAATGCAAATATCTCGGTTAATATTGAAGATAGTGTATAAATGTATACAATAATATTTATAGTACATTTAATTTGCAATAAGATTGGTTTTTCTGTTCCATTTATATCCTTTGTTTCAACTTTTATATATATATATATATATATATATAAATATATATATATATATATTTATGAATCCTACGTACCGGTATCATAAGTATTTAATACAACTATTAAAATTTAAAATTTCCAGACTAACTATTTAAATAAATATTAAAAACTAAAAACAATGTTATGAATTAGACTATAACTAACAGGCCTCTCCAGCCATACATAGTATAGTAATAATCCAATTCCCCCCATATCTACCTATAAGCGGTTAGTTACCATTTTTATCTTTCCTTTTCTCTTTATTCATTTTGCGATTTTATTTAATGATTTTAATTTTAATGTTTATCTTAATAGTTTCGATTTCAATGTTTATTTTAATAGTTAACGATAATGTTTGTTTTAATAAGTTTCAATTTTAATAGTTTTAATTTTAATGTTTTATTTAATAGTTTTTATAGTCTGAAGTCTGTTCTCGTTTGTTCCTCATATTGATCAAAATATTTGACATGTATAATGTGTTAGAAATTGATCATGATTTGGATTAAATAGTTAATACTGAGTGAATTCCTTATTTCTCTTCTTACTGTAGTTTTGAATAGGTTTCTCTTTTTCTAATTTTTCAATTGCTGAATATTCTATATCAAAGGATCATTTGGGTGGCTCATTGATCTTCTATAACATTACAGCCGACTTCTATGACGAGTTTTACCTGATAATAAAGCCTCTCATAAGCTAAGTGAATCCTTTTTGAGTTTTGGCCTTTGTAAGGTATCTGAAAAAGGCTAGAAAGTACTTTTGAGTGGAAATTATTCATGTTCCGCCTCATCCTTATATTTCATCCACTAAAAGGGTTTAAAAGCAATCAGCGATCTCCAGATCTGATTTCTACTTTAAACTCCGCCCTCTTAACCTCCAATAGGCCTTTGACACTTCGCTTGGAAGCAATTCTATCATCTCTAATCATTTCTTAATTCCCACTCCATAAAATTAGTTTGAAGGGGAGATTTATACTTATAAACAAAAAAAGAAATATTTATTTTAAGGTTGCATCAATTTTATGCATGTTATTTCCCCCGGTGCTTGGTTATGGTCTCTCAAAATGCATGGTTATGGCTCGCTTTAACTCTATGCAGGTAAAATAAATCTCTCCTGAGCGTTATTTTTCTAAATTAACCCTCCGTCGGGCGCACCTCTGGATGAAACAAAATCGGGCGCACCCGTCCTGAGAGGCCGCTCACATATTTTAAACCCCCACTACCCAACTAATTAATTTTAATTTAAAACGCTGGTAGGACAGACTTCGCTAGGATCTTTGGAAACCAAATATAATATTTAGAACGTAAAAAATATTGTTTTTATTAGAATAGAATGAAGCTTATACTAAAACAAGTAAAATTGATCAGGCGCATTCGCCTGAAAGGCCAGAGTTAGACTAGCACTCATTTATCAAGATATCGACGAACTTCCATATAGAATAGCATTAATCTTAGTAAAAGGGACGATTGCAATAGATATATCTTGAAAAAAAATCATCTTCGAAATTAAGGAGCAATTGGGCGCAGTCGGCCTCACAAGCCACCTAGGGACCAGTCGGTCTGGATGAAGGATGGCAATAGACTAAAGTAGGGGATTCTAAGCATGAACACAAATCAGGAAATTACTGGGAATGGCCCCTCACAGGGGAAACAGAATGAAGCGCGGTATCAAAAAGTAAGTTTTTCTGGCCTCTCGGACGGAGGGTTAAATAAGGCATTGTGTACATTTCTATGACACAATTTAAGTGCAAATGTTCAATTCCCTGGTCAATAATTTCTTAAACGCTTCTCACATTATAGCAGACATTAGTGGCAAAAACTAAATCTATTTGTATTTGAAAAAAGTGATATCATAAATGGATATAAACTGTCTAGTGGTTATAACTTATGAAATATTTAAAACCAACTTATTGATAAGTTTTCTTTTTAAAATAAATATCGAGTTCTCCAATTCAGTTCAAGACATATGAGGTCACTACGAACGAAAAAACGTCAAATAGGAATTAAAAATAAAACTCAAAATATCAGCTTAATGTGCATCCTACGAGACGCTTTAGGGCATATTAAACATAAGCTACTTTCGGAACAAGTTTCCTTTCACGATGATAAACATTTAAGGAGTTGGAGGCGTTAAACCTAGTTGTGTGTAGGTTGGTTATAATAATAATAATATAATATATCATGATTCGACTCTCGATTTGTGTTCCTCCGTCTCTTCACGTACGAATATTATTCTACGTACAAATTCTCCTCAGTTCATAAAAAAATGTTTATAAAATCTAGGGCACAGGGGTTGCGTACACTAAGCTATACACTACTGCGTACACTATTCCATTAGTTGGAATGACACCTTGGTGACCTCCTCTCGCCTTTCTACAGGTATTCTTTATTTCCTCGTAGAAATAATACTATTTGAACAGGAATATGGAATGTAAGATGCTCATGAGATGATTAGTAACCCATTTAATTAAAGTGAAAATTGGATGATTACATTAGTAGTTGTCTACTGAAGGACGAAACACAGAAGAAAAAATAACTCGCTTGATGTTTTGAGCTACAAAAAAAAAAGAGTATCAATTTTAGAACATTAAATCTTTTACGAGATTCTTATATAACATATTTGTATTTGAGAAGTACTAGGATATTTTGAATTTTCAAATTCTGTGTCCTCTACGTTCTAAAACACGGCCTTTCCTGATCTCACTTTAACTACTAGCAAATATGATTTATAGTTTTGTATGATGTGGTTAAATGTCGTGTGCATTATTGATGAAATAACACATATGTATCTCACAATCTAAAGGCAGTTGAAAACCAATATTTGGTAGCTGTGCTTGGAATAATTTTTTTATCTATTTATTTATTTATTTAAATGAGTTCCGCAACACAGGCGATTTACTCATACTTCCATTGTGCTTGGAATAAGGAGCTCCATTATATCTTCGTTTATTATTGACGTGAGATGAATAAAAGTGGCGGCTTACTAAGACTTAAAACAAAGAAAGAAAATTTTAAATACGACTGATATTCCATATGCTAAAATAAATTATAGAACAACAATTACAGAGATTTAAATTAGCAAGAAGATTTGCATAAACATTTTTTTCATTATACTGCACGCAAAGCATGTGTTTTCAATATCAAGTTTGAGTACGCAAAGTAGCTATTTTCCGTCCTAGGACGCAAAGTAAAACAGATGTTTTGGAAAACTTACTCTTGGTTATCTTATGTTATTGAGCGATTTCAGTTCAGAGGTAACCTGTGTTTACTATTTCAATACAATGTCGGGAGCTCAAGATCATCTTGAAATACCGGAAGTTATTTTAGAAGAAGCACGGAAAGCAACGGAGGAACTACTACCGGCTAAATCACGAGCTAAATATGAAGTGGAATACAATAAGTTTTGCCACTGGTTGAATAGAAGAAATGTTAGTGTTAGTGCTGTATGTGATGAAGTATGCTCGTTTACATGTCAGAAATATCAAAATTTTTTAAGCCACTTACTTTATGGTCAAAGTTTTCAATGATAAAAAGTTGTTTGTCAGTTAAAGATAACATTGATGTTAATAAGTTCACAAAATGTTTTGCATTTTAAAAAAAAAACGCTGGCTATACACCAAAGAAGTCCAAAATATTAACGTCCGATGGCATATGCAAATTTATGATTAATGCCCCAAATGAAAAGTGGTTGCTAATAAAAGTGATTTTGTCTTTCGGAATTTTCGGAGCATTTATAGTAAAGCTTCTAGATTTATGATTTTTTCCAGCTTCAACAAATACAACTAAAAACTTCCCGTTGTCATGAACATCACCAATTTCCATTTTGATCAATTTGTCGGTCCTACATGCTCTGAAAATTCCGAAAGACAGCTCGGCCAGGGTGGGATAAGAGATTTCATTTGGTAACTTCGTCACTATATGAAATACCAAGCACATATGATTAAAGTAAAACCGAAATCATGTTGCCAAGAATGAAAACCAATTGTTTAATGTGTTTAAATAAATATTAAACAAGTTAAATAATCGTATTAATGAAAATTTACATTAGCTCATAATAATTGTTTCCGACATTTTTATAAAGTATTATAATCGACAAAGAAAATATGTTTGGAATGTTTTGCTATAGGAAACACTCTGCGGTAAGTGGTCTGTGGAATTAGGTTTTCTCTTCTGGGAAGTGTTTACTTGACTCATTTTACTCATAAAATCTTTATTTCCGGTGTAAAGGCTCAGCAATAGCATAGTGCTCACACATCCTTTAGGAATTGGGCCTACAAAGAGACCACATTAAAGGCATACTTCATCCTTTATAAACAAGCACCATCTCCACTAACAATTGTTCCCTTTAGGCATCGTATCCAATGGGAAACCTTTTGAGTGGTCTCTTCTTTGTGGATATTTTCTTTTATAAAAGCATCTGTTGTCTTATATAAACCTGGTTTTATTTTCATTATTGTTACTAATTTTTAGCTTATTTTCCATAGAGGAAATCAGGTGTTGAGGTTGTGTTCGTGACGCAATTTTCAAAATATTTCCTCAATTGTCCATTGATCTTACCTAGGAGATAACGAAAATGAGATCTGTTCAAAATTACAGATATATCGGTTAATATTCAAGATAGAGAATAAATGTATAGAACAATATTTATAGTAAACTTAATTTGCAATAAGATACAATTTTTGGATCTGAAGTACGGTAACGGAGATATTTCGAATGTTCGAAAATCCCCCATCTAAACCTCCCCCCTCCCACTGGTCCGATTTCAGCCATTAACGAACTTGATCTTTTTTTGCCTTTTTGCATATAACGTTTAAATATCAAGTTTGGACACGATTAACCAAAAATTGCGACCGCTAGAGCATTAACAGACAAATATATATATATATATATATATATATATATATATATATATATAATTTTGAATGGATTCATTTTCGTCATGTCCTGGGTAGGATCGATGGAAAGGTATTCTATCGAGATGCGAAACACATGCGCACACGAAGTGCAAGCCTTAATGGGCTAGATATATATTGTTGGTTTAAGCTGTAGAAAAATCCAGTTGTAATATAAAAATTGAATAAGGTGAAAATTCCGTAAGCATTCTAAACAGCTTAAATTTATACATAATTATTTGCTTAGCTCTATTGTCCTTAATTAACAATTTACTTTATTAGTTACTGCCAAAAGTTAAGACCAGAATTATTTTTGGTAGAAGAATATGATATCAGCCTTCCTCAATGTATGGCCAGTTGAAAAATTGATGTTCTGATGAAGTGAGAAAGAATTTCTTTTGATTAATGGTTTCGTATGATTTATTAACTCTCTTCTATTAAATTATTATCCTTTTGTAACCCAAAGATTTCTTTCAGCCAAATTGAATGGTATTTCATATCATCGATTCGCTATTTGAAGAATGTTCTTAATTAATTACCGACAACCTATTTTGTGTTTTAAATTAAGGTGAGGGGGAATATTTTAGAAGATTATTCGTAGGTTAAATTTGAAATTTCTTTTCTGAAATTAAAATGTCTATATTCAGTGTTTGGCCTTGTAGACGCACAGCCCATTAAGGGGTTATTATTTATATTTGGTTTACTTCAAGTTTATGAAATATTTTCTTTTCATGGTTATTCCGTAGACTCAAAAGAAAGCAGGCAAAAATTAATTCTTGCCTTCATTTATTTTTAAAATAATAATACACATAAGAAGAAAAAGTCCGTCACGCAGGGGCTGCGTAAACTAAGCAGATTTCCCATGTGAAGTTTTACAATAGAGAATTCTGCATACTGGTAACGCAATACCACAGTGATTAAATACAAACGGCAATGAGAAATCTTTCAGTTAATTATAATAAATTCCCAACTGAAACGGCTTCTGAATTGTAATAATAATTTATATTTCAATAACTCAAATTTTAGTAGTCCAAGAACTAAAGAAGGGGGCGGGCCGATTTACAGAACGTATTTGCATAAATCTCACAAAGTAACAAAGGTAAGGTAAGGTTAGGAACGACAGGTAAGGTTAGAAGAAGCCTCCCACCTGAGCCGACGGAAATGGCCGACCTAATCCGAACTATACCCGACCACAGACATCATAAAAATGCAAATATCTCGGTTAATATTCAAGATAGAGAATAAATGTATATAACAATATTTATAGTAAATTTAATTTGCAATAAGATTGGTTCTATACAATTTTTCGATCCGATGCATAATAACGGAGATAATTCGAATTTTCGAAAATCCCCCCTCTACCCCCCCCCCTCCCACTGGTCCGTTTTCAGCCGTTAACGACCGTCCTTTTTACAAAAAACGATAACATACCGAGTTTGGTGTCGATTAAACGAAAATAGAGACAGCTAGAGTGTTAACACACAAATATATATATATATATATATATATATATATATATATATATATATATATATATATATATATATATATAGTTTTGAACGGACCTCATTTTCGTCATCTCCTGGGTAGGATCGATGGACATTTGAAGAAATTTTTCGAAAATCGCGTCATGAGTACGACCTCAATAGCTGATTTCCCTTAAGGGAAATCTGCTAAAAATATAAACAGATAAAAAGTTGGACTAAAAATTGAATGGTACCATACAATGTTTAAAATTCCTCACCGCAGTCAATCATCATAATCAAAGAGGCTATTAACCGATTTACCACAATAAATATAAACATCATTGAGAAAAGAAAAACATATAAACTTCAAAATAATACCTACAATTATTAATTTATATGTATAAGTCACTATATTTCAACTTTTTAGAGGAACAATAGATTACTTGCCTACTGCATGAGACGTCAGAAAAAAAATAAAAAAAACCTAATATCATTAATCCTGAGATGTATCTTAAATCCTTCTAGGTCTAAAAAACTGTAAAAAATATAATGTATAAGCTTTTTACAATAAAAAAAAGTTTATACAATAGTTTTTATGACCAATGATGTCCAGAAAATGTTGAAAATCCGCATTTTAAGTATAATTGACAGTCTGATAGCGTTAACGTTTTCGTAATGAGTTCCAGTATATAAAGGCTAAAAACTGGTAATTGATCCCTTGAACAGATAAAGTAGAATTTCATGGGAACCAACTAGAGAATAAAGGGGTCTCAAGGACATGGAACATTTTCCAATTGCCTTCTGCATCAGGGAATCCATTAATAAAGGCATCACGAGGAGAATTCCAATAAATACAATGAGGAGAGCATTTCAAAATGTACACATCTACTGACATGTCTGAATTTAGAAAAGTAGAGGCTTTCGTAAAGAAATTTACACACACACACACACACACACACACATATTTTATATATATATATATATATATATATATATATATATATATATATCACCAATAGATTAATTCATATTCTAACAAATTGATTTCGTGTGTATATTGTATTGGTAAAATCATCTGTATTGCGGAAGTATTTTTATACTGGCATTGCCTAAAAAGAACTTTCTTATTTCTAATGCTGATGTATAACGTTTGAAATCAGTTAATCGGCAAGTTACTGTAATAAGTACATAACGGTCTTGATGATAAAGCGTATCCTCGAGACGGAAAATCCATGTTCATAAGATTCCTTTAGATTTATTATTTGTTACTAAGAGTTAGGTGATATGATAATGTGCTTATACATTAAGCTCATATAAGTTTCACAATTTAAAAATAATCGCATTACACGAATTTACGTTGAACTTGGTTAATTGAGTGGTTTTATTATTTTTATGAAACATCAATCCTCATGAGATTCTTACCAGTCCTAACAAATAGAAAATAAAACATTAATTAAGTACACACGAAAATGCTACGGTGTGTGAGGGAACTTTTGAACTGGGATAGTCCGAGAAATTTCTCCGTCTTGCTTCACAAATGGTATATTTATGTAAGCTAAGCGCGTATCTGCAGCTCAGGCGTCCATCTTTGGGGCTTATATTGTACTCTGCTTCCATGAATATAATTCTTGTGAAAGAAGAGAGAGACATTTCTCGGAATGTCCCAAAAATGTGTATGCACGATTTAAAAATACATACTAAACTGTTGTAGTTGTCGTTTTCTAGAATTATTAATATTGAATTTCAATCACAGATTCTCTCGTTTAATTATAATATCTTGTGTTCAATAATAATTAATAGCTTGGACAAAGATCTAATATGAATTTGTGCCGGCATTCCACAAGCACAACTGTCAAATTGAGGAGTCCAGTTGTCGGCATAAGTGTTGTCGGTCCAGGTTAAATAAATAATAAACTTTAAATTTATTTTTAATCGAGCGCATGTGTATGTCAGAGAAAGATTTTTTTTTAAATTTTTTATAATCGAATTATATATTTTTTTACAATTTTGATTATAAAAATGTGTTTTTGTTTGAAGTCTGTGGTTGGGTATAGTTCGGATTGGTTCGGCCATTTCCGTCATTACTCGGCTCAGGTGGAAGCTTCTTCTAACCTTACCTGTCGTTTCTAACCTTACCTTACCTTCGTTACTTTGTGAGATTTATACAAATACGTTCTGTCTACAATTTGAGTTATTAAAATATAAATTATTCTTACAATTCAGAAGCCGTTTCAGTTGGGAATTTATTTTAATTAAATAAAAGATTTCTCATTACCGTTTGTATTTAATCGCGGTGGTATTGTGAACCAGTATGCAGATTTCTCTATTGTATAACTTCACATGGGAAATCTCCTTAGTTTACGCAGCCCCTGCGTGACGGACTTTTTTCATTGTGTTCTGAGCATTATTTAATAGTGTTCTGTATGTATATTTTTATTTAATATTTTGTTGATTTTTGTCCTATATTTTGTGTTTTTGTTCTATAGCTTGCATTTTTATATTTTTATATTAGTTGTAGCTGTCATATATTTATATTCTTTTTTAAAGTTAAGTGAGCAACATCGCCTAAGTTTCGAAGCTCTTAAAAGATAATTCTTTTCATATTTAATACCTGATAGACTCGGCTTACCACTAAATTACTCAGCCGGCAGAGTGCTAATTAATAGCGTGGCAAGCAATGTGGTGGATTGAGTTTTATTTATTATTTTGTATCGGGGTTTTTATTCATTGTATCAGTCATTTTTTCGTTATGCAAACATTGTTTTTAATCATTATAAACTTCTATTTTTCTTTATAGTTTTTTCTTTATTTTTTTCATTCCATTTCTTCAGGAAACAATGATTGCTTAACTCATTGGCCTCTTCTACCTTGGATATTTTCCCCGATCATCCGAGGCGTATAGGATTGAGTAATTTATTTCCAGTTAATTTCCTAGCCGGGTTTAATACATCTTTTTTGTGCGCCTGTCCTTGTCACTATGCCTGTAAGAACATTATATCTGTGGTTGGGTATCAGTGCGTGGCACTTGTACAAAAACTCATCACTAATGGAGGACAGGAATCTCCCACGTAGCGCAGTTTCCATTATAGCCGGAGAGGGCTCATTTTTTTTTTGTTAATCCCCATCGAATTGAGCCATTACCCTACCATTTCCTACCTGGATCAACCCTCCGCATCCCCTTCAACCCCCGACGTCTTATTCTTCTTCCTTAATGATACTACTCATTTAATCATTTTCAGGTAAAAATGATCAAACTGTGAAGGTACTAAAAAAAAAATACCTGTCTTCATAAATTTATCCATTCTTTGGTTCTACTCTTTCTATAAACAAAATTATCATTCCAGTAATATAAAATGTGCCTAATCGTTTACTGAAAATTTATAGACATTCGTTTTTACTGACTTGTAATTCAAACTTTATTTGCATTCAAAAGCCTAACCTTTTCAGAAAAGAGACAAATTATACAGTAAATACTTTCACACTCGTTTGCATGATGACGTTTCAACTGGCGACTTCCTGAAACAAAATTAGAAATAAAAACCATTTAAAGATTTAAAAAGAACCAGTCTTAGTAGTAATAATTATTGTTGCAATTGTATTGAAACGAAGAATATTTTCGTTCATCGATCATTTTTGTAAAACAGTGTCTTAAGTGAGTATTAATTAGTGAGTGAATCTGGCTGTCCTGAAGTATGGATATTGAAGACTAGTAGTGACTTTTTTTTTTACTACTAAGAGTTCTCATTTACATTATATATAAATGACTAATCATATTATTCTATATTTACATTATCTAATGCTATTGATATACAACACGCCAAATTTTTTGTTAACTTCCATACTAAAATATATGCTTTTTAAGCTTTTGATTCTTAACAAGTTCTTCTTGTTGGCCTTCAGTAAACCACCACTACTACTCATGATATATTAACAATAAGATGTTATATCATGGATCACTACGATCCAAGGTTAAATATTGTTATACATTATTTTCATTTAACTTTTACTTTGTGAGATACATTCAAAAACGTTATTTCGTGACATCAATTAAGATTTCATCAAATACTCAAATTAAGGAAGGAATTTAATGCATTTATTCAAGAACTGGACACCATTTTGTAGATCTACACCTGCTGTATATACACATATGTAATGTTTACATATGTTTTTTTTTTCTCTTTCGGTTATTTTTCTGTTTTTATAATGTTTATAATTAATTATTGTATACGAAATACTATAATGTAATTATTGACATGTGTATAGTATCCAAAGGATGGAGCACACAAAATTATAGTTAAATAAATTCCCACGTTAGAAGGATGCTCTGCATGAAAACAGGAGCAATTAAGACTTTAGGTTTTCTTCTCGAAAAGGTTTATTTGATCATAACTGACTATTGGCTGTGACATTAAACGCTGTAATTCATAATCCTTAATGGTTAAAATTTTAACAGGTTGGCGGTGGTTAAGCAAATCAAAAATTCCGAATTACTCTGTTATTATGAGTCGTATTGTTAAATGATGCAGAACTAATCTTGTAAATCTACCTACTTGTAACGCTACATTTTTCGATCTATCCACTACTTTCGTTCATTAAATATCATTCGAGCAATTGGCACTTTCTTGTTTTCAGGTTTCAGTAAATCCCCACTTCTGCTTATCGGATTTCAATTTAGAAATTCATTGGCAGAAGCGATCAGTAGTGTCCCACAAAGTGGAATCTTGTAACTTTACGCAGACTTTTTGTTACCTTGGGTGGTAGAAAAACAAAGAAGGAAATAACTTTAACTATTTCAGATTGAGCTGTGACAGGCCACTGGAACGGTGAAGGCAGCGATCAATCACTGTATTGGCTACTTCTTTTTGACCAGCTGTGGCTACTCAAGATGAGGCCACTGGACTCAATGAATGCACTTGACAGTAGATTATTAAATGAACTGTGAAAGACAAACCATTTTTTACAATAACCATTACAAATAAAGATTTTCTCACAGAACAACTGCGAAATGTAAATTATTTGATTTTGAAGATAAGAAATCTCATATGTGGAAAAATCCGTCAAGCAAGGGTCGGTTAACTAAGTAGGTTTCCCACGTGCGTCATGTATTTACATTTATCTCATAACGTAAACGTTCAATGAGAACAATATATTTAGCCCTCAAATAAAGTGCTCCCTAATATAAAAGCGTATTGTAAGTATGGCATTTATAGGAGATAAGGTTTAGTAAAGACCGAAAACTAAAAAATGCAAATATCTCAATGAAAAATCTAGATTGTGAAAAAATGCACAAAACAATATTTCAGGAACATTACGTTCTATAAACTTTTTTCGACACATAATAACATAGATATTAAGAAATTCCAAACTCCCCCTCCCACTGGTTGGATTTCAGCAATTAACAAAGTTGATCTTTAGTTTTACATATAACGTTTGGTAATGATCAAACCAAAATAAGCGTTAACAGACACTGTTTCCTTAAGGGAAATCTGCTAAAAAAGGAATGCTAATCCCGTAGGAGGATCTAAATTTCTCTTATTATTGATTTTAGCAGACTTCCCTTAAGGGAAATCAGCTATTGAGGTCGTACTCATGACGCGATTTTCGAAAAATTTCTTCAAATGTCCTCCGATCCTACCAAGGAGATGACGAAAATGAGGTCCGTTCAAAACAATGTATATATATATATATATATATATATATATATATATATATATATATATATATATATATTTGTCTGTTAACACTCTAGCGGTCGCAATTTTTGTTTAATCGTCACCAAACTCGGTATTTAATCGTTTGATGTAAAAAGGAAGATCAAGTTCGTTAACGGCTGAAATCGGACCAGTGGGAGGGGGGGGTTTAGAGGGGGGGATTTTCGAAATTCCAAATATCTCCGTTACTATACGTCGGATCGAAAAATTTGTATAGAACCAATCTTATTGCAAATTAAATTTACTATAAATATTGTTTTATACATTTATTCTCTATCTTGAATATTAACCGAGATATTTGCATTTTTATAAGTATAACGGACGGGCTATGGTTCCCGCCAAAAGCTAGTTCGGCCGTGTCTGTAACTGATCGGCACTCGTATGGAGATTTCTCTATTGTATACCTTTACGTGGGAAATCTGCTTAGTTTACGCAGCCCCTGCGTGACGGACTTTTATTTTTTTTAACTTGTTATAGTAACATCTGTTTATAGTTCCAGGAGTGAAAAATTCAGATGTATTTGCTTCAATACGTTTTAACGAATTTCCTTCAATGCATTATTAGTCGTGTGTACTAAAATACCAAGGAGTGGGATCCTTGATGTTTATAGTTCCCCTTTAAGGCAAGCAAGGAAAATCTTGTTTATGTATCTGTTCTAAGGATAAAGTTTATAGTCACGAACCTTTGCAGAATGTAACGAACGGTTACAGAAGGTAATCGTTAGACAGCCATGACCTCGTTAAATGCTCTATACTCCCCCAAACATGACAACTAACGGGCTAATTACAGTAGGTTTGTTTATTTAGTTGAAATAGCTCTGAAATAGACCGAAACCTCTTAGAGAGGTTTAGCAATTTCCCTTCAAGAACTATTAAAAAAATCGTAGATATCGTCGACTGTATATATAGAATTGTAGTTTAGGGTTTATATCCGCAAGCTCTAAAAAATCATTTTTAATACAAGGAGTTTCTTCAAGGGAAAAGTGCACTTTCAGAGCAACAGCTCCACCTTCAGTGCCTATTGGCATACATAAAACGAAATGAAAATACATGCAATCAACATTACTTAAAATATTAAACAAATATAAAATAGCTTAGCCTGAACAAGAAATAAAACCTAATTAAAATACAAACTAAAGGTAGAATAAATAATACTAAAAATATAAATATATATCACAGGAGCCAGTCATCACTTAAACATTTTTACTCCTCATCGCTGGTTTTCTCGTATACAACCTCTTCTCTTGTTTTACTTTTCTAGTGACTTAAGTCATCATCCCATTTCGGCACTATTTTAACCCAGAGTTCATATCTTACAACCTTTCCTTCCAGCCTATTTGATCGCAAATTTCACATAAAATATTTAGGTAACGTTTGAATAATAGTTATTTATTATACAAGTGACGAAAGTAGATCATTTTACAACTCGAGTGAAACGTTTACCCACACGAGCGAAGCGAGTGTGGTAATTTCACGAGAGTTGTAAATTCTACTTTCGTCACGAGTGTAATATTAAATTTTTTCTGTAATCGTGTAATACATGATCAGATCTAACCAGAATATGAACAAAATTAGGATGTTGTGAAGATTATGGTATGTTGTTGGTAGGTTATAAGCATGGTTGTGAAAGGTTATAAGCATAGTTATAAAACAACTAGTGATGATTGTGAAGTAGTGCAGTTATAAACAAGTGCAGGTTATAAACAAGGAAGGTAATTATTATTATATTTAAATTTTAAAATATATTAATTATTTCCACCAATAATTCATTCACATTTCAATTTATTTTGTTAAAATAAATTCTTACAATGTTAAGAAACATTTAAAAGCATTTAATTTCCAACTTCAAATTATTTTTTAATTTATACTTATTACTAATTAAGAAGGCAATTCACTTTCTTCACTCTATTGCAAAATGTTTCACTTTCTTCACTCATTTCAGTTTAGTAATGTTACCATTATTCAACGATTACAGAAAAAAATATAAATATATAGCACAGAAACCAGTCATCACATAACATTTTTCACTCGTCATCACTGGTTTTCTCGAATATGAACTCTTCTCTTGTTTTCGTTATCGAGGGACATAAGTCATCATCCCATTTCGGGTCTATTTTAACCCAGAGTTCAAATCTTACAACCTCTCCTTCCAGCGTATTTGATAGTAAATTTTACATAAAACATTTGAATAAAAATCACTACCGTTAAATCAATAACAAACATACATCTATGAAGAACGGACCTCATTTTCGCCATCTGCTTGGTAGGACTGTAATATTGGAAGAGCTGTTTAGTTAAAGAAAATCTGTATCATCTAATATAATCAAAGTAGTTATCGTTCTGTCAATGTCCCAAAACAGCTTTAAATCAAAGTCGACTTAAAGGAAATGAGGCTAATTTGGATATAACTTATTGCGGTTAACCACCATTTTATAAGAACTCCTTTCAAAGAATTCGTCATTAAATAATTTTGTCTATTCCCCAGAATATAGAATCAAAATCAGCAGTCAGAGCTTTCTTTCAAACTCAAGGCACCATTAAACAAATCAGCATACGTATCTTACCAAAATATATAATAGTTACAAATGATGCATAATAAACTAATTGTACTATAAGGATTAATGTGTTTGGAACTTCTTTGTTGTCCATGTTGCTAAAGAAGTCAACAAGTTTATCGCAAAATGCTGACAAATTCTAGTTTGAGAATAAGTATGTCCGAGGTTACCGAAGATGACGACATGATATCGTTGTTGCTGAATAAATTTTGTATGTATTTTGAATATTGGTTATGCTTATGATTAGGCGAACTCTGCCCATGATGAAACTAATTAAGCTCTATTCTACCTTGTGTTTAATGATAAAACTAATTATTTGTAGTAGAAAAACTGTTACGTTTATTTTTTGTTAATTTCATTAAAAATAATGAGTTTCTAATTACACGGGTAAAAAGAGTTCTCAGAATGGGTCTAGTATAGGGAACATTAGAGAGATGACCTGAGAGAGAGAGCGCGAGAGAGAGAGAGAGTGAGTGAGTGAGAGAGAGAGCTTTGATTTGATTTATCTATTTAACAACCTGACACATTTAAGTCCTCTCTTACAATGCACAGGAAAACGAAAATTTACGAGTGCCAAGGCTACATAATTAAAAAAAAATTGCTCCGAATAAAAGCAAATATAAAATCAAAATAATCAAAATAGAGTCACTCTTCATATAATTCAACATTCATAACTTTGAAATCCATTTAAGTTTGAATCATTTTTATGGTACTTTTAATTGTAGCTACGGTCTTGCATAAGTCGATATGCGATCCATACTTATTGAATATCATTGAGGCAGATGTTATGTAGGATTTATTATATACTGTGGTTCATGTTTCGGAATACATAGGAAGTTCATTGAAACCTTGTTACTCTGTTGTGTTTGTGTGTGTGTGTGTGTGTGAGAGAGAGAAGAGAGAGAGAGAGAGAGAGAGAGAGAGAGAGAGAGAGAGAGAGAGAGAGAGAGAGAGAGAGAGAGAGAGAGAGAGAGAGAGAGAGAGAGAGAGTGAGAGAGAGTGTGAGAGAGAGAGAGAGAGAGAGAGAGAGAGAGAGAGAGAGAGAGAGAGAGAGTGTGTGTGTGTGTGTGTGTGTGAGAGAGAGAGAGAGAGAGAGAGAGAGAGAGAGAGAGAGAGAGAGAGAGAGAGAGAGAGTGTGTGTGTGAGAGAGAGAGAGAGAGAGAGAGAGAGAGAGAGAGAGAGAGAGAGAGAGAGAGAGTGTGAGAGAGAGAGTGAGATAGAGAAGAGAGAGAGAGAGAGAGAGAGAGAGAGAGAGAGAGAGAGAGAGAGAGAGAGAGAGAGAGGGGGGGGGGAGGAATCTAATTTGCATGGAAGGCTGGTATTATTATTACGGTCTAATTTGTAAATTAGTTAAATTTAATCAACAACAGTTGGCACAGTTTCGTCGAAAACTGATAACTTAATTAACATATTCCTTGTTTGATATTGTATTCCATTAGATATACACTTTTAGTGCACTATTTAAGTGTATAAAAGTTCGTCCCAAGGAGCCCGGTTTAAATTTGTAAGTTTACCACGTTCAAGGACTGACGTTTAATTGGTAATATTTTAAATTTTTTAAACCTTTTATATTATTTATTTGTTAATAATTTATATAGATTTTTTTTGTTTCACTTTTTGTTTCGTACTTTGTTTAGTTTGGTTGTAGTGTTATTTCCGTTAGGTATTTTCGTTGTTTCCTAATTTTGTGTTGTGTTATTCTTTGTTGGTTTTATTTTTGGGCTTGATTGTAATTTTTTGGTGGTACTTTTTGGTGTTTTCTATTATATTTTGTGTTTATATTCTATTAGTTACATTCTATTTTACGTTTCTGAAAATTGTTCCTTTTTCTTTCTAGCAATATTGCACTCGTTACAAAGCTCCATATATATAAATAAATAAATATTTTAATCTTTGTTTCTTCTCCTCTAAGACTCCTATGATACCATGTGAACTAAAGACGTCGTCATTAGAAGTTAAAACTGAACATCTCACGGTAGGAATGAGGGTTTGCGGAAATCTCAAAAACAGAAACAACGTTAATTTTAAGGTTAAAAAATTTGTACAATGCAATAGTGGTTGTACATTACATTTACAGTAAGATTGACAACATTTTTCTGTCCTACTAATGGTAAAAGAAACATATTTTGTATTAGACCATTTTAACCTTTACTCTTGGTCTGGACGGATTTCGGACTCTAATTGAAATTAATTCGTAGTTACTCGTGGAACGTTCAAATAAACTTTCTTGTAACACCGATACAAATATTGTGGTGAATTGAGCGTAGACCTGTAAGTAAATACCTTTGTCGTATTACTATAAGTTCGTTAATGCCTGAAATCGGACCAATGAGAAGTAGGAATTTCGCGAATTCGAAGTATCTCCGTTACTATGTCGGATCTAAAAAGCGTAGAAGAACCAATCTTGTGGAATATTGAGAGCTCTATAAATGTTGTTCTAAACATATTTTCAGAATCATGAATATTAACCGAGATATTGGGATTTATTAGTTTTCGGATTACAGTAAACCTCCACTCCCACTCATGTCATATTAATAATATGCTGTTATATCATGAACCACTTCATTACAAAGTTAAACACCAAATATTGTTTTCATTTCATCTGTTGGTTCCACCCCCTCCGTTCTTCTGTTCTTGGATTACTACAATTTGAGCGATAGAGATAAAAAGTCCGTCACGCAGGGGCTGCGTAAACTTAGCAGATTTCCCACCACGTGAAGTTTTACAATAGAGAAATTTCAGAATAGAGAGTCGAACAGTTACGGGAACGGCCCGAACTAGCTCTTGACGGAAACTCACGACTAGACCCGAAGTTACCCGAATCTCAGAGGCTGAAAACAGAAAAATGCAAATATGTCGGTTAATATTGAAGATACAGAATAAATATATAAAACATTATATATAGTAAGGTTAATTTGCAATAAGATTTTTCGATCCGACGTATAGTAACGGAGATATTTTGATTTTTCGAAAATCCTCCCCTTTAACCCCCCCCCTCCCACTGGCCCGATTTCAGCCATTAACGAACTTGATTTTATTTTTACATAAAACGTTTAAATATCAAATTTGGTAACGATCAAACGAAAATTGCGACCGCTAGAGTGTTAACAGATATATATATATATATATATATATATATATATATATATATATATATATATATATATATATATACATATAATTTTGAACGGACCTCATTTTCGTCATCTCCTGGGTAGGATCGATGGACATTTGAAGAAATTTTTCGAAACTCACGTCATGAGTACGACCTCAATAGCTGCTTTTCTTTAAGGGAAATCTGCTAAAAAGTTATTCTGATTCATTATACATTACAGCACTAGTATAGTATAGTACGTAGTTTTCAACAAAATTGATATGTTATATTCAAGTATATTGCATAATTTTTTTTTCCGGACATTTCTACCTATATATTCAGCTATGAGAAGTTGGTTGACCAGTTTGTGTACAAATCAGACTCTTTCCGTTGTAGAGATTATTATGTTGTAAATTGACTGAAAGGTTTCTTATTACCGTTTGTATTTATTGACTTAATATTTACGTTGGTTAATACCAGTATGTAGATTTAACTATTTCAAATCTTCTCGGGGGAAATCTGCTTAGTTTAGGCAGCCCCTGCGTGACGGAATTTGTTTTTTCATTATTTCGCTTTTTTCAAACTCCATTGACTCTTTATGAAGAAAGGATTAAGTGTTGACAAGTTTAAAAAGGGTCACAGCCCGCTATTAGCAAATTGTAATTGCAGAACTTTAAGGAAATTCTCCATTGTTCCAGAAGAATAATTTTTTTTTGCTTCGTTATTTTAAGCATTATGAAAGACACCTTCGAGTCGAGGTATGATAAATTCGTTGTCTATTGTAGATTTTATATGGGGAATATAAATATACATATGTAATTGTGACCTCTGTCTGAACATTGATTTTTTTCACATTCCATATGCATGATATCTGGAATTTTTGGCTTTGGCGTCTGTTTGTTTGTTAGTTAACTTTTCACGCTTAACGGCTTAACCGAATTTGATGAAACTTGGTACGTACATTCGTCTTTACCCAACTACATGCCATACTAATATTCTCAGAGACGAACATGAGTAGGGGTTATAAGAGAGACCTGAAATTAAAAGTACAGATGCTACCTTTCCTATTGGGTTTTCGGCAAATATGCACTTGGGAAAAGTTGCTTATTTTGTTATTTAGAGCTGCTTTTGTTATACAAACATTTGTCGGATAGCAAAGTTTAAACGAGACACGCTTTAAAACTAAAGGGGGAGTCAACAATTATAAAGGACATGAAATATTGAACCGAACTCAACGAAACTCAACATATGCAATTTAATATTAGTGATAAAAAGTTATATTAAAATTTGTATATATATATATATATATATATATATATATATATATACACACACACACACACACACACACACACATACATATACTTATGACATAAAACACAACGCGAGGAGTATGTTGACTCCAAAGAGAACAGAGCTTTAAAAAAACGTCCGTCACGGAGAAGCTGCGTTAACTAAGCAGATTTCCCAAATGGAGTTAAAACAAACTCTTGATCTCATCCCACCATAATCATATATAGTTGCAACTGAAAACTCCATGTGTTGAAGTGAAGCTGAAAACATGAAAGTACAAATAACTGGCTCAATATTTGAGCTAATAAAAAAAATATTTGGTATTTAGGATTCGAATGAAGGCGTTCATGATATAACAGCTTATGGTTAGTATGGGTAGAATGACATGAGCAGGAGTGGGGGTTTATTGAAGGCTGAAAAATGCAAAATCTCGGTAAATAATCAAGATAGTGTAATAACGAATATAACAACATTTATAGAACATTCCATTGCAATAAGATTGCTCTATAAACATTTTCGTTACAACGTATAAAAACGGATATATTTCGAATTTTCGAAATTCACCCTAACATTTGCCCTCACGTTGGTCCGATTTCAGCAATTAAGAAAGGGGAACTAGATTTTTAAACGTTTTAATATTGAGTTTGGTAACGATGAAACAAAAATCGCGACTGATAGAGCGTTAATAGCCAAAGATATATATAGTTTTGATTGTACCCCATTTTCGTGGGTTGGATCAATGGACATTTTAAGAAATGTTTCGAAAATCGTGACATGAGTATAAGCCTAAATAGCTGGTTTACCTTGAGGGAAATCTGCTAACAATGAGGGGTTCAGGAAGGAAATCAATCCTGCTGATAATTAGCATTAAAATCAGACCTATTTCCTTAACAAAGATTTAGAGAAAATTGCTCTTAAAAAGCTCTTTCAGGCAACTCACTATCAATAGGTAAACAAATACAATTATACTAATGCTGGATATACTAGATTGAAACAATTGCGATCACTGAAGGACCAGTTTTTATATAGTTTTATGGTTTTAAAAAAAAAAAAATATGATACGAGATAAAACAATTAAAGGAAGGTCGTAAAAACTACAAAATGTACATTTACATACAATAAGTCCTGAAAACAATATTAAAACAAGAGTATAATTAAATTAGTTGCTACATACCGAGACACTGCAACAAGCATTGAAATATTTCGTTATTATGGAAAACTATTTATTTGTATCTTTGTCCTTTGACTCTGGCGTATTTAATATAATATATTTTTATTGGGTTAAATATATTTTCCAGTCATCTCAGAACGGAATATAATTTAATAAAATCTTTTTGTCTGAAACTCACCCTATTTACGAATAACCGTCTTTTGAAAAAACCTTTATAGATCGTAAATAACCTTCTGCTTTTAACAATTTTATTAAGTGAAAATTTCCAAAGCAAGTGATTTCATATTAAAATTAAATAGTAATTTAATAACCTCCATTTTTATAACTATGTGAACGAATTTTGCTATTCCATATTTTATTAAATATATTGAATATAATAATTTAGTTATTGAACCTTATTGAACCTAGCCTAAGTATATGCAGGTTATTGTCGACATATAGTTTTAATCTCCTAGAAAAGGGGATTATATATGTACATAATACGCCCAATGTTACACATTGGATTTAAAAGCGTTAATGATTAAATGCATTAATTTTTTTTAATGGAATGTGCAGTACATATTATATTTCTCCCTATTAGAAAGATAGAATAAAGCAATTTTCTGTTTCTGTACCTCTCCCACCACCGAAAACAAATAAGCCCTTTGTGTTACAGATTTTGATGCTTAACTATCATAGATCTACTTATTAAAATTACTTAAACTTGCTATGCCAAAGTATGACCATTCTTGTAAGTCATCCACATAGCGTAAGTTTGATGTTTTGCATTTTTATTATGAATTAACGAGGTTCATTCTACGCTGAGAAGATATAGAATTTGTAGCAAGACTGATGGGTTCGTATGCTTTATTATTCTAGCCTCCATGCAGGCCTGTTCAAATCAAACACAAACCATTCATATTCGTACTAGGATATGAAATATTTACTATCTTTGATTCAGGAGTGGGTTAAGCTCGTTAAATACTTCAC
This sequence comes from Riptortus pedestris, assembly GCA_019009955.1. Lineage (NCBI taxonomy): Eukaryota > Metazoa > Arthropoda > Insecta > Hemiptera > Alydidae > Riptortus > Riptortus pedestris. The sequence continues at coordinate 32,038,087 of CM032229.1, read as the reverse complement.
GTAAAACAATCCCAGTATCTGAAGAGACTTATTGGCCTTAACTTAATAATAAAGTACATGTAAGAGAATATACTTAAAAAAATAATTGTCAAATACTTTTAATCGTCGTTATTAATGGTCCCTAATATTTTTTTTTTAATTTACGTCCACTGTATGCTACCATGGCTAATGGGATGGATTATCTACAGGTTACCACCCTTTTCTAGCCAGGGTGGGACTAAGGATTTTTATTTAATGAGTCCGTCACTAAATAAATTCATATTTGCTCAGGCGGGAATCGAACTCGCTACTCTAAGTTTACGATATGAGATTAAGACCAACGTCTTAACTCACATGGCTAACCTGAGCCCCTAAAGTTATTTTTAAGGGCTGATTTAACATAGACCTGTAAATACATTGGTCGTATTATTGATTAGAAAACCTCTGTAAGGTAGTTTTAAATTAAACTTTAAAACGGGTACAGCTGTTCGTCATTTTCCTCAACGTTTTAACGTGAGCCACTTGGAAATTTGTGCTATTCGGAAGCATTTTTTAAAAAAAAGATATACAAAACGGCTGATATAAGCGAGTAAAATGTATAGCAGAGGAGACAGCTACAGTGTCTATTCGTGCTGTACAAGCGTGGTTGAAAAAAGGAAGGCGATTGTGTTGTTGAATGCAAATACCGCATCGAATGCTGAGGCGTCTATCAATCCAGAGATCCTCAAAGAATTTCATTTCCAGAAGTTGTAGATGGGTTTAACACGATTCAAAGACGGTTTTACTAAAGGAGTGAAAATTACCAAATATCTTTCGAAAAATCCAATGGAGATTTATTTAATTATATTAATTAGGACTGAGAATGGTTGAATTTCAAAAACCCTGATTACTAGGAGAAGTAAGTTTTAAACCAGGTCAGCTAGCCCTCTCTATTTCTACTTGATGCTTGAAGGTCAAACTGCAATTTTCGTAGAGGTTTAGTATGATTGAGTTAATGGAACTGTAGCCCAACAGTACCCAGGAGTGGTAGTTAGGGAGAAAGTTTTACAACTTGGCAACGAGAGACCCCAGACATCCAAAACGGGTACAAAATAATAAAGGCCTTACCTTAATAATAAAGCATATGTATGAGACAATAGTTCAAAAAATGATTGACCAATACTTTTAATCATCGTATTTAATACATTATTTTTTTTAGTTGATTTCTAGGAATAATTGTTGGAATGGGTTGCAATATATTATAAAATGCTGGTTTATGCCTAACGTATTGTTAATATCTTGTGTTAGATGGAATGAACTTTGTTTTGATATTCTTGGGGATGAAACATGGTATGAACTGTTTAGTGTACCGCAACCACAAATTACACATATAGGACTGATTAAACGGTTCGAGCTGTTCTCGGAGGAATCTGTTGCAAATAGTTTATGGGGCTGAGAGTTTTAGTCAAAGTTGTAGAACAGCCACCGCTAAGTTGCGGTTTGTTAAGCGGCTGTAACTCCCCATTTCGGATTAACGAATCAAAGTAGTCTATTATAATTCCCCCGTCTATCGTTATTTGAGCTCTTTGTCGCTCGGTAAGTTGTATTGTACGAACGAACAATATGCAAACGGTTACTGAAGTTGTTTTGTCTTCCTGTAGAGATTTTATGTAATTGAGGTCCTCCTGATAGTCGCGTTCTCTTTGGTGTTTGTTCGCCGTTATCGCGATAAGTGCAACGTTTTATTGATAGACAACGTTCCTGTGTGTTTTAATCAAACGACTATCAGTTTTATTATAAATCTGTTGAAAAAAGTCCACATTTTCCCCTCTCATGTTTATAAAACATCCAACAGCGAGAATAGTCGTTTAGAGAGCCTCTCAATTACTCTAATGTCTTTTCTTGCTTACATTTTTGTTCTGTTCTTCATTATACTTTGTGGACTCTGTTTTATATATTGACAGTGTTATTTTAAATAGTTTATCACATACTTCTTAGTCGCTGTATTCCATACTGGACCAATACCATCTAACACCAATTTTCTCAGCTCAAACGTCTGTTACGGATGTACAGCTCCTGGGTTTAAATCAAGTTCAACTGTATTCAAGTATTTTTAATTTGGGAGAAAATATTTTCTTGGCGAAGTGTTGAAGAATTCGTCACTCGAACCCAATTCCATTAAATATAACGTCCCGTGTTGATATATTTAATAGGGACAATAATTATCAATTGACAGCGAAAAGTAGGATACTCCAGCTAAGTCTTAACTCGGTAATTTATTGATTTTTAGAACAAAATGGACACAGTAAATTATCAACAATTTAACTATTATTTTTTTTGAGAGAGATGATATTTGCACAATGGACTGGTCCAGTACTTAACCTCTGAGTACAAGGCACGGCTAGCAAACGCACAAAGATTACAATATAATTATCCTGGTTAATTATTATCCTGGACTCCCCGGCTGGACTCCCAGGAAAATAAAAAATAAAAAAAAACTTTTCTTTCAAAATAGAAATCTTGATTTTAATCACTCTTAAAATCGTGTTCTTGATAACTTTTTACTCAGAAACCATTTTTGTAGCCCTTCAATGATTCTAATACAGTGATAAGCCTTATATGGATCTATTTGCTCCGTATTGCAGCTGACATATCATTTGTGCTGACACTCCATTCTCAGACCTGCAGAACTTGGCTATTTTTCTTTCTGGCCACCTTTCACTGCTATCCCTGATCAGGGGTAAAATTTCTGGCTTACTGGTAAGTATCGTTTGGAAGTAGAGAGCTTTCATAACGATGAAGACTCTAATAGCCTAACTAATGCACAAACCAACCATTTCTCCAATAATATATATATAAAGATCATGCAAGTAACGCCCACTATTCCCAAACGATAAAATCCTCCTCCTCTCTGGTCTGTCTTGGGATCCTAATGTACTTAGTTTTATCTTTGTTTATGCAGAGCCTAAGCTGTGCGCTCTTTGCGGCAACTTACTCTCAACTATTGATCGTACCACCCTTCAAACCATAGTATGACCCATTGCGTTGGGTTTTGGAAATGGCAAGGTGCGAGGAAATATTCGAGCTAATGGGTGTATGGGTTTGTGCCATAATTGGTGCCCACAGACCAACATGACTTAAAATATTCAACTTCGTAATAGTGTAGTGTGAAGTAAGAAAAGTTAAATACTCCTACACGAAATTGTATCCTGTCTTCATCAAATTTATCTCCCTGAATGTATTTATTTCCTAACCTATTTTACATAATTTGAGGTAAATATTTGGTTTTACGTTCTCCTTTATTAATAGTTGAAATGTTTCGTTTACTCTAATCTTTATGTGTTATACTAATTCAGCGGAGAAGGACTTGTTGGAGTTAAGAGCTTTTATATTTGGGATGTTGGTGTTTCTATGGAATTCTTGTTAAACATTTATTAAAATACCTTGAAAGTTTATTTTTCACTGAGTCAATGCAGTTTTAAGAGTAGGTAAAATTTATTTTGCTGAATACTAACTTTTTTTTACTTCCTTGTACGAAGTTAGGGAAGTATTGGGATCGCAAAAGTTTTCGGTACTACGGAATTATCCTTGTTGACCTTCCTTACGCTTTTTTGACTACCTGGGTGTGTTTTTTTTTTTCTTGCGAATCTCAAAAATGACTTGCCTCAGAATGTTTAAATTTCCTGTTTAGGACTGTTGTACCGTCCAGTTGTTAACTTCCTCTTTTAATAAAAATCGAGTTGGGGAAACGAGGGTTTATAGGGGAGAAAATATAAAAAAAAACTTTTAGTCCCTATTAGAGATAAAAAAAATGAAAAGAATCATTTGTGGCTTTAGTGAAAATATCTATAAATTACGTTCTTTGGCGGCTACAGCTGGTAATTGTTCCCGTAAACAGGTAATAAATGATGCAACAGAAGCCTAATAATCAAAGTTAATTATTTTGTTGTAATATATTTAACAATATATACCAGCGAAACCAGCCCGCTAATTCTTATATCAGTTTTAATATATGGAAAGTTTTTATATCAAATTTTTATTTCTTTTATAAAATAAAACTAAATTATTTATTAACGTCCACTTTTTGCAGCTAAGGCTAATTGGGGCGAGTTATCTACAGGTTACCACCCTTTTTTAGCCAGGGTGGGACTAGGGATTTTATTTAATGAAATAAATAGGGATTTTATTCCGTCACTAAATAAATTTCTTTTCCCTGGCGGGAATCCAACTCGCCACTCTAAATTTACCATGTAAGATTAAGGCCAACGCTTTAACTTACATGGCTAACCTGAGCCCCTCTTAAAAAAAAATAAAAGAAGAACAAACTACAACTAAATTTCCGCATAAAATGACCCTGGGGGTTAAGACGTGGGTACATCTAACACATCCTCAGTAACCTGTAGGTAAAAATGGGTGGAGCTTTCCTCCTTGACAAGGGAGATAATTATTTCATGAGGTCGCTACCACAGTGCGCTAGTGTCGGAGCACTTATGGATCGGCGGTAGTCTTACGTGTATATACGTCTGACAGCCCCTCGGGATGACTAACGATTATGACTCTCTTGGATCCCGTTCACAGGGAGGGTGACAGCGTGAACTGTCCACAGAATCTTTAGGTACAACAGAGATTGTCAGTCCTCTGTTGATAACTCATTCGAGGTCCTTCTTGATTAACGGGGGTTGCACGTCGAGCTAATTCCTCGAACCACTCGATTCTTACTCGGAGGAGGCTGAAGATACCAAAGGTTCAATGGTAACCGGCAACCGAAAAATATGTATATATATATATATTCTTCTAATATGAATATCTATTGAAAATTTATTAGAAAGTTGAGATTCCTTAGGGAGTAATTTCAGTTTCCTAATGAAAGACTTTGAAAAGGGAATGGGAAACGAGAGCACGCCATAAACACTTCCTGGAAGCGGTTTCATATCGGCATGGGAAACTACTCCAGGGGGAAACCTCAAAGGGGATCCAAGACCTTCACGGAAATCTCTGGGCCGGAGATGAGATTAAAAATGGAAGAGCAAATGGAATCATAATTGCTAATTAGTCCGAAAGAAGGTATCATATTGGCAGAGAATCAAATAGGGTTTGGTAATGAGAAAGGTAGGCATTTGGTAGTAATTGCGGGTGTTGGTGTGGTCTGAGGGACCGCAGAGTCTGGGCCGGGTACCAATCTGTGGTCTCTCTCTGCCATCTGCTACTAACAAACAGGCTTAGGCTCACAAACATTTTTTGCTCCTTCTCAGATTATCCTCTTTCTTTGCTCACTCTATCTTCCTCTTCCCAGTGATTTATGCCCACTCTCTCGTGGCTAGGATCTCGAGTGCATGGGAATTATTTTGTGTTTTATTTACTCGCTTCTTGTGGTTCAGTTCTCAATTAAGTATTTAATATTTATTTGTTTCTCTGTGAACACCAAAATAGTGCTAATTTAACCAATAGGACGACTGAAGATAACGAATAAATCAAAGAAACATAAGTCACAAAAATGTCAAAAAATTTATTTTATAAAAGTATTGATAATTCAAATGAAATAAAAGTCCTTCCTAAGCTATTTAAATTTCCCTAGTGAAGTTTAATAATAGATGAATCTACCTACTGGTAACACAACACCACCGTCAATTTTAAGCGTCTGAAATGTAAACAATCAGGTAGGTCAGCTTCTCACCGGAAAGAAAAACAGTTACTGAAATATATCAGAATATAGCATATTAACTTTATTGATAGCTATAAATTATATCTAGTATTGTAATTTATAATGAATCAAAGTAATTTTTATCCCAATCAAACAAATTTTAGTAGTCCAAGAATTCAAGAGGGGGGGTCACCAGAACATATTTGCATGTACCTCGTTTAATAATGGTCTCTTGAAAACAATATTTAGTATTTAAACTTCGAATAATGTGGTTTATTATATAACAGAATATTATTTAAATAACATTTGCTGAAGGCTGGAAACTGAAAAATGTCTTAGTTGATATTAAAAATAGAGAATAAATGTATATGACAATATTAATAGTACATTTAATTCACAATTATATTGGATCTATACAAATTTTTGATCCGACGTATAGAAAGATGATATTTCGAATTTTCGAAAATCCCCCTCTACCCCCCCCCACTAGTCTAATTTCAGTCAAGTTTGAGTAGCAACTGTCTTTGGTTTGTAATGTCAACACAATACGGCATGAAATGATTACTTTAAGAGAACAGCTGTGTGGCAGGACCTTCATGACCTGTTGAACCAAAATTCTCAATTTTGTTTTCTTTATCATACCTGAGCCCCGTGTGAACATTGTATAAATAATAAATTCAATAGCTTAACATTTTTTTAATCCTTTTAGTTCTTTTTCTTTTTCCATTTAGTTATTTCCGTACCTCTCATTTATAACGGATCACCACTCTAATCTGATCTCGTTGAGGTTACGAGTATTGAAGTTGAGAAGGGAACAATTTTATAAACTGTATGAAACATCAAATTTCAAAACGTCTCTTCTCCAATGTAGAAGGTTTTTAAACCTTTCGACAGTATTACTAAACTGGCAAAAATGTATCAAATAATTTATTGATCTTCCTAATTATTTAAAATTTATATTAACACTTACAGCAAATGTGAAGTTATCAAAAATATGTACGATACTGAATGCATATATTTTTTTTTGAGTTATTGACAGTTCGGGCTAGAAAATTTTCAAGTTCAAAGCTACACCCCATGCATTTTGGATATAAATCTTTAAAACCACAACAAGATAACCTAGACGTGAGGTTACACAGCAAGTTCATATTTTTAAAGAACAGAAATCCGTCGAGGAATAGTCCATGACGAAACGGACTCTGAGAACGAAGGCCTTTTTTCTTACCATCTTATCGCTCATCTCTGCAGTACGTATAGTGCATTCAACTTTATATTAGATCCTGAAGTCCACCACTATGCTGAATGTAACCTGTTGCTGCATTTTTTCCCAAAATATGCAATTTATTTAAAATACTACAGGTTACGTACCATATAATAGGCGTGGAGTGGGAATTTTATGTAATTAGGTAACTATTAAATAAATGTCTAAGCCTACATTAAAATTGGTTTATGAAGGGCACCAAAACCTACGTTTTAAAGCACAGAACTACCCACATATCCTCGAATATTTACAACTAAAACGCTAAACTTCAGGAATGATAATTTTTCTTTAATAGTACGAAAATTTGAAAGTACACTTTGAAAAATAAAAATATATTTACCGAATTTTTATTCCTTTCCTCCCAGAACATTGGAGGTCTGTTGACAAAGCGTAATGACTGTGCTCATAAGATACGAGATAAAAAAATTAAAATAAATCCTTTAAAGAAAATTATGTTGCCGATCAAAAGGTTCGGTTTAGATAAGTTATTCGAACGAGTGAGGTTTTCTTCTTGGCATACTTATTCCGATAATGTTTCCCATGTCTGTTTCTTTCGACATTATTACCTATAAATCAACCAAATTTGCAAATAATGCAAGGTAATGTTTTGCTAACGCATCGAAAATAAAAGTTTCACAACAAAATTGTCAATATCCTTTCGCAAACAAATGGAAAATCTCACATAAGAAATTTCTCTCAATTTACTATACTTACATTATACAATCTACTAAACTCAGAAGCTCATTTTGACTAGTTTTTGGACGGCTTCTTTACTTATATACCTTTCTTGAATAATTCCACCAATCGCCATACACTGTTGAAAGTAAACATTTACGACTGTAGTTATAACTAGTTGTACTAATTTATCCGTTTCTAGGACATAATTTGTTTAATATAAAAATATCTGAAATTATCCTCGTTATTTACTTCCTTTTTTTTATTGGAATGGAGATACTGTATATAACTTTCAAATAAAAAACTTTGGGATATTTAATATAAAATGTGTACAAGGAATCTACATCACTCTTTTTTTTCAGTTTAAATAATTCTATTCTTGCTTGATACGACTAATGTTATTCTAGATGTTAGTTTTGAGGTTGCCTTAAGCTGACAGAAAAAGTCCCTCCTCCACTTTCCAGATTGACTACCAGTGAGTTCACACACACATACACATTATTGAATTATTTGACTTATTTCTTACCATATTTCTTAACCAACGTCCTCCTAGCGGTCTGCCCCTCTGTAAGCTAAGACCCGTTTCCTCCCAGAAAGTCTTACTATTTTCCAGTTGACAGGTTCCATTCAAGGTTCCCCCGTAGAAGGAAATGACGAGGCGCTGTATAGAGCAAGTTAATCAGCGGTGAAGGTTCCAAGTCAGCACTGTTATATCTAACGGCAGTCCTGTAAAATATGCATATCGAATTGCGATTTGACGCCGTTCCTCTTTCGAAAAGTACCTTGTTTTCCCGTGAAGAATTAAAATATAATTGGGTCATCTCATCTCGTAATTAAAAAAGGTTTTGCTAAGAATATTATACTAATGGAACTTATGCTTAATGTGGTAGTTAATTAAAAAAAAAAAAACATAATGATAAGTGGGGAAAGAGTATTAAAAAACGGATAAATTTTTATTCATTTTTATAATAAATAACTTTCACGAAAACGTTTCCTATACTATACAACTTTTTTTTTTTCATGGAAACAGGTCCAATAAGCTGGAAGTCTTCTTACCTATGTTTAAGTACAAGGCTTTTGGGTACTATCGTGCCATCATCAGGTGCTATGAAACCAAAAAGAAACATCTCTAATAATCAAACAACTACATTAAAAATTTTTAACATTATTGCTACTACATGCTAAATAAAAATAAATGTCTTATTTAATATCGAAGACCTCTAAAATATAAAAACTAATATAATAAAATTTCATGATTAAAAATATAATTACTGTCATATATAGAAATAAACATACATTGTTTTCAAAAAGAAATATTACTGCATAAATAAAAATGTATATATTTTAATAGTGATCCTAGCAGGGTTGGAAAATAGGGCTTTCGGATCATTACTGGCGGTTAGCAGAGGGGATATTCTTTATTACTTTATTTTTCTGTAATCGTTGAATAGTGGTAATATTAGTAAACTGAAATGAGTGAAGAAAGTGAAACATTTTGCAATAGGGTGAAGAAAAGTGAATTGCCTTCTTAATTAGTAATAAGTATAAATTAAAAAATAATTAAATGCTTTTAAATGTTTGTGAACATTGTAAGAATTTATTTTAACAAAATAAATTGAAATGTGAATGAATTATTGGTGAAAATAATCAATATATTTTAAAATTTAAATATAACAATAAATTACCTTCCTCATTTATAACCTGTACTTTGTTTATAACCACTACTTCACAATCATCACTAGTTGTTTTATAACTATGCTTATAACCTTTCACAACCATGCTTGTAACCTACCAACAATATACCATAATCTTCACAACAATCCTAATTTTGTTCATATTCTGGTTAGATCTGATCATGTATTTACACGATTACAGAAAAAATTTAATATTACACTCGTGACGAAAGTAGAATTACAACTCTCGTGAAATTACCACACTCGCTTCGCTCGAGTGGGTAAAACGTTTCACTCGAGTTGTAAAATGATCTACTTTCGTCACTTGTATAATAAATAACTATTATTCAAACGTTACCTAAATATTGTATGTAAAATTTACGATCAAATAGGCTGGAAGGAAAGGTTGTAAGATATGAACTCTGGGTTAAAATAGTTGCCGAAATGGGATGATGACTTAATTCACTAGAAAAGTAAAACAAGGGAAGAGGTTCTATACGAGAAAACCAGCGATGGAGGAGTAAAAATGTTTAAGGGATGACTGGCTTCTGTGATATATATTTATATTTTTACTATTATTAATTCTACCTTTAGTTTGTATTTTAATTAGGTTTTATTTCTTGTTCAGGGCCTAAGGTATTTTGAATTTGTTTAATATTTAAAGTAAATGTTGATTGCATGTATTTTTCATTTCGTTTTATGTATGCCAATAGGCACTGAAGTTGGAGCTGTTGCTCTGAAAGTGGCACTTTTCCCTGGAAAAAGTCTTGTAAACGTTCATTTTTTGCTACTATGGCAAATTGAGAAGGGCTATCTACAGGTTGATATCCTTTTCCAGCCAGGGTGGGACTAAGGACTTTATTTAATGACTTCGTCAGTAGATAATTCCTATTGCCCAGGCGGGAATCAAACTCATCACTCTAGGTTAACCATATGAGATCATAACTCACATGGCTAACCTAAGCCCTCCATCTGTATTACTTGTTAACGTGTGTTTGTTATTTTACATTTTTTTAATGTTTATTTTGACGTTTTTTATTTTGTTTCAGGTACGTATCTACTTATTTCATTAGTCGTACAAGGTAAGTGAGAATGCTGCTGGCATTTATTTATTTTACTAAATTCAATCTTACCTTAAACCTTATCAGTGAAATATGATAAATAGTTCTTTAGGAGAAAAACAAAAAAAAATGTTGATATAAGAAGCTCTTACGAATCCCTACTTTTAGAAGCCTTTAAGTTCTATTTGACAGGTTGAAATTCTAATGATCCATCAAATTGAAAAAAAATTCAAGGTCCTAATATTAGAACGAATTAAACGAGAGTTGCATCTTATAGAAGGTGTCTCACGGTTAAATATTTGGAAAAGACGTTGGAATGTTACAATCAATCATTTTTACCATATTACCTTGAAGGGAAATCAGCAATTGAGGTTGTACTCTTCACACGATTTTTTTAAGTTATTGTGACCTGTGCCCAGTTGCTACAATCGTTCTACTACATTCTGTAAAGGAAAGCCACTACAAGAATGATAGTGAGTCAAATGATTCAATATCCAACAGACGGAGAAATTAAAAGTATATATAAATAACCAATGGATAAGTTTTAACATATTCTGATGAGAAAATTCAATTACAGAACATATTAATTGAACAAAATTATATATATATATATATTTATATATATATATATATATATATGTATATAATATATATATATATATATACACGTACATACATATATTCTTTTTTTTCAGCTTTATTTTTATTTATAATTCCATATTTATTGACTTTTCATTATTTTCATTTTGGCTAAGTATTTCTGTTTATTAGTACCTTCCACAGACTCATAATAAAAAGTATGGTTACAAGCATATTCAGTTAATGAGGTGTAGTTCCTCTCATGACCGATATATATTTATATTTAATAACTGTACAGTTGCCCTTAAGTAGAATTTACGCAATTATTAATTTTAACAATATTATAATTTTTTTAGTGAATTAGATGCCATAAACAGAAATTCCTTTATAAAAAAAAAAAAAAGTTTATATTCAAACATTCTATTTGTTCTTCTGCCATGTTAAAAATGACAAGGGAGAATGCTCGCTTAGCATTTATGATGTGTTAGAAAGTAAAGTAGAAATAAGTTGTATAAATATATATTATTCGGAAAATATGAAAATTTGTAAAACGTTGATTAGCGGATTTTATAAGAGTTCGGCAAAAAAAAGTTTCACATGGAATTGGCTTAATTAGTTCTATGAACCTACCTTTTGGGGGATTGGAGAATAAAATTCATTTACAGTGAATGTATTGACTTTTTTTCTGGCTTTGACCTAATAAAGGTCACCATGCAACCAACATATTTGCACAGTTTGTAGAGAAAGGTCAATCGTATCAGAAGAATAGACATATATTATCTTAAAAAGGGTTCCCTTTTTAATTTAAATAGAGTTTGTAATTTACATATGCTTCAAGATGTCGTCTGATGATAGATTTGATGCATTTTAAAAATGCGTTGTCTCTAGTAAGAACCATCATTATTTATCAATATAAAATACTCTGAGTATGAATAAATTAACCAGTATGTAGAAGGGTAGATAGAAAATTCTGAATTTAGGATTTTATCGTTTTACAGGAGTCTTTTCAGTAACTAAAACATTATTAAATAGAGAAAAAAAAAACGAAATTGATGCTTACAAATGAACAATTTTCTTTTGTTTCTCCATTTAACATTAGTCACTGAAAGGATACCTGTAAAACGATAAGTCTTAAATACAGAATTTTCTATTGATTTGTCTGCATTAATTCATTAATTAGATTTCATCAGATGTGCTGATAATATAAAATTGATGCCTACATATGATAACCTTAATCTCACATGGTAAACATTGGCGAGTTCGATTCCCGCCTGGGCAAAGGAATTTATTTAGAGACAGAATTCATTAAATAAAATCCTTAGTCCCCCCATGGCAAGAAAAGGGTGGCAATCTGTAGGTAACCCGTCCATATTAGCCGTAGTTGCAAAAAATGGACGTTAATAAATAATTTAATTTTACATATGTATTAAATAAAACAAAATAATAAATAATTAAAATTAATAATATTTACAGTAATTAATTCGTAATTACATGAAAATGAAATAAATAACTATTCATCGGTAATAAATGGCGTTATTTTAAGCGCATTTTTAATATAATAATATACATTTTTGATATTTGTATTTCTTTTGAAATCCGTATTGTTGTAATTTTTCTAGTGTTGTTTCTTCTTGCTTGTAGTACTTCTGTAGGTAGTGGCGTCTAGGATCTGAGTACGGAGGGTATCTGAATAGGACTTGTGTTAGAATATTGCATATGACACACTTCTTCAGAGCTGGTTTTATAACTAGCAGGTTTCTCTTAAAGGAAATCTGCTATTGAGTTTCTTCTCGTGTGATTTTTGAAAAATTTTCCTCCAACGTCTATTGATCCTACCTAGGAGATGACGAAAAGAAGGCGGTATCATTTATGTAAAACTAAATTATAGGTTTGTTAACGGTCGAAATCGTACCTGAGAGAAGGGAGAGGGGGACTGGGGGTTTAGAGGGGAATATCGAAAATTCCAAATATGTCCGTTATTATACATCAGATCGACAGATTTTATAGAACCCATATTACAGAATAAATTGAATTATATATCAATGTTGTTAAATAGAATCTTTCTTTATCTTAAAATATTAACCGATAAATTTACATTTTAGCAGATTTCCCTTAAGGGAAATCAGCGCTTGCGGTCGTACTCATGACGCGAGATTCGAAAAATTTCTGCAAATGTCCATCGATCCTACCCAGGAGATGACGACAATGAGGTCCGTTCCAAATTATATATATATATATATATATATATATATATATATATATATATATATATATATATATATTTGTCTGTTAACGCTCTAGCGGTCGCAATTTTTGTTTGATCGTTACCAAACTCGAAATTTAATCGTTTCATGAAAAAAAAAAGATCAAGTTCGTTAATGGCTGAAATCGGACCAGTGGGGGGGGGTTTAGAGGGGGGATTTTTGAAAATTCGAAATATCTCCGTTTTTATGCGTCAGATCGGAAAATTGTATAAAACCAATCTTATTGCAAATTAAATTTACTATAAATATTGTTCTATACATTTATTCTCTATCTTGAATATTAACCGAGATATTTGCATTTATATTCTGTGTACGATCGGCAAGGGTCGGCTATTTTCGGGACGTTCCGCCGAGAGCTCTGGCAGCCATTTTCATAACTACTCGTCTCTCTTGAATAGGTTTAGAGATACCTTACTACAACAGTTGTTATTGGGCAGATTTATCTACTGTATCACTTCAAGTGGGAAATCTGCTTAGTTTACGCAGCCCCTGCGTGACGGACTTTTTTAATTTTCGGCCTTCAGTAAACCCCCAATCCTTCTCATGTGGTATTAAAAATAAGTTATTATATCATGAACCACTTTATTGGAAGACAAATTCAAAATATTGTTTTCATTGAACGTTTACTGTGTGAGGTACGAGTTGATGCGTTCTCTGAAGACGCCTCCATTTAAATGTTTCATTGAACACTAATGATCACATTAGTTAATGGCAGAAATCGGTCACGGAATAGGGGAGGGGGCATAGAGACTGGGGAACTAGAAAATTCAAAATATCTCCGTTCTTATGAGTTATAGGGCAGATCTTCTTAAACTGTTGATGCTCTACAATTTTTATTCTATACATTTTATATCATATCAAATATTAAGCGAGATATTCGCACTTTCTGGTTTCCGGCCTTCAGAAACCCCCCCCCCACTTGAAATTTTACTTGGAAATAGAAAACCGCGTGGGAAATCTACTTAGTTTACGGAGTTCCTGTGTGACGAGCTTCTCCACGTGTTAGGCGAAGATTTGATACTACTGTTGTCATACCTGTCGGTACCACCGTCGCCACTGGCTGATGGTCGAGTACAGCTGGCAAGCGGTTTCCATGCAAAGGCACCATCTTCAAGCACATTAAAATTTTTACTCCTCAAAGGAGTAAAAGTAAAAGTATCATTTATACTGGCGATCCAACGCTTTATTTCATACTACCCTTATAATCAGAATTCTGGATTAATCAATAAGTTTAGGTAAGATTTTACACTACATTTCAATAGGATCCTGGTTGAGATGTCGCTAAGGAAATTCCCCCTTCCTTTGTGGATGTGTAAGCTATTAAGGGGGCCCATGTTTCACGTTTTATGAGGGGCCATATAACAAGCTATAAAACGGCGATGGTTCTTCTGGCAGGATTTGGCAGAGAGTAAATCAGCAAGCCGTGTGGGGGGTGTTTGATAAACGCTGACAACGCGCCCTGGCGACTGCTAAGCGATTCACAGCCCTGACAGACTGTAAAACATACAGCCCATAAAGGGGCCTTTACTTTAAGAAGCCCGCTTAGCACGCTGACATCCAATAGAATTAACAGCCTTGTAGTTCCACACCTAGCCCTCTTACTCACACTGGCTCAACATTCACTTCCTATTTTAGCAGATTACCTCAAATGTCCATCGATCCTACCTAGGAGATGACCAAAATGAGGACCCTTCAAAACTGTATGTATGTATATATATATATATTTATATATATATATATATGTGTGTCTGTTACCGTCCTAGAGGTCACAATTTTTGTATGATCGTTACCAAACTCGATATTTCAACGTTTTATGTATAAATGAAGATCAAGTTCGTTAACGGCTAAAATTGGATGAGTGGTAGGTGAAAATTTCGATAATTCAATATATCCGTTATTATACGTCGAATCGAAAAATTCTATAGAATCAATCTTATTCCAAATTAGGGGCTCAGGCTAGCCATGTGAGTTAAAGCGTTGACCTTAATCTCACATGGTAAACCTAGAGTGGCGAGTTCGATTCCCGCTTGGGCAATAGTAATTTATTTAGTGACGGAATTCACTGAGTAAAATCCTTAGTACCACCCTGGCTAGAAAAGGGTAGTAACCTGTAGAGGACCCGTCCCAATTAGACTTAGTTGCAAAAAGTAGGCGTTAATAAATAATTTAAATTGAATTTATTGCAAATTAAATGATTAGTTATTCTATACTAATTTTCTGTATCATGCTTATTAACCGAGACGTTTGGATTTTATAGTTTTCGCCTTCATATTGACAATAAGCTGTTATTTCATGAACCACTAAGCTTGAATTCCAGATATGGTTTCCATGGGACGTATATTATGTGAGATACATGCGAAACAATTGTGTGACAACTTCATCAATCATGGTTTTAAGATCTTGTCTTGAAAATGTACATTTGATCTGATCCATCATCTATATTTAACCATTTAATCATATTCAACACTAAAGATCATATTTGTGATTTGCAGAAATTGGACCAGGGTTATAAGGCTAGAAAGGGAGGGGAATAAGTAGGATCATAAAAATGTTATAGAATCAATCTCGTTATACTATTGAAACGCTATAATGGTTGTTCTATGCATTTTTTCTTAACTTAATTACTAAGCGAGTTATTCGTAAAATCTTGCTCTCAGGCTTCAGTAACCCCCCACTACTATTCATTGTTTTTTTTTCTCAAAGGAAACAGAGAAAATATGTGCTGAGATGCGTTCACGTGTGTCATACCAGCACGTGCAAATTTACGCAGTCCCTGAATTTTTGAAGTGAAAACTTCTTTAGGCACGTTGTGCACCCCATAAGGAAGCATTTGTGGGAGAGGAAAAAAGTATGAAATCGCGACACCGCCACCGCCACCGCTAGTACTCAACTCAAAGCTAAAGGAGCTTCTTTTCTTCATAACTCCTGAACCAAATTAGCTAGAGTTTTCGTTCGCATACCATTTTAAAGAGGACAAAACCAGCATCATTTCGTTCACAGATGCTATATATCTACCATTTTTACTTTCATAGATATTTTAATCCGAAGTTTAAATAAATTCGAATATTTAAATAAATACATTCGAATATTTGAATAAATTCCGATATTTAAATAAATTCGAATCAAAACTGTTTGTATTCTACTTTAGCTACCACATACCGATTGTATCAGTTTTAGAAATTGGTGATGATGCTGGCAGTGATGATGGTGCAAGACTTGTTGAAATTATGGATAGAAATTGATTTTTCTGAGTGTACTTAACTTATTTTTGTAAAGCATTTGTAATAATTCTGAAATGTAATTTTTTTCTTTTATGTGAAATAACTGAAATAATTATGTATAGTATTTTATATTGATAAATAAAACAATTAGTGGTACATTATTTTTTTTATCACTATTATTTTTGTCATTTCATTTTTTCATGTAAAATAGAACATAACTGTTACTTATTGATAAATAACTAAAAATATTTTTAAAATAAGACTTCGTAAAAAAAATTTCTCAGCAATGCCAAAATTGAGCGATCAAAGCTAAAGGAGTTTTCACTTCTACCGGCAGTCCCCTGACTGCTATTTCTTTTCCCAATTTAGTTTTTATTTTATACAAGGAAATTTAATTAGATGGCTTAACGCATGTCCTTTTAGAATAACTACCCCTAAATAGCTTGGGCGGATCTTTCTAAAAACATTAAAGCACCTTTTTATAATGGATACAACTAACTATTCTGTTTGTTCATAGCTCATAATTCACCTCATTTTCCTATTATAAAATTTCGCTTTAATAGGGCTCAGACTAGCCATGGGAGTCTAAGCGTTGGTCTTAACCTCACTTTGTAAACCTAGAGGCAAAAGGAATTTATTTAGGGACAAACTTATTAAATAAAATCCTTAGCCCCAGCCTTGCTAGTGTAGGATGGTAGCCTGTAGAAACCCATCGCAATTAGCCTTACTAGCAGTAAGTGGACGATGATAATTAACAGTTTTTGTTCCCATAAGGAAATCAGCTGTTGACGTGTACTCATGATGGAACTTTCAAAAACGTTTTTTTAAATATCTGTCAAACTAAAATAGGGTTCATTCGAATTTATATTGGTGTATATCAACGATCTTGTGGTTATAATTTTATTTTGGGTCAATGCGATACCTCGATACAAACCTCGATATATATGTATTTCACCTTCTACCATAGTTTAAGTTCGTTAATTGAGAGGAGAGAAGTTGCTAGAACCTACCTACAATACCCAAATATATCCGATATTAATAGTTGGATAAAAAAATGTTTTCGTCCATCACAGTTTTCAGTAACCTCAATATTAACGGAACTAGGTACATTTTCGGCTTTCGATTAATATCCATTCCTATTAATACGATATTCAATAGAAATCTTTATGTGCCATGTTCAGTTTATGTTTTCGGCCATATTTTTTAAGGTCATTATATTTGAGACATTCAAAATGTTAAAAACCTGGCTATATAACGCAGCCATTCCTTGTTGAATCTTAATACAATTGGGTTTGATTAAAGCGATGACCAGCAGAATCTTTACAATACCTAGTTATCATGACTATTTTGAATACTCATTGGACAGCCAGATACCGTAATAATTAATTACGAGTTTTTAGCAGAATTCCCTTAAGCGTTGTTCTCGGACGCGATTTTAGAAACATATCCACAAATGCCCATCGGTCGCAATTTTTGTGTTATCGTTACCAAACTCGATACATTAGCGTTTAATGTAACACTAAAGATGAGGTTCGTTTATGGCTAAAATCTGTCCTGGGAAGGGGAAATTTCGAAAATTATAATATCTCTGATATTGAATGGCAATAAACATTGTACAGAACCAGTCTTATTGTAAATTTATCTGCCTATAAATCTGGTTATATAAGTATTTCTTCTAATTTGAGTTTTAACCCGGATATTTAGATTTTTAAGTTTTCAGCCTTCAGTGAACCCAAACTCATTATGGCATAATAACAATAAACCATTAAAACATGAACCTATTTATTCCAAGTTTAAATACCAAATATTGCTTTCCAGCGACATTTATTTTACCAGATTCATGCAAATTCGTTATTTGATGGCATCATCAAGTAAGATTTTTTCGTTGTTCTCTGGAAAATGTATATTAGATCTATACCATACTGGGTATAATTATTCGGTCAACACTGAAGATCATATTTGTTAAAAGCAGATATTGAACCTGGCATTGGGTTTTATTTTAGAGAAGGGGACTGTCAATATTTTTAATTATCTCGTTTATTATGAGTCAATCTTGTTAAACTATTTGTACTCTATAATTGTTGTTCTATTTTTTCATAATTCCAATATTAAACTAGTTATTCCTCAATAATAGTAAAGATGGTCGTGTGTCGACACTAAAAGATGTAAATCCTTCAGATAGAACAGTTTATTTTTTCTGGTAACAGTTTCGGGGACCTTTAGTGCCCTTCTTCATAGAAATTGTAGTAGAGGAGGAGCAGGTATAAAAAAACTAACGCACGGAGTGAAAGTCACATCTTGAATAGGCGACTAGATGTTCCTGCTTTCTTGTTTTCAGCCTTCTGTAAACCCCTTTTTTACCCATCGCTGTTTTATCCCCATAGAAATAGAGAATGCGTTTTGAGATGAGATCAGAAGTGTGTCTTACCAGTACGATGAAGGTCTCCTTATGGGACGGACGTTTTAGCAGATTTCCTTTAAGGGAAATCAGCTATTGTGGTCGTACTCATGACGCGAGTTTCGAAATTTTCCTTCAAATGTCGATCCTACCCAGGAGATGAACAAAATGAGGTCCGTTCAAAACTGTAAATATATATATATATATATATATATAATTATTGTTTAATCGTTACCAAACTTGACATTTAATCGTTTTATGTAAAAAGAAAGAACAAGTTCATTAACGGTTGAAATCGATCAAGGGGGAGGGGGGGTTTAGAGGAGGGGAGAATTTTTAAAATTCAATGTATCTCCATTACATTGAAAAAATGTATGAAGTCAATCTTATAGAAAATTAAATGTGCTATAAATATTGTTATATGCATTTAATCTCTATCTTGAATATTAACCGAGATATTTGCATTTTTATCATCTGGGGGACGTGGTCGGGTATCGTTTGGATTAGTTTCGCCGTTTCCGTAACTGTTCGGCTCTTGTGGAAGCTTCTTCTTACCTTCGTTACTTTGTGAGATTTATGCAAATACGTTCTGTTCATCCGCCCCCCCCTTCTTTAGTTCTTGGACTACTAAAATTTGAGTTATTAAAATATAAATTATTCTTACAGTTCAGAAGCCGTTTCAGTTGGGAATTTATTATAATTAACTGAAAGATTTCTCATTACAGTTTTTATTGACTGAAGGTGGTGTTGTGCTACCAGTATGCAAATTTATCTATTGCTAAACTTCACATGGGAAATCTGCTTAGTTTACGCAGCCCCTGCGTGACGGACTTGGTTTTTTTCTCCTCATAGTAACCCTATGAGGAGTTATTTATTTGAATACATGTTCCATTGCCACGTGGCATATTACATGTATGATTATGTTTACATACATTTTCATTTTACTATATATATATATATATATATATATATATATATATATATATATATATATATATATATAAAAAATAATAATAATAAAATAAAATATTAAAATAAGTATGATAATTAATTAAACTCAACCTATGTTTAATTTGCGAGTCTATTTAAGGTAAAAATATTGAATTATAATTCCCATTCCTCACAATCACTTTACATTCTAATGAAATTTTGCTACATCCATATCTATACTTTTGATAAACTTTAAGTTCTTTATAATATTTGTTATATATAATATGAGGTGGTTCTGGCCAATTAACTCCATTTAAAATTATATTCATTATTAAATTTGATCTATTTTGATTAAATGTTGAACAGTCATAAAGAATATGTAAAAACGTTTGTGGTGTCTGTGAGTCGCAAGTACATTTGTCATTGACTTGAATTTTAAATTTTGTTAAATAATGTCCTGTCTGTCCATGTTCCGTTAGACATTGTGTACATTGTAATGGTGGCTCTTAATTGTGTTTAGTTGTGAGTTATATTTTGTATGTATTGATGTTCAGGGAGGTAGTATTGAACTCATGACTTAATATTTTATGATCCATTAATAACTACGGCAGTTAAAACAGGTCTTACGTGTTCATATTAATGTCTGTAATATAATTGCGATGAAATCCAATTCCGAAAAGAAGATGGTAGCTAATGACACGAAGGCGTGACGAAAGGGATGTAATGCGAACCTCGGAGATGGATGAGAACAATCACTGGCAGAGGTAATTGTAAATGAAGCCTTGCCCACCCACCGCTACAACGGTCTCTTCTCAGACTTCAGTCTGGACGTGGCCGTTTTACTTCTACCTCAAAAATGTGCTGCATCTTAGTAGTTTCCCGTTTACAGAACTAATCGAGTGGCTCTCATTCTATATACTTGAAATGCCTGAACTAATATTTTATCGGCCAATTCCTGTTAAAGGAAGTAAGCTATTGATGTTGAATTCAATTTGACGCCATGTTTGAATCATTTCTTCCAATGCCCAACGATCCTGACCAGGAGATGACGAAAATAAAGTCCGTTCAAAACTTCAATAATGGCAAGGATCACCAATACCTTTCTAGTTCCTTTCCAGGGGTCATTCATTCTCAAAAATAAAAATAACTGGAATTTAAAAAAAGTCCGTCAAGCAGGAGCTGCGTAAACTAAGCAGATTTCCCGCGTGAAGTTTTACAATAGAGAGATTTCACGAGAGCCGAGCCATTCAAGGAAACGACCGAACTAGCTTTTGGCGGAAAAGTAACTCTCGTCCGTCAGGCGCCCAGATTTAATAAAAATGCAAATATCTCGGTTAATATTCAAGATAGAGAAAAAATGTATATAACAATATTTATAGTAAATTTAATTTGCAATTAAATTGCTTCTGTGAAATTTTTCGATCCGATGTATAGTAAAGAGATATTTCGAATTTTCAAAAATCCTCCCTGTAAATCCCCCCCCCTCCCACTGGTCCGATTTCAGCCGTTAACGAACTTGATCTTTCTTTTTACATAAAACGACTAAATATCGAGTTTGGTAACAATTAAACAAAATTGCGACCGCTAGAGCGGTAACAGACAAATATATATATATATATATATATATATATATATATATACAGTTTTGAACGGACCTCATTTTCGTCATCTACTAGGTAGGATCGATAGACATTTGAAGAAAAATTTCGAAAATTCCGTTATGAGTACAACCTCAATAACTGATTTCCCTTAAGGGAAATCCGCTAAAACAATGATAATTTATTCATACATACCGCATTAATAAGTGTGTACGCCACATGTGTTCGTGGCTTTGTGATAAATGTATATATTTTCACTTAACGCTTTAGCAGCAGGAATATTATTTCTATTGTTACCAGACTCAATACTTTAACTTTTTATGTAAAACTATTGTGAATATTGTTATGGATGAAGTAGAATCTGAAGTGTGGTTGGGGGAGGGGGGGGGTGATAAAATGTCAAAAACTCCAAATATCTCTATTATTATACCTAGAGTCGAAAAATTGTCTGAAACAAACTTATTCCTAAAGTGATATCCTATATATGTAGTTGTACACGTAGATATTTTCTCTTTCTTGAACATTAGCTGAGATATTTGCATTTTACAGTTGTCAGCGTAAACTAGAAACCCAATCCTATTCATGTTATATTAAAAATAAGCTTATATCAAGAAACGTCTTTTCCTAAAATTAAACACCAAATATTGTTTTCAACTGACCTTCATTACGCGAGAAAATTCAAATACGTTGATGTGATGACGTCTTTGTTTAAGGTTTCAAGTTTTGGTTAGGATAGTGCATATTTGATCTATGTCATACTGTATATTTAACTCTAAAGCAGGTTAATCGCCATCACCACCAGCTGAAATTAAAAATGATTAACTCTAAACACCATATTAGATAACGAAAAAAATCGGCGATGAACAAGGGGGGGGGTGAGTATTTGAAATTTCAAAATATATCCGTTATAATGATTCCGATAAAAAATAAATGTTATAAAAACACAAAAATACTCGTGTTAAACTATTTTTTATCGTTACTCAAATATTAAGCGAGTTATTAGTATTTACTTGGTTTTTAGTCTTACTACTACTCTTTGGAGTTTTACATAGAAATATGGAATACATGGTGACATGACATCACTAGTGCGTGACATATCAGTTAAAATGTCCCTGCATTATGCTCCATCCCTTTGGTGATTAACTTTTAGTAGACTTCGCCCTTTAAAATTAATAATAAAGACTTTTTATTTAGAGCTGAACATAAAATAAAGAATATAAAGTAAAAGTACGTGAAAATGGTAATAAACATAAAATAAATTCGTTTTCCTTATCTAAAAAGAATGAATTATAATTAACTTACTTTTTATGGACTTTTTTAACTTTATTGTGTACCGATAAAAAATAATAATTTCCCGTAAATGTGGCTATTTATAATTTCAAGAAAATCTACAATAATAGACTCACCTAAAAGTGATAATCAGCTGGTGTCCAAGCCTAATTATTTTAGGTAATATTGAGTGTTCTACAGTAAAATTTCTCTGGGGGCAACCAAACACCCCACGGACTTGTTCATTTCTTTTATCTATGGTCTCTTGATTCTTTTCTTGAAAGTATTTGATTCATTCTTCTTATTCTGATTTTTTTGTTCATAGAATTTCATCGATTATTCTTGATCATTTGGCTTGTACCGCACAGTAGGATCTATTATCAATGCTGGAAATTGTTTGGTTTTAACATCTGTGAGAAGAAAGTAGGTATTAGACTGAAAAATACAATGTTACGAATGATTAAAAATTTTAGCCTCGTGAACATTACAGAAGTTGAGAAGATATATCGACAGTGCTGATCAGCAACCTCGAATGTCAAAAAAAATGACAAATCATGATTTTTGCATATTTATATTAATTGCACTAACAGACCAATCATGTACATCTTCGACAACTGATGTCAAGTGGAGCCCACTCATTATTATTTAGATGCAATGACTGAAGTGCGACTGCATCCAAGGTTCTACCAAAATCTCTTAATATTGTAACTAATCTTATAATAACATTTGGTGTATAATACTAATGTATTGGTCCAAATAAATTTTCTTTCTATTAATTGTACTGTTTTTGATGATAGGTTTCAAGGCTATATTCAAAAGTATTTTATATTATTCATCTGTACTTTGAAATATTTGGAAGTTTATATGAATATTTTCATATACTGAATTATTTAATCAGTTTCTTTAAGTCTCCTGTAAAAGTAATTTTTTTTTTAACATACGAGGTTGCTGATCAAGACTGTCGATATGAGGAATTCGTTAGAGATATAAGCCGCTTCGGAATTACTAATGGTAGATCTAGTAGTTCCGGGTCCCAGAGAGGAACTATATTATACAAAAGTTGATTTGTTGAGCACCAGCAACACCAGGCTTTGTTGGATACAGATTGGTACAACTGATGTCCCACAGACGACCTATGACTAGTACTTGTGACAGTGCCAACTTGTCTGTCAGTAGGTTTTAAACAATCTCTACATCTGTCAGCTGTACCCACCTGTGATATTCACTATATATCATGATGTGTCACTATTTTTCCTAACATGATTTAAAATTTATTAGGTTGGAGATAGTGTTAGTTAGTAAAATAATATTTAATTAACTAGAAATAACAGAGAATATTTTATTTTACTTTTACCTTACTATAACTGTTTACATAATATATAACCACGATCTTTGATTTCCGTGAAAAAGACGGGGTCACCTATGGATAATCCCCGACTATTATTATGTATCCAACTAGACTCTAAACACTTTACTGAATTTCAAAGGTAGATCCCATAGACTTCTGTGTGAAGAAGCCCTTCCATTTCATTTGTAAAGGAGCCTTGCCAGATTTCCTGTGAGAGGAATGAGCTGTATCAGGTTAAGTATTCCCGTTTTCAGATTTTCCTTCAGGGAACTCAGCTGTTGAGGTCATACTCATGACGCGTTTTTCGAAGAAAATTCCTCGAATTGACTTAGATCTTACCCATTAGATGAGGTCTGTTAACGCTCTAGCGGTCACAATTTTTGTTTGATTGTCACCAAACTCGATATTTAACCCTAATGACAGTTCGTTAATGGCTGATATTCCACCAGTGGCAGGGGGGGGGAGGAGAGGTTTACAGGGGGAATTTAGAAAATTCTTAATATCTCCGTTATTATGCGTCGGATCGAAAAATTGTATTGAACCAATCTTACTGCAAATGTAATGATCTATAAATGTTGCTATGTACGTTTTTCACTATCTTCATTATTAACCGAGATATTTGCATTTTTTAGTTTTTGGCCGTTACTCCTACTTACGTTGTATTAAAAAAAAACTGATATATTCTGAAGTACTTTATTTCAAGCCTAGATGCCAAATATTGTTCTCATTGGAGTTTCAAGTTTTGAGATAATACAAATACATGATGCACGTAGGAAATCAGCTTAGTTAACGCAGCCCCTGCCTGACGGACTTTTCTGAAATTGTCACTGAATGAAGTTAACAGGATACCAATTTCTTATTTTAACCCTGATTTATAGTATTTCCTTGATTGAATGATTTCAGTAATACTACGAATCTCTGGGTGTTCCTAGAGCTCAGTCCATTATTGATTTGACAGCTAAACATTGTTACCTACTGCAGTCTATGACATAAATACAAACTCAGCACAATATAACTGGCCCCTTGATAGATAGTAGCCAATATCTCTGACCCGATTCAACATATCTCAAATATATGCTAGCGTGTGAGAAAATGGAATAGATGTGTGGTGTAAAACAATTAATCATAAACCCAATTATTGATGAAGTCAATACATACGGGTATCTTTATGTATATAATTCTACTGTACGTGTGTCACTGAACTCCTCCTAAACGGCTGGACCGATTTGAATGATTTTTTTTTAGTATGCGTTTGGGTGACGCCCTGGATGGTTTAGATTCGCAAATCAGTCTGGCAGATGGAGCAGAAGTGGGGGTCGTAAGGGAGGGCTAAAATTAAAAATAGCGATATTTTGTTTCCTATTGGTTTCTCGGCAAATATGCACAGGATAAAAGTTGTTTATTTTGTTATTTAGAGCAACTTTTATAATATTCACTTTTGTCGTAAAGTATAAACGAGATATACACTCAAAAATAAAAGTGGGAGCCAACAATTTTATTGGGCACTAACGATTGAACCGAACTTAACAAAACTCTTAATGTAACTTAGCATTAATTCTTCCATGATTATAAGGTATATTACATTTTTTAGGTTCGAACGGTAGTGGAGTTATAAGGGAGGCCTGAATGGAAAATTCGCAATATTTCATTTTCTATTTGTTTTTAGGCAAACGTGCACATAACAAAAGTAGCTTTTGTTTTAAACATAATATTATTAAATTTAATATCCTGATCACTTAAATATCATGCAGGACAACGTCTGTCGGGTCCGCAAGTATATACCCAAAATCTAATTGACGTTATAATGATTATAATCAGAGAAATACTATTGAACTGCACATTATTATAGACACAGATTTAAATCTTCTCATCTCCGATGAATACACTAATTGCCAAAGGTATGATGAATTTTTTGTTCAAATAAATAAATAATCTATTCAGACTAATGGCGTTGATATGTTCCGTTTATTCTTTAATTGCAATAGATTTCAGTTGATCAATAGTCGAATTAAAATGTCCTCTTTTTAGTCTATGCTCTGGGTTTTGATTGATCTGTCCGAGAGAGACAGATATGATGAAAAATAATTTGTCTTTCTCTGTGTATGTGGTGTGTAAAAGCGCAAAAGAGGGGCGTTTAGTGGGTGGTAAGGCAGCGGTAAAGGCTATGATTGCTGGAGCCGGTACGTGACACAACTGAGTACAATAGCTCGAACTGTGATCACGTTCTCACCATAGCAAACAGTCAGTTCGTCTCTATTTATCTTTTTTGACGGGATGACTGTTCCTCTCTGGTCATGTCAACTCTACAACTACCGATTTCAAGTAAGTTACTCAGCAAGTTCCTTATCAAAAACCTCATCAATGTACTCAAGTGACAGGTTTTCTAAAATTTTGTAAACACTTAGTGGACAGTATTCTTTAATTTTCAAACGTTGCTTCCATTCATGACTGATAGTAGTTCAAATACGTCAAGTGCAATAAACGAGACATTTCACCACTTTAGGAAATTAAAATATTTCGGATTCAATTTGAGGCAAAGAATAACGTAAGATTAAGCCCCTTTTTTATTTGACTATATTATGTAACCAATTTGTTTTAACCTATTTTAAAACCCAAAAAGTACATTCATTTTCCACCCAATTTGAATAGAAAATAAATAAAATTACTGGGACAGGGGCTGTTTGTTTAAATTAATTTTGAAAATCTGAGAGGCCATAATAAAATTAAAAACATGGCTCCTTATTAATGATGGATCAAATTATTTTAGAATATTCAAATAGCTGTATACAGATATAACCTATAAAAGCACATTTGCTTTAAACTAAATCATGATTGATTAAATAACTTAATAATCGACAGCATATTTTTTTTTAACATATATTAATTCATTTTTATTTTCTGCTGGTCGTGAGGGTGATGAATCAGGTTAATCAGAAAGACTTTCATGGTTCCTCACAATTTATTTTTACTTAGCGCTTTCGGGTATTACATCCCCATCCTCAGAGAGAAGGAGCATAGAAAATGCCTATAGCGATGGTACTGGGCTGAACTAAGCCGATGCTCTTACTTGGAATGTAATTCCCAAAAACTCTAAGAGTTTGTAAAAATAAATTGTGAGGAGCCACAAAATTTTTTCTGATTAACCTGATATATTTATTTGTTTACTTGGAACAATATATAATTATTACAAGCAAATGATATGAGTGATAATAATAATTAGCTTGATTATTGTCTTGAGGTGGGAAGTTGTCCATTGAAAATACCCACATGGAGTGAACTATATGGAGTTATACTGTGGACTACACAAGAAGATCTCTTGGCCACTTACGGTTCAGACGTTGTCTTTTCTGGAATATGGGTAGATGAAAATGATTCGACTAAAGGATTAGGATGTGTGGGAAGGAGAGAGTGGAATTTCTGATATCAAGATTTTGCGAGAGTACGGACAAAAGGGATGTTGAAGTCATTATGGAGAGTTAAATTGGATACGTAAAATGGGGTGTATGTAATTTTGCGGAGTATTCTGGATTGGAAGGTTTGGATTTTGGAGGATTTGAAGGTTTAATGGAACCCCAAAGTTCAAGTACGTCTTTCCATATTGGTCTGAGTACTGTCGTGTAAATCAATCGTTTGTTATGAAGTCATAATTTAGGTCTGTTGGCAAGTAGTCAAAATAGAAGTCTGTGCCATCAATTCAATTCTTGTATTTTTAATGTGACGTGAGGTTTCCAAGTTAGTCACTTATCTTATGTGATAGACATGTACATACCTAATTTGTTATTTTTGAGGAATTAGTGTGCTATTCAGTGTAACAGGAGGGCAAATGGAACGTCAGAGTAAATGTTACATGTCTTGATTTGCTGCTGTTGACCTTGATCCTCCATTGAGTCAGCCAGGGTTCTAGCAGAGCTGGTGCTCTTGTAGTGATATGGATGCCATATTTGGATCTGATTTAGACGTTAAGATTGCTGTATCATCTGCATACGTAAGAAGGGAAGTTTCAGGATGCTATGGGATGTCGGCAGTACAAGCAAGAAACAAGAAAGGACTTTCGTCAACATATAAAAAGATAAAATATTATTTGTAATTAAAGAAGCTAAAAAAAAAAAAAAATTTATTTACAGTAGAGAATAAAAAAAAAAACCCAGTTCACACGAACCGCATGTAAACATGTCTCCATATGTTATCTCTCATAACACATTTAACAGAAATACCTTAGTTTGGATGTACACAGTAGGCCTGTTTTCCTCAACAATACGTTTTATTCTGACAGAGTGCACTTTCAGAGCAACAGCTCCATCTTCCGTGCCTGTTGACATAAAGAAAAACCTACAGAAATCATGTAACCAACACAATTTAAATTAAAAGTATTAACCTAAAAAAGAAAAAGAATGATAATATTATTAAAATATAAGGTAGCGGTCACAGAATACTACAGAAACAACGGAGGAAGTCAATACTTAAAAGCATACTAAGCTAGTCAACATTTTAAAAAATATAATTAAAAAAAACTTTAACAAATTTAAAAACAACTAAAAACGAATAACGTATTAACTTAACATATGAACAACGAAAACAAACAATTATATCTAGGAGTTCATTTTTAAAAAAACAGGCTAAAACGTATCTCTAGAAGAAATAAATCCTTAATTTGAGGCTACTTGACGTAAAACTGAACACCATCACTCGAAAAACAAATCGTGGTACTAAATGACAATTGAATCGAGGAGTAATAACAATTGAATTAACTAAAAAAACTTGTACCCAACTCAAATAATCCTGTACAGAGTTACTCGAAAACTTGTTCCATAAGAAAGAACAGTTTACGAAAAGTAAAACAAAATAATTCATTTTTTTTTTGACATACTTTACAAATAGATCTTCCTCTGACTAAAGTCCCATATATGCAAAGCCTACTGGCGTTTTACTCCACACATAGGCGAAATCACTTGTTGAAACTGTTGCGAATTATGGTCTACGCCACCTATAGATAAATTACACACAAACACGCACATACACACTAGTTAATATATATATATATATATATATATATATATATATATATATATATATATATGCAATTTGTCTATGTCTATAGATATAAATTCCACGTATAGACTTGCTGCACCCAATTTATCCCACACATACTAACACATCTAAAACAAATAACTATTTACCAATACACATAGAATTAAAATACAAAAATCTGCAACGTATTATGAAGTTTTACGAGGGATAACTTTTATTATATTCTAATAGGCAAAGTACGGATATGAAAACACCTCAGGTACTGAAGGAATATTTTCCATGATGTATAAATAAAGTATCCAGTTTACATGGCAGAATAAATAATTACTCTAGAGCTTCAACGTGCCAATTAACCTCATGCTATTCACTTTCGATGTGGGGCATAAACCAAATAAATATCTTTGTTAGTACGAATTTGAATCGAAAAATGTTATGTAACCAATGTTGTTATATAACCCTGTTGCTTTAAACATTTCAAGCCCCGTCTAAAATGTATTAGTCCAGATTACATAAAAAAAAAAATAATTAATAGAATATGATACGATAATGATTAGCTTGTTATTTCAACAGGTGTGAAATATGCGTAGTTTACCACCACCTGTATCTAACCTATGCGATTTAGCTGTTACCAAAGTTTATTTAAACGCTTTTGATGAAACTTAGTTTATGGCCAAAATTGGACAAAGAGTGTTTAGGACAACGAGTAAAATATAAAATTGTAATCTGGAGCTGCCATTAAGCTTTGTACACAAAAATATTAAACGAGTTTATTTATTGACAGTTTAAAGGTCCTACAGTTGTTGCTGTCTAAGATTATCTATGCCTTGAATTTTAATAGAGCTCATACTTTCCTCCATTTTTGCACATGTAATTTTTATTTTGAGCTATGATATAACAAAACGTACAAAACGCCAAATCGATCTCGCACACCTTTGAACAGCACTGAAGATGGGGTCTTGCCTTGAAAAAACTAGTTTTTGAATTATATTTTAATATGGATTATTCGTTTATTGCAATCAAATTGAAAAACGGTTATGTTCCAAGTCCAGACTCTTGCCACGCAACCTACTCTACATATCCCAATTGAATATTTTGACATATATCTTCGTTTTAATTGTCTTTAGCTGAACTGTCTATAGGCTTGAAAGTTAAACATCTATTCGTTCCTCGGGATTGCTAATAAAACTACTTGAATGAGGAACTAGAGATCATGTTTTCTGAAGATCCATTACTGTAAGGTAGGGAAATATTATTATTACTGAACGCACGCTCTGGTTAGACAATCGCTTAGAAACAATATTGATAATAAGAAATTATACGAAACTATATGCACTATAGGTGTATGCAAAATTATATACATGCGTGAAAAATCATAAATAAGACCAGGTAAATTAATCCAGACAAACTATAAGAACCTATGTGCTCCTTTAGAACAAACCAGACTCCAATTTCGGAAACCACCATATAGAAGAGATCCTGAAGTATGGTTACATAGATAGTTGGTAGAAGAAGAATGGTTAGTTGGGAAAATGGTAGTTACATAGCCACACAAATGTATGGAGAGTGGACATATTAGTAGAAACAATAAGCGGATTCTGGGCCACAAAAGTGAATAAAATGGCGGCGCCTATGATTTTTCTGCCAGCGACTATAATCTCTTTGGCGGTACCTCTTTGGCGGTACCTTCTTTCACCATCGAGGTCCGTGAAGTTGACCTTAAATAAGAATTATTAGCCTAAATGAGGCAGTAGATCTCCGCATTGTCTTAATGCGGATACCGGAACGCGGCGGAACGTCTCTTTTGTAGTCCTCATTCGCCAGCAAGATACATTCGGCTATCATCGGGAGACTCAGTGGCCTTCATCTTGGACCAATTCTCAACACTGTAAGCAAGAAAAAGTGTTGTACCGGACATCAACCTGACAACATGGTGATGACATGTTTGAAGGAAAACAGGACTGGGATTAGCACAGAATCATTGTTCAAAATATGTTACCAGGACAGGTTTGGTTGTTCACATAAGGAAATATGAAGATATACAAACCGAAGACATCCAACGGGGACACTATGAATGTAAAACTTATCACTAGTTCAGGCACAACATTTAGGCCCCTGAAAACATTACTACACAACCAAAGAAGAAAGACTCCTCCAAATGGATAGTCGTACTACGAGAACATGCAGATGAAACGCCAATATATAATATATATGGTACGGTTCATTCATTTCCTAACAATAACAAAACAAAAATATTATAAATAAAACAATATGAGAAAATACGAAATATTAATAAACAAATAAATATGAAACTGGCTATAGAACATTTCAAATGAAAATTCCAAAACTATATAGAAATGAAGACCTTATACCTGAGTGGCCTCAAGAGCTCATCGGTAAGGACAGCTAATCCGCACAGGCGCGTTATCACCTTCAACACGAGATAAAAAAAACTACACCAAATTGAAGGTAAAAAGTAATAGCTGACCAAAGGACAACACTGATAACGGAAATTTCAAGCAAATACCCACTGCTTACGTGAGTTAGAATGGTGACATCCTACCGAAAGCGCATGCCAGCAGCGGCGGCATCTACCGACAGATTCGAGAATTATTGTTTTTATCTCCTTTTCACATTTTAAAATTCTGACATATATTTCAGAAATAATGTATTGATATTTAAAAATGCATTTATATAAGTTTGTTGGCATGAGTAATGCAATTGAATTCTACTTCAACAGAGATTAAAAGAAATCGTTATTATTATTTTTTAATTGATTTACCTAAACTTTAATAAAAATAAGAAATATTTTACAAATAAACTTATCAGAAAGCACTAATAATGTATTCAAAGAGTTCATTTTGAATGGGATAATTGTTTGTAAAACTTCTCGTTCTACATGTTCCACATGTTGGGGGCACTGGCATCAACCAGGTGTATGCATACTTGCTTTTGTCGGATGAACCCCCTGATAATTGTGCTGCTAGATGCATTCGTTTCAGACCTTCAAACGAACTCCTCATTTTCATTTGCAGATTTACATCAGGCTAACGAACAGTCATGCATTTTACATGCAACTAGGCTTTATCCGTTCCGCGTTCCGAACCTTTCTACATGCGGCCTCTCCAAAAATAAATGCTTGGAGGATCACATACGCTGGCTTAGTCATGGTAAATAACATTGATGTGTTATTTGACTAATGGTTAATTGCCATAGATACAGATCATCACTCAACTATAAATGTGGCTACTTCTGAGGAGCTGTTTAAAGGTCCTTTTTATTAAAAGTTGTGTGGTAGCTGAGGATACAATATTGACTTTTGTATACCGTGGTATATAGCCATAATAGTTCCTACATCCTTTGTCGAGACTCAAGGCATTGTTTCGTGTATGGAACGAGCTCCCCTGCCAATCTTCTTTAAGTGACCGTAAAAAAAGAATAATGTTTTAAAGGACTACGTCTCAGAATATTTTCATAAGACATTCTTTTTGATCAAGACGACAATTTTCCTTTCCTGGACACGTGACGTCGTAGGTCCTTTTAAAAGAATCTACGCTTTCACTGTCCGTTAAAGAATCATTTCACGTGACCATGGATAATTTAAAAATGAACGGTTTTTAATTTTTTCCTCTTCTTTGGAAATCGTACTTTTGTAATCACTTCAGCTTGTTTTCTCTTTCTTTTCACTAAGGAAATGAAGCAATTATCATTCATTGTTAATTTATGTCACAACTAATCCACTAGCAAATGTTAAATTTCAGAGGTAATATTTCTACGTTTCACGTTTAATTTGTGATATCAATTGCACTATTACAAGCAAATTATAGTTTTATATTAAAGCGTAAAAAGGAAAAAATAATTGAAACTGGAGAAAATTGAAAACAACAGGAAAATCTCTCATTACAGCTGATGTGAAATAATAGCGGAAAACAGCTCTATTATTTTTTAAAATACATTATAATGACTATTATCATTATTGACTGGAAAATAAGGCGCATGATTCCTACGACTTCCACCTAAAGCTCAAGAAATATAAAGTATCTCGGGTGCGAATATGAACGGAATCGTTAGACAAACAGACAGACTTATTTTAAAGAGCAACAACTAAACATCCCTCGAGTAATTCACTGGGCCGGAAAAATTCTATAATTCAAATCACGAGATAAAATTTAATGAAGTCGAAGTTTTGGCCAATGTAACGAATTGTTCATGAAGGATTATCATAGTAGCCATTGAAATTGCAAAACTTATGAATAATTTGAATATAGAAGATGGCTATTATCTCAGTTTACTGTGAACAACCGTTATATTTTTAATATCAGAAGAAAATCCTGAAAAAAACTGAAGAAACACTTTAAAAATGCATTTATGAATCGTGGATCTAACAGGGACTCAGAAACTCCGATCAGTGAACTAGATAAGACGATTAAATACATCGTAAGGACAGCTGATTCTCACTTTTAATTTATATATCATGAGATAACATTGGACATTGCTAATTATTAACCTAAGATTCAGAGAGTAAATTTGATGTTATTGGGCTTTCTTGGTGAAGCATAAACACTAATCTGTTAAAAAAATGCAGGGCTGCTAATTGTTTGAGGTCACAATAGTTTTTGCTTTTACTTCTTGTTTAACCATTTGCAGAAGAGATTGCTACCACAAATATGATGTTCTTGTGATTTTGGGAGAATTTTAATGATTAGTTTGATACATTTTTGAAATGTAATGCAAGGCAGTTCGTTGACTTCTGAGGAAACATGCTGTAGAAACATTGAACTGCACTAACTCTCGTACTCTGATGTTAAATACGCATTATCTGAGGACGAAGTTATGTTAAAAAATCTTGACATCAAACAAAAATATCTAATGTAGGCCACACATGCCTTCCTTTTAATCCTGTTAAAACAAATAAACTAGGTGTTCAGTTGGATTTCATTTAAAAAATATAAAACAAACCCTTAAATCTCCATCGATCATACCTGCAAGATGAGAATGACGTCCAGATCAAGTTCATTAATAGCTTAAAAGTGGGAGGGAGTAAAAGGGGGAAATTTCGAAAATTCGAAATATTTCCATTTTTATTCGTCTGATCGAAAAAAAAAAACGCATAGAATTTATCTTAAGGCAAAATTAATGTTCTATAAATATTGTAATATATGTCATTTTCATTATCTTGCTTAGTAACCTAGATATGTGCATTTTTAGTTTTCAGCCCTCAGCAAACCCCCACTCATGTCAAGAGTAAGGTGTTATATAATGAAACTCTTTAATAGAAGATTAAAAACATACGCAAATACGTAGTATGTTGATTTCATCAATTAAAAAGTTTCCGGTTTTGACTCGAATATGTGTATTTGATCTACACTCAGTATTTAACTAGGGTTAGAGGGGGGGGGGCTTCAGAAACCTGTAAATATCTCCTTAATTATGAGTCGAGAATTTTTTTAGATCCATTCTTGTATAGGTGTGATGTTCTACAATTATTATTCTATACATTTTAGCTGATATACCTTAAGGGATTCGAAAATTGAAAATATCTCTGTTACGATGAGTTGGATCGGAAAATGTTATAGAGCTAATGTTGGTAAACTATTGATATTCTACAGTTGTTGGTCTATGCGTTTTTTTCGTAACTCATGTATTAAGCGAGTTATTCGTTCTTTACAGCTTTCTGCCGTCACTAACTCCTTTCCCCTTCCTTCTATTCATCAGTTGTACTCATGACGGAATTATCGAATTTGTTTTTCAAATGTCCATCGATCCTACCTAGAGGATGACGAAAATGAGGTCCGTATATATATATATCTACTCGTATTTCTCTGTTACCGCTTTAGCGGTCGCAGTTTTTTTGTAATCGTTACCAAACTCGACATTTAGTCGTTTTATGTAAAAAGAAAGATCAAGTTAGTTAACGGCTGAAATCGACCAGGGGGAGGGGGGGGGGTTTAGAGGGGGAGAATTTTGAAAATTCGAAATATCTCGGTTACTACAAGTCGGATCGAAAAAGTGTATAGAATCAATCTTATTGAAAATTAAATATACTATAAATGATGTAATATGCATTTATTTTCTATCGTGAATATTAACCGATTTGCATTTTTCAGTTTTCAGCCTTCAGTAAACCCCCACTTCTACTTGTGTTACATAAATAATGCTCTGTTATATAATAAAATATATTAATTGAAGCCTAAATACCAAATATTGTTTTCATTGAACTTTTACTTTGTGAGATATATGCGAATACGTTCTGTTGACCCCCCCCCTCCCTTCATTTGTTTTTGGTTTACTAAAATTTGAGTGGTTGAGATAAAACTGATTCTGATTCATTACAAATTACACCACTAGCTTTAGTAAATTGTTTTCAATAAAATTAATATTTTATATTCAAGTATATTTCATGAATTGTTTGTCTTTCCGGTCTATCTATGCAGCGCTACGAGGTTGGATTGCCTGTTTGTTTAGCCTTGTATTGTGCA
This sequence comes from Riptortus pedestris, assembly GCA_019009955.1. NCBI lineage: Eukaryota > Metazoa > Arthropoda > Insecta > Hemiptera > Alydidae > Riptortus > Riptortus pedestris. Next base: position 32,002,707 of record CM032229.1, on the reverse strand, counting down.
GTTAATGAGCATTCACGGCTGTGCTACCTGTATGTATACTTCTCTATTGTAAACCTTCACGTGGGAAATCTGCTTAGTTTACGCAGCCCCTGCGTGACGGTCTTTTTACATATAAATATGTGGTGAGATAAGATGAATTTCAGAAATCTGCTGAGTTTACGCAGCCCCTCCATAACGGACTTTTTTCGTAGCTCATAGATTAAGCGAGTTAGCTATTTGTCCTTTTAAACTCAGTTTTAATGCCCCAGTTCTACTCATGGGGTTTTTACTTAGAAATATGAAATATATGTTAAGAGAAATATATGGTCTGACTTCAGATGATAACACATTCGTGCACCTACAAGATTCGATGCCTGCATTCTCCAAGTACCGTCAGATCCTCGCCCATTTAACGAACGGTACCGGGCTGGAGGGTACTGGCCGGCAAGTAATGAATATGGATCCTGGAGGAGGTAGGTACGTGGAGGAGAGGCCAGTTATTAGAGCAGCAAGCCACCACTTGGGAGGAATCGCATAGCACGACCTAGCGGGCCGAATGTAATGAGTATGTTAGCCACATCATACTGGGGTCGACATCTTACTGGACGGTGACATTAATGCCAGTACGTCAGGCAGGAAAAGCAACTGTTCATGTATCACGTAATGACAGTTCTAAAGTCGTTCTAAGTCGTAGCTTTATAAGAAGACTATAGAATCCTAAACACATATCTTAAAAGATTTCCCTTAAGGATCATCAGCCAGCCATTGAGGTTTTACTTATTTTGAAATTTTCGAAAGAAAAAAAAACAAATAAACAAAAGTCCGTCACGCAGCGGCTGCGTAGACTAAGCAGATTTCCCACGTGAAGTTATACAAAAGAGAAATCTCCATACGAGAGCCGAACAGTTACGGCAAACGGCCGAACTAGCTTTTGGGGGGAAATTCAGTCGTCCGTTACGGCCTAAATTTAATAAAAATGCAAATATCTTGGTTAATATTGAAGATAGAGAAGAAATGTATAGAACAATATGTATAGTAAATTTATTTTACAATAAGATTGGTTTTGTACAAGTTTTTGATTCGACGTATGATAACGGAGATATTTCGAATTTTGAATAATCCCCCTCTAAATCCCCTCTCCCACTGGTCCGATTTCAGCCAATAACAAACTTGATCTGTCTTTTTGCATAAAACGTTTAAATGTCGAGTTTGGTAATGATCAAACAAAAATTGCGACCGCTAGAGCGTTAAAAGACAAATATATATATATATATATATATATATATATATATATATATATATATATATATATATATACAGTTTTGAACGGACCTCATTTTCGTCATCTCATGGGTAGCATCGATGGACATTCGAGGAAGGTTTTCGAAAATCTCGTCAAGAGTACGACCTCAAAAGCTGATTTCCCTTGAGGGAAATCTGGTAAAATAAAACCCATTTGAAATTATATATGTACCTATACATTTTCGAAAATCGCGTCATGAGTACAACTTCAATAGCAGACATCCCTTGAGGGAAATCTGCTAACAGTAGGCTAGTTATAATAATGACGTAAAAAAGTTCTTCACGCAGGGGCTACGTTATTTAAGCAGATTTCTGACGTCTGTCACGTATTTGCATTTAACTCAAAAAGTAATAGTTCAATTACAACAATAATAATTGTTGAGGCTTCAAATGAAGTGTTTCATAATATGAAAACTTGTTAGCAGATTTCCCTAAAGGGAAATCATCTATTGAGGTTGTACTCATGACGCAAATTTCGAACTTTTTTTCAAATGTCCATCGATCCTACCCAGGAGATGACGAAAATGAAGTTCGTTCAAAACTGTGTATATATATATATATATATATATATATATATATATATATATATATATATATATATATATATATATATATATATGTATATGTCTGTTACCGCTCTAGCGGTTGCAATTATTGTTTAATCGTTACCAAACATGATATTTAATCGTTTTATACAAAAAGAAAGAACAAGTTCTTTAATGGCTGAAATTGGACCAGGGGAGAGGGGTTTAGAGGGGGAGAATTTCGAAAATTCTTAATATCTCCGTTATTATGCGTCGATCGAAAAAGTGTATAAAAGCAATCTTATTGCAAATGTAATGGTCTATAAATATTATTATGTACATTTTTTCAATATCTTGATTATTTACTGAGATAATTGCAGTTTTTAGTTTTAGGTCTTTAGTAAAGCCCCACTCCTACTCATCTCATATTTTCAATATTCTATTATCTTATGGAGCACTTTATTTGAAGCTTAAATACCGAATATTGTTCTCATTGAACTTTTAAGTTTTGAGATAAATGCAAATACATGGCGCACGTGGGAAATCTGCTTACTTTAAGCAGCTCCTGCGAGGCGGACATTTGTAAATATGACATAAGGTATGGGAGTTTACTGAATGGCGAAAACTATAAAATGCAAATATCTCGGTAATTAATCTAGTTAATGAAGAAACATACTTAACTCATTTGTTTAAACATTAAATAATATAATATAGCAATATGATTCATTTTACACAAATTTTCGGTCAAATGAGATATTAAGAATTTTTGAAATTCCTCCTCCCACTGGTCGGATTTCAAGTATTAATGAACTTGGTCTTTAGTTTTACTTATAACTTTTCAATATCGAGTTTGGCTACGATCAATCAAAAATTACAACCGCTAAAGCGTTAACAGACAAATATATATATATATATATATATATATATATATATATATATATATATATATATATATATTCCCTTCAGGGAAATCTGATAATATATGGCTCATTCAGCAACAAAAAAGTAAAAAGTAATTTAGTACTGGGTGTGCGGATGGATTAAATTCCATTGCCTCCCCCCCCCGCTCCCCGAACCTCTGATTCCGTACAGTAAAGCCCGCCAGTTATTCAAGGTTCAAATGCCATAAATTTTCTAACCTAATAATGTCGTTTTAGTTAGAACGGTACTACATTATTCCAGTTTCTACTATGTTAATTGCCTTTATAAAATAAAATGTTAGTTACTCTTCTTTCCCTGACGTACGTTGTAAGAACCACGTGAATTAAAACCGATTTTGCTATTTCCTTGATATATATATATATATATATATATATATATATATATATTTGTGTGTGTGTGTGTGTGTGTGTGTGTGTGTGTGTGTGTGTGTGTGTGTGTGTGTGTGTTAATGCTCTAGCTATTGCAATTATTCTTTGATCGTTAACAAACTCGATGATCAATCCTTTTTTTGTGTAAGAAGGAAGATCAAGTCCGTTAATGGCAGACATCGGTCCAGTGGGAAGGACTAGTAAACTTCATGGATTACTAAAACTAGAGTCATTGAGATACAAATTATTCTGGTTCATTACAAACTGCAGCACTAGATATAGTAAATAGTATTCAATAAAATTAGTATATTATATTGAGATATATTTCAGTAATCTTTCAACTCAGAGAGGTTTGCTGACGTGTTTATTTACAATTCAGACGCTTTCCGTTGTAAAGGTTATTGAAACTTAAATTTACTGAATGATTTCTTATTGTCAATTTGTATTTGTTCAGTTAATATACACTGTGTGGTATTCAGTGTGACAAGTTTGCAGTATCCACATGGGAAATCTGGTTAGTTCACGCAGCTCTTCCATGACGGACTTTTATTTCCAAATGAAGGTAATAAGTTTCAACATCCGTCGAGTGTTCAACTTCTATGACTTCTTCTAAAGGTCATTATTATCTTATTAAAGATCATAAAACGAGGACTGTATAATTGCACGTCTTGTGACATTCAGAAAATGATCATTTTTTCATTCATCAATATGATTATTAACGTATCCAGCGACTTGGATCAAATGTACTCCAAATATCAGGTCACCACTGTCATATATCAAGTTAACAGTCGATATCATTGGTAGTTGTATTTTATGTGTGGTCAGCTCCGTTCTCATTTTAGCGGTGACCCACGGAGAACATAATTATGAGTGAGGTTTCCTCAATGATTTTGCCATTGTCAAAGCTTCTTTGTGGCATAATAGACAGCTCTAATAATAACTGAAATTTTTGGTTTTCAGGATGGAGAAACGTAATGTCCATGTCATTACTATTTCAGTCGTAAAATGCAGTCAGTTTTTCCTAAAGGATGTCAGAATATTGTCATAATTCAAATTTCTAGCTTATATCCTGAGCTTTTCAGTTGCCCAAATAGATAAATAGATTTTTTTTTATTATTTAGCCTGCTGATTTGAGATAATATTATAAATCTATTTGAGTTCCAAACAAAAGGCTTGCCTGAGATTAATAATTGATTAAATATTCTATATCCGAAAATTGTCTAATTAATAATTTTATATGTGAATAAATATCCTTCCCAGATATTAAACAAACTCAAACATTCAAATTTTATTCATGGTAAATATTCATTTTTGGGAGGATTCCAACTATAAATGTAGTCAAAGAATATAAGTTGTGATGTAAGTGTGAGTAATAAAAAGAAAATGTTTGCTTTGCGATTTTTTTTTTTTTTTTTTTTTTTTTTTTAATTTTGCCATATCTTATTTTCATATAAACTGGAAGTGCTCAAATTATTTTATTAAAGTTTGATTGCTGCCTCTTTCTTTTCTCATCCATTGTAACAGATTTCACTTAAGGGAAATCAGCTATTGAGGTCGTACTCAAAACGCGATTTTTGAAATTTTTCTTCAAATGTCCATCGATCATAGGATGGATGACCTAGGAGATGACGAAAATGAGATCCATTCAAAACTGTATATATATATATATATTATATATACTATATATACTATATATGTATGTGTGTGTGTGTGTGTGTGTGTGTGTGTGTGTGTGTGTGTGTGTGTGTGTCTGTGTCTGTTACTACTCTATCGGTCGCATTTATCGTTTAATCCTCCCAAACTCGATATTTAATCGTTTTATGTAAAAAGAAAGATGAAGTTAGTTAACGAATGAAATCGGTCGAGAGGGTGGGGGGGGTTAGAGGGGAGGAATTTCGAAAATTCAAAATATCTCTGTTACTGAAAAGTGTATGAAGCCAATCTTATTGGAAATTAATTGCACTGTAAATATTGTTATTTACATTTATTCTCTATCTTGAATATTAACTGAGATATTTGTATTTTTCAGCCTGCAGCAAACCCCCTCTTCTGCTTATGTTACATAAATAATACTCTGTTATATAATAAACCCCATTATTCGAAGATTAAATACCAAATATTGTTTTCAAGAGATCTTTATTATACGAAATACGTGCAAATATGTTCTGGTGATCTCCCGCTGGTTTAAGTTCTTGGACTACTAAAATTTGAATAATTGAGTAAAAATTATTCCGATTCATTATAAATTACAGTATTAGATGTAGTACATAGTTTTGAATAAAATTAATATCTTATATTCTGATATATTTCAGTAATTATTTTTCTTTCCGGTGTGAGATAAGTAGACATGTTTGTTCACATTTCAAACGCTGCCTGGGGGGGGGGGGGGGGGGGGGCGCCCGGGCAGGTTTCTTATTTATCGCTTTGGTATTTATTCACTTAATATTCCACGGTGGTGTTTTGGTTTATAGTCATTGTAACATTTACTCAATTGTTATAACTTCGCAAAAGATAAGTTTGATTAGTGGGTAATCAGCCCCTGCGTTACTGACATTTCTAGTGCTCTGCGTAACATTTTGAGGGTTTGAAGATCTACCATATTATCTAAATGTTTACAGTTGTATAAGTCTCACATTATATTGTTCATGATTTATTATTGTATTGCTGTAGTTTTACTATAGTTATTCCATAAGCTATTATAGAGCTTTACTTTGCCTAGTAATTACATCTCGAGCCTAGGCGCCGTTCGTAAATTGAGTTATCATCTGAGTAAGTGCTGATTATTGGAACGAAGTATATGCAAGATGGAACCCTTTCAGGAATAATTCAATTACCAAGGAGTCTATGGCTGACAAGGTGATCTTCGGATGAACGATCATTAACCCTAGAATGGTAGTGATATTATTTCCCGCTTAATGGTATTGATACGTAAATTTTACGTGTGCAACTGGTAATTGGTGAAATTATTCAAAATTTGTTAATGTTTGTGACTATTTTTTTTTTATTTTATTAAATATACATCACTTATCTTTAACTTATATCTACGTTAATATCTAATAAGGTTGGCACGACATTCCTTTCAGGCGCTTTGTTCGAATAACCACGTTCCGGAGGTTGTGATGCTCCATTCATACCAAAAGCACTCCTCTTCTAACATTTATTGTGACTGATCTGGTCAAGATATGGGTGTGGTTGAGCAGTGTTTAGGTTTTTATCCTCTGTATTTGTTCTCATTTCTTCGATTGCCTTTGATGTCGTTCTAAAAGGTTTGCTGACTCCCATCACTATCTAGCCCACTCTAGTGTTGCAATCATTTACGAAATGGGCTCCAGCCTCCTCATCCCTTTGGATGAATTACTCCCGGATTCATCCATCGCTCTCCTATCCATAACCATCTATTTCATGATTGTCATTTTCACCCATCTTGAGTCAGAGGAGAAATTCTTTTAACAAATTTCTGATTTCTTTCAGCCAATGAATATTTTTGTTCTCCAATGTTTTCCGAACCTATAAACAGAATTATTTATATTCTTTTTATACATCTATGAACGTTTTTCTATATTCAAAAAATAAAAAGTAAAACATTAAGAGAGAAATAAAATTATAATATAAAAAATATAATTGAGAATAACAGTAAGCTAAGTTATAGAATAAGAAACCGGTTTATTAGTAGTGAAACGTAAATTTTACGTGCCAAAAAGTTTTGCGGTTTAATGGTATTGATAGGGTTTTTTTTTTTTTAAATTATTACGTCATTTTATTTCAAACAAATAGTATTGGATGAGTCGGTAAGGTTCACTTAGCTGCACTTGGCGGAGGTCAAGTTCCGAACATGGTCTGGAGGGCTTCATAGCGAGGGCGTGAGGGGGTGGTGGGGTCGTTAACGGCCCTTTGATTAACAGTTCAAACCAGATCATACGTAGTTTTTACGTACACTACCATTCTAGGGTTAAGGAAGCGGTGATGTTCTCAAGGTGAACGGCTGGAGAGGAAACGAGAAAGCAATTCCCCAAATTTTGATGATGTAGTTTTGTCATTGTCAGAGAAAGTGGGAAAAGAGGGATTGAGAAGTCATTAAAGGTTCGTCACGCACTTTCAGCGGAATCCATCCTAAATAAACAACAACAAGAAATTATGAATAACTCACTGAATATTTGAGTTACGAAATGACAATTGTAGACCATCAATAGTTTAACAAGATTGACTCTTTAACATTTTAAGATTCGAATCATTAAAACGGAGACACTTGAATTTTACACCCCCTTCCCTCCAAACCCTCACAATTCCAGCTCCAATTTCTAAAAAAATGAGCCACCGTCAACCAAAGGGAGACTTGTTTTGTCCCTTACTGAACACATTTTGACTAGTTTCGATGTGACGTCCATTCAACTCAAATACTTTCGAAAGGGCCTTGCCATAGAATGTTGAAATTTCATATTTGAGATTAATGTAATGTCTAGTTGGGCAACCACTCTCATTTAGCAGAAGTCTCTAACATCGTAGTCATGACGCGATTTTCAAAAGAATTCCTCCAATGTCCATCGATCCAATCCAGGTGATCAGGAAAATAAGGTCCGTTCGAAACTGTACATGTCTTCGAAAGTCAAGTCATAAGTACAACCTCAATAGCTGATTTTACTTAAAAAACCCAAATTTCTTTCTACGTATTAGGGTTACAAACAATATGTGTAAGACCTTTTTGATAAAAATGAAAAATTTTTAAATTAGGTTCTATGACGGAGTTGTCTTCACTTTCAAATGGAATCATTTTAAATAAAATTCAACCGACGTCGTTTTCATTTAATTTAATACAAAAATAAATTAATACGCCCACTTTTTGAATTTATGGCTTATTAGGACGGGTTATCTACAGGTTAACACCGTTTTCTAGAAAGGGTGGAACTAAGGACTTTATTTAATGAGTTCGTCACTAAATGAATTCCTATTGCCTAGGCGGGAATCGAACTCACCACTCTAGGATAACCATGTGAGATTAAGGGTAACGCTAATTAATTTAATAAGAATACAAGAAAGTGATGTGCTACCCCCTCATCAGATTTGTAATTGTAATAAATATTACGAATTAATATTCTAATTAGTGAAATATAACGATCCAAGTACAATACAGTAGACACACGGAGCTGAAGTCAAATAAATTAGGAGCAACTCATCAAGAGGTGACCTGAATTTTATAAATGTGAATATTTCATTGTGTTTAAGCAGTCACAGATCAAAGATGAGTGGCTGTGAACTGGCTTCCAGGTAACACATGGAAAACAAAGTTTAGTTGGTCAGAATACACACCTTAATTGAAGCAAGCTGGTTTAAATGTAGCTTTTTGCCGAAATTTAATTATCTTCTGAAGAGAATATTTTTGTATTCATTCCTCCCTCCCACAGCTACACTGGTGAAAAATTAATACAATTGGTATTTTTGAAGATATTTGTTTAATTAAATTTCACGACTGAATCAACTTCGGTACATTTTTTTTTTGTTGACCGCAGTGTAAGGCAGGGCTCGTTTGAATAGGGGTTGTTTTCTTGCCGGGAAATTCTTTTTTTGGAACATGACTGCTTAATGTTGTTTAAAGGGAAAGAGAGCTTCATTATTTAGCAGGTTTTCCTTGAAGTAAATCAGCCAATGAGGTTGAATGTCATATAATTGTATGCGTACATATATATGTGTGTGTGTATTTTTTTATTTTTACGTGTCTATTTTTTCTTTATACCCGATTCATTCTTGCCATTAATATGGTGTTTGATGTCTAATAAAAATTAATCCAAAAATTTCATGAGACATGAATCTGATTATGAAATAGTATGGTTTGGGGATGAGGTTCAGGGTGATTTATATAGTGTGTGTTGGCCTTAACCTCACACGGCAAACCTAGTGTGGCGAGTTCGATTACCGCCTGGGCAGTAGGAATTTATTTATTGATAAACTCATCAAATAAAATGCTCAGTCCCACCTTGGCTAGAAAAGGGTGGTAACCTGTAGATAACCCGTCCGGATCAGCCATATTAGCAAAAATTGGACGTTAATAAATAATTGATAACAATAATAATAGTGTGCGTTCATTTATAAGACTTACTTCCATTTTTCGGGCATGAGGACTTTCAGTAGACGTATTTAGTTCTTCTGTATTTGTTAACTACCTAAGGGCCCTTTGGATTGGTGAACTATAGGAATCAGGTTCGAAGTAAATTTCACACTTGACGTTACTAAGCTGTGTACTACCCAGCTCTGATGTAGTGCTCCTATGTCAGGTCAGTATGGCAAAAGCTTCCTGGCAGTCGGGCAGGGATTATCGAGCTAACCACTTGATCTGACAACACTGCCATATGGCAACCCATGGTACTTCATGGGCCGTTGACCTAATGATTATAGTAGATTTCCCTTCAAGGGAAAATCAGCTATTGAGGTTGTACTCATGACGCGACTTTTGAAACATGTCTTCGAATGTCCATTGATCCTACCCAAGAGCTGCTGACGAAAAGGAGGCCGGTTCAAAAGTCACACACACACACATATATATATATATATATATATATATATATATATATATGTGTGTGTGTGTGTGTGTGTGTGTGTGTGTGTGTGTGTGTGTGTGTGTGTGTGTGGAACAATCTAGCTGTCGCAATTTTTGTTTGCTCATTACTAACCTCGATACTTAAACGTTTTATGTAAAACCAAAGTTTTTTAATGGCTGAAATCGAGGCAGTTAAAGGGGAATCCCAAATATCTCCGACTTAAATATAAATCCAAATAAATCCGATTTAAAAATGTATAAAATCAATCTTATAGCAAATTTAATTTCTAAAAGTTAGCTATTCACTTGACAATGTTTGTGCTGTGGTCATCACTTAAGGTTAACTACATGATTTCCATTTTTATACTCTCAAACTCGATATACGGTCTCATAAAAAACTTATTTTTACGTAATTACTGAAATTCAGACCATCATGTCCCAGCGCTTGGGAAATCTGATTAGTTTATGCAGCACCTGTGACGGACTTTTCATCTGTTTCCTATAACTTTCCTATAGTTTTGCTATAAATTTCTTTTGCTCAGAATACCTTTTGATGTGACCCTCATTATATAATTTGGCCTCCGTTGACAAGAAGGGGTTGAAAAGGGTTGAATACAGAGAGAGTGATCAAGGACCTAAACTCGCCGGCCAAGAACAAAGAACCCGCGGCCATGGAGGCTATTGTACTATCCAGCTGTTTGAATATGAAAATCTATTACCAGCTGGCTGGTGGGTCACCTCGGAAGGATCTCGCAAGAATCATTTATATCCATCAAAACTTGTACAACTATCGTGTGGCGCCTTGGACATTTTTTTTACTACCCTTAAATGATTTCTTTGTTTTTGTATTCTTCTGGAATTTTCATTAAGAAAATTCAGGACATTTAGAAAAAACGCCTGCAATTCTTGTTAATATGAACAAATAAACATAACAAATTATATTAAATCCTCTATATTTAAAATCCTTGATCCCACTACGGCTTTAAAAGGGTGGTAACCTCTAGATAACCCGTTCTACATAGTGGAAAAAAGTTCTTAACGCAGGGGAAATCTGTTTAGTTAAGATTTCCCACGTGCATTAATCACTAAAACTAGAAGTTCTATGAGTTCAATGAGAAAAACATTTGTTATTTAAGCCTGGAAGGAGTGGTTCATGGCTCGGCTTAATGTTAATATGACATGAGAAGAAGTGGGGGTTTAATAAAGGCCAAAAAATAAAAAATGACATCATCTCGGTTAATAATCAAGATATAAAAAAATGTTTATAGCGACATTTATTGAAAATTTGATTTACAATGGGATTTGTTCTATACACTTTTTCAATCCGACTTATAATAAGGAAGATATTGTTAATTTATGAAATTCTTACATCCATTATTTGACAACAAAAACACATGCATGGTTCAGTCACTCATATGTGATTCCATTTATGCAGTGTTTCAGCAAGTGGTTTACTCATTTTGTACTTAATTGTAATTAATTATTTATTTATTAACGTCCACTTTTGGAACTAGGGCTAATCGGAACGGGATATCTACAGGCTACCGCCCTTTTCTAGCCAGGGTGGAACTAAGGACTTTATTTACTGAATTCCGTCACTAAATAAATTCCTTTGCCAAGGCGGGAATCCAACTCTAGGTTTACCATGTGATATTAAAGGCAACGCTTTAACTCGCATGGCTAATCTGAGCCCCTTAATTGAATATTTTTTGTATTAATGATGAAACTGAAAATAGAAATCTTAAAGTATTTTCCAATCCATTAAATACAAGGGCTTTCAACGTGACATTTTAAGCTTTCTATGGACTTGCCTTACCCTAAACCCACATTCAACATTTCACTGAACCCACTGACTATGGAATTAAGGTGAAAAGTGACAAAAGTATTTCATATCAAATGAATCTCTTCCTCAATGTATTTTAATATTTTCCACAATTTTAAGTCAACATCCATATTAAGCATTCGAATTTCGAAGACAGTTTTCAAATTTGTCCATTAATCAATTAATTCCGCACTGAACAGTACTTCTCATTTTTCTTTATAATAGCAGATTTCCCTCAAGGAAAATCTGCTATTGAGGTCGTAATAATTACATGATTTTTGAAACATATCTTCAAATGTTCATCGATCCTACAGAGGAGTAAAATGAATTTGAGTTTTCCAATCACCCCCTCAACCCGTTTAATAAGGCCCAATTTCAACCAATAGCAAATATGATCTCCAGCGTTACTAGAAACTGCGAAATATGGTGTATGGTATAGATCAAGTAAACATTAACGAGACAAGAACGTAAAATATCGATGACGTTATTACACGGCAAATTTGCAAGCATTAGAAAGGTCTCTTGTAATAATATTTAGAATTTAAGCTTAGAACGAGCTTGGTTCACGATATAACGTCTTATTATTAATATGGCATAAGTAGGAGTGTGGGTTTACGGTATACTGAAGGCTGAAAACTAAGAAATCCAAACATCTTGGTTAATATTCTTGATAGCGAAAATACAATTGTATATATACAATGTTTATAGAACTTTAAATTGTCAATATGATTGCCTCCATACACGTTTTATTCCGACATCAATATATTGTTGTTTTGAATATTAATCCCCCCCCACCTTCTCATATGTCCGATTTCAGCCATTAACGAAGTTGACGTTTATTTTTACATTAAGCATTGAACTATCAATTTTGGTAACGAGCAGACAAAAATTGTGACTGCTAGAGCGTTGCGATATATATTTTAATTTTTGAACGGTCCTCATTTTTGTTATCTCCTGGGTAGGATCGATAGACATTTGAAGAAACTTTCCTAAAATCCCGTCATTAGTACAAACTCAATAGCTGATTTCCTTTAAGGGTATCTGCTATAATTCAACAAACAAGGACTGCCAGGCCTTTTAAACCAGATTTCCTACATGACGGCACAATACAGATCTGACTCCATGCATAATTAAGTTTTACTGTAAAGTGGAGATATAAACAGGCTTTGAAATTTCCCACTGTAAATGAGACCTTTCGTGGCTCAGATGTTGGAAGTGTAAGTCGCGTTAATATTGTTGAATCGAGGGTTTACAGAAGTGTAAAAATTAAAATAAAATGTAAATATCTCGGTTGATATTCGAGTAAAGAGACAAAAACAACTAAAGAAAATGAAATTAGTAGTAAAATTTAAGTAATACTTTTCGTTTCAACTCATAAAAAAGGAAACATTCCAAAAAAATTGTTACCCCTTCTCTAAACTCTCTCCCACCCCATCTCCATCCGAGACAATAGGACCTATGTAAATTTGAAATATGACGTTTTGTGATAAATTGGCTTCATGATAATGTGACATTTGTAGCAGTGAGTGTTTGGAGGAGGGAAGGCTAAAAAGTAGAAATGCTAATATCTCGGAGTTCACGAACAAATGTATATACAGTCATACTGTATACAAATAGAAATACTGCACAAATACAACTACAAACTACAAATACGGTATATATATTATAGGGGATTAGATTCAGGATAAGAAGGCTTATATAGCTTCTTGCGATCCTACGGCATCACGAGTTACGACTGGATGAATTACCCTAATTCGTTATTCTTATGTTTGTTAATGACAGGAGAAAGTTCTAATAAAAGAAAAAAAAGTTGCTCAAAACATTAGAAAATTTAGAACAAAATAAGGACAATATTAACTTTCCTAATGCATGAAATAATATCGCGATATGGCGTTTCCTATTGGGTTTTCGGCAAACAAGCACATAACAAAAGTTGTTTATTTTGTTATTTAGATTAAAATTTATTTTATGCTTTTTCGTCGAATAGCAGTAGAATAAATGAAGTATAGGCTAAAAGGAATAAAATCCAACAATTTTATTGGACACAAATTACTCATCTATAAGGGACTTGGAATGTGAATCAACTCTTCCATTAAAATTCAGTTATATTAACATTTCTGAAGATGAGCAAGAGAGGGGGGTTCTTAGGCGGAAGGAATTTGAGGGGAATCAAACTCTTTAATTCTGGTTTATATTTACTTATTTGCTCCGATATGTTGACGTTATTGAAATAAGTATGTACTATCAATAACAATTAAACGTTACTTCGTAATGTATGTGAAATACAGTACGCGTTTAAACTAAACTTAATATGATTGTTTATGCGAAGCTCCAAATAAAAAAAAATAAGATTGTGATTGTTATAAGTGTTATTGTGGAAGCCTTGCTATATAAATAACATCATTATTTAGTCCACAATGATTTCTCGAGCATCGACGGATACCTTAGCTATCATATATATATATATATATATATATATATATATATATATATATATATATATATACGCTGATATATCCTCAAAATCAGCCTAAAAAGATACCACAATTCCAGAATGCTACAGCAAAATCATACTTAAAAAGCACAATTAATAAATAGAAGCAGAAATGGAATATGACTACAAAAGACAACACCTACAATTATTTATTCCAGACATTAAAGAGTATTTAGGACAAAAATTAACATCAACAGACTATTACTTGACACAATTATTAACAGGACACGGAACAACAAACTCTTACTTTAATCGTTTTGGCCTAACAGATCAACCAAATTGTTACTGCGACTTTACTTCTCACCAGACTTACAGGTACTAGCTCTATGACTGTAGACTACTAACGGACCAAAGGAAAGAATTTAAAACTGAAGTAAAACGCCGGAAAGACAATTGGCATGTTGAAGAAAAACATCTATTTTATAAATACAATACACAATTGAAAAAAATATGCTGAACAAATGTATAACTGTATGAACTATTTAATTAATTTAATTCGTCATTGAAACCTACATTTGATTTTCTTTTTCTTTTCCTGTTGTAAATAATTTATTCATTTTGTTGTTGTGTATCAAGCAGATGTTATGTACAACTGGATGTACGGGACGTGTGGCAAATAAACTCTTTTCCTGTAGGGTTACTTCAGGAAGGAAGTAGGAAATTAAAAAAAATATACAAATGTGTGTGTGTGTGTGTGTGTGTGTGTGTGTTATAACGGTATCGATCGATGGGCATTTGAAGAAATTTCCCCTAAAAGGGAAAACTGCCAGTAATTCCTTGCTTTTAGGTAGTTGTAGTGATTCAATTGAGAATATCTTATGAGGTAGGAAGGAGAAAATGTATAAAGGTCATTGGAGGGAGCAATATCGTAGCGGGGGTTGATGGTGGGAAGCGGTTCATATGCTCCCGTTCTATCGGTTCGTGGCTATTTCGCAGGCCTCCCCACCTCAATATCATCATCATCATCATCCGATATCTTATGCAACCACCTTTCACCACCACAGGTCAGGAAACCAATTTTCATGGAGCTTCTAGATTGGATCTGCTCCGTTCGGCCTCCATGACCGTTTTGTAGTTACCCTATCGAGCGACACCTTTTAGTATATTCCCCTTTCGAGGAAAAACGTTATTGAGGCTCCACTCTTGACGCGATTTTCAAACGTACATAGTTAATTGGAAATCTGGTGTGGGCAACACATGATTTCCTTGTTCTCCTTTTAAATTAAATAAACGAAATGTTTAGCACCACTTTATTTAAAACAATTTCATTTAAAAGACACAAACGATTTCTCCGTTACAATTCATCAAATCAAATAATATCATCGAGTATCATTTATAATAAACAACGAAGTCTTACAGAATGCCTTAAACAAATCTGTTCAATCCTCTTTGAATTGAAAATCCCGCACTTACTTGGATCACTAACCCGCCGCACAATGGAGATCACGTAGGCGGTGGCTAGAAGGGGAAACTGCAGAACTAGCTGTTAGAAAGGAGAGCTCGTTTCTGTAACTGAGCGCCATTTGTTGATTCTGACTTCATGTTAAGTGCACGTGCTGTGGTAGTTGGCTCCGCAAAAAGGGAATAATTGTCATCTCCCGCAACGCTAGTGTCAAATATGGATCACCGCATCGCAGATAAAACTCACCGCAACCAGTTTTCACCAGCTAGAAAACAGAATCTCATTGGAAACACAAAATATCAAAGGAAGAAAACTCCATGGAAAGTATATGTTTCCCTAAGGTACCTATTTCTTATTATAATGCCATTATTTTGTGTATGTACATATATTATTGGCTTGCCGCTAAAGTTACGAACAAACAAAGGGCTAACCATTGTGGTCTACCTAGGTTGTACAGTCGTGTTTTATAAAGTTAAATTTCCTTTGTTCTCTCAACATCTATATCAATAAATGTTAATGTTTGTGTCAACTAGATATAAGATTAGTCCCTAAATTAGCATTCGTTTAAGGTTCAAGTTGTATAAAATTAGCTTCCTTACTATAAAGTTTATTATATAATATTTATTCAAAATATACTTGATTCTTTGTAGAACTCAAATAGCGACTTGTATTATTCACCCTCATCTTTCCACAAGAAGTGTAAATACTTAGGTATAACCAAGGTGAGGAAATTATCTCTTTAATACTTTTATTTCAGTTTAATGCTTTCCTATTATTGCCTTAAAAAAAGCTTCCCGCCCTCGCAAAATCATTTGTATCTCTAATAAATACTAGCTTATCTACCTTTAAGAAATTCTACACCACAACAAACCAAACCGACAACCAAATTTAACTGCTCCATGAAACATTTAACTGTAGATTTTCGGAACTTACTTTCTCCTCCAACTACTATCCACTTGAGAAAACCTAACCATGCTTTTTAGGAGAAGGGAAATCAGCCACTGATATTGTACTCATGTCGCGATTTTCAAAACAGTTCTTCGGTCGTACCCAGGTGAGGACGAAACATTTTGACTCCCAACGGGCGCAATTTTTGTTTGTTCGCTACCAAACTCGATATATAAGCGTTCCATCAAAAATTAAAGATCTATTTCGTAAATGATTTTAATCGTACTGGGGCGAAGGTGGGGGTTTAGAGGGGGTGAATTTCGAAAATTCTAAATTTCACCTTATCCTACGAATAGGATCGAGAAATCGTATAGACCCAATTTTATTATAAATTTAATTGCCTACAAGTGTTGTTATATAGGTATTTTCTGAAATACGAATATTAACCGAGATATTTGGATATTTTTAGTTATCATCGTTCAGTCAACCCCCTACTCCTAATCATGTCATATTAACAATAAGCCATTATAAAACAGGTCTTCTAAGCTTAAATGACGTCATCAATCAACGTTTTACGTTCTTGTTTCAACAAATTTTACCTGATCTATACTATACTCTGTATTTAACTGTTTAACCGTTATTATAAGTGGGATAATTAATGTTATAGAACCAGTCGTGTTAAACTATTGAAATGTTGTTCGATGCATATTTTCGTATGTCCAGTATTAAGCAAGTTCCATCCACGATCACAAGTCAGCATTCAGGTGACAAGTATGTTTTACGAACACGAGTGGCGGACTTTTTTAACCAATGTCTTCTTCCATCTTTCTTTAACCCCTTATGTAACTGATGTGATTCCTACTGTATCCCCCATTACATAAGTAAATATTTCATCTCAATCTTAAATGTCGGGTCTTGTTTACGTAGGATTTTCACTTAGTGCTCCCCCCCCCCCTCCCAGTCCAGAATATAATACTACTCATCTGACAGAAATTTTGAACCTTGATAGACATTCATTAATTCCTGTTTCAGTTAATTTATGTTGTACGTAATTTTACTGCTACGAATTTATGCACTCACCACTTAATAAGCGTTCGTGGTTAAAGTTATTCCATCAAACCTTATATTTCGATTTGTTTTACAATTTTAAGTAATCCGTTTTAGAAACTCCCCAAGAAGAGGACTCTAAAGATAGAAGAAAGAAAAATTACCATGAGGAAGTGAAGTTTCCAACGATAAAAAGATTCATAAATAAATCTAATCATTTGGTGATATATTATGGAGATGACACTTGTTGTCGCATTAGCTTTAGCTGATAAAGGAACGGATATGAGCACTCAACGATGATAAACAAGAGTTTAATGAAAAAGTAGAATGCTTTCTAAATTTCCTTTCTTATTTAAATGTCTAATATTTCTTAATACATTTCCAACAAAGTTTTAGTAATGCTTATATATATATATATATATATATATATATATATATATATATATATATATATATATATATATAAATAATAAATATTTATATAATAGAATAGTAAACATCCATTTTTATAAAAAATAAAGTTTGAATTAGCTTTGTAAAGATGGGTATTACCTTTGCAACATTCCCAACAGAAATAATAATTTTAAAAAATCAACTAAAATATGCTCAAAAGAAGAGCACTTATTTTGTATGTTTTATATGTATATAAATCAAAGGATATACATATATCTATATATATATATATATATATATGTGTGTGTGTGTGTGTGTGTGTGTGTGTGTGTATAATGGAAATTGATTTTAGTTATCTACTTGGATGTCATTTACCTAAATGTCATCTAGGCTTATTTCTTGAAAGTATGCCCACTTCATCGTCATAATTGGAATTGAGATGTTTCTTTTTTTCCCCCAATATATTTCTCATTGTGTCCCGAATAAACGTGGAGGTATATTATTTTCCTAAAAATGGCTCTACCTGTCTACCCAATGCTTCGTTAGAACTACTTGTCTCACTAATTTTCACAAATGTTTTTCACTTGCGATAAATTAATTACACTATCGGAAATTCTAACTACAATGCAATTTTGTATCTTCGTTCGTCATCAGGCGAATTGTAATGTGCATAGAGCAATTGTTAATACATGTTTATTGTGGCTTTTCGGAAACGAAATATTAAGCGAAATATTTTGAATTTGTTTCGTTATCGTAGACCCCCTGAAAATACTTTTCAGACAAAGTACGAACTCGGTCTTGTTTCTCAGGTCTGAACTTTAAATATGATGTTTGGATTCAAAACGTGAAACGTATGTACATATGATTTTCAAATATTTGATGAAATATTGACTAAATATACTGACAGCTCATAACACTTAATTCAGGCTGTTTTTTTAAGTATCTATAATCCTTTTACAACAATATTTTTGTTTTGAAGGTAGGAAAAATTTCTGTACCTCTTTAATCATAGTATGACGTATTATTCAGATTTCCAATTTATACTTCTTTTTTTCTTATTTCGTTTTTCATTAAGCTTGAAAAGTTCCTCGTTAAAAAGGGAGAACGAAGGCAAATAAAACTTTTCCTTTGAATTAATTTATTTGGTTCAACTTTGACGCGAACAAGCCTTGATAATCAAGAATTATCTCGATTTCACTTGCCTAACTGTCAGTATTACTTAAGTACCTTAAAAGATCTCTGGGACTTAATTCAATCACACTTTTAATTAACTTATGAAGTTTAACGTAGGAAATCTCCTAGCCCCTTGGAGATTTTAATATATTTCATGAATAAAAGCAAAATTTCTCAGTCGATCTGATGTCTTTTGAAGAGGTTTTAATGGATTCCTTTGTGCAACGTTTATGATAATTAATGTCACGTCACGCTTTGAATTTTATTTTTTTTTTTTTTTATTATGTTTCCTAGGTCAACACATTTCTCAGTTTTCTTCTAAAGACATTTTCAGTTTCTCTAGTTTTTAATTACACAGGGTGTAGCTCCTAATAAACGCAATAAATTATATTTTCGAATAATAAATCTGCATTTAATACTCCTACCTCCTAGCATATATAGTATTGCAGTAGAGTTTAAGGTCCGTTCAAAACTGTATATATGTGTATGTTAACGTTCTAGCATCCACACTTTTTTTTTATCGTTACCAAACTCGATATTTAAACGTTTTATGTAAGACTTAATGACTAAATTCGGACAAGTGAGAGAAAATGGAAATATTATTTTAATTGTTAGACATCCGTTCGAAAAATTGTATAGATATATATATATATATATATATATATATATATATATATATATATATATATATATTTGTCTGTTACCGCTCTAGCGGTCGCAATTTTTGTTTAATCGTTACCAAACTCGATATTTAGTCGTTTTATGTAAAAAGAAAGATCAAGTTCGTTAACGGCTGAAATCGGACCCGGGGGCGGGGGGGGGTTTAGAGGGGAGGATTTTCGAAAATTCGAAATATCTCCGTTACTATACGTCGGATCGAAAAATTGTACAGAATCAATCTTATTGCAAATTAAATTTACTATAAATACATTATATTCTCTATCTCGAGATATTTGCATTTTTATTAAATCTGGGCGCCTAACGGACGAGTTACTTTCCCGCCAAAAGCTAGTTCGGTCGTTTCCTTGACTGGCTCGGCTCTCGTGAAATTTCTCTATTGTAAAACTTCAAGTGGGAAATCTGCTTAGTTTACGCTGCCCCTGCGTGACGGACTTTTTTTAGTTTCCGCCGTCAGTAAACCACCTCTACTAATCATGTCATATGAACAATAAGGTTTATATCGTGAAAAGCTTAAATACCAAATATCATTTCAATTGAACTTTTCAGTGTGAGATATTTGGAAATATTTTCGGTGTCACTTCATCATTTAAGATTTTTTGTTCTCTTCTACAATATTTATATTTGATCAAAGCTACAGTCGATATTTAACCGGTTAATGGAATCTAAATATTATATTAGGTAAGGTCTGAAATCGGCTTGGGGGGTTCAGTGGGGGGATAATTGAAACTTCGAAATATCTCCGCTACTATGAGACGGATCGAAAGATCTTATATGCCCAAGTTGTTGTATATTTTTCCACAACTATTGATATATTCATGTTTATTCATTTTTTTGGTTTTAGCATTTTATAAACCTCCACTTCTACTCGTCCAATTTTCACTTTATGTAGCTCAGTCAATCACGATTTCAATTCCTGTTTACAGAGGTTTCTTACTAAGGGAGAAAGAGAAAATATATTCTGAGATGTGATCAGCGAATCATATTCCATTGCCCGGGAAATCTGCAAGTCCTTGACTGACTTTTTTTCAGATGGAGTTTAATTGGGTTCCACAGGTTTATACTGAATCCCCTGTTTGTTTTCTAATCCAGTCTTCATCAAATTACTAAATTAGCAAGAAATCAGAGTTTTTAATCTTCTTTAAATCTTCGGAAGGTGTCATTGTATGTTTAATCTTTTTATCTCACCTTAAGCGTAAAACCTAAAGCAGTTTAGGTCTTGCAGCTCTGTCAATGGTAGACGTTGCTCAGATATCTCACATCTACGTCAAACGCTTCGTATATAATTCTGAAACAGTAATATGCATGATTATTACTACATAAGTAAATATTATGAATTAAAATTACCTGTGAAAAACTGTACATTTAATTTAATAAGCTTATGATAAGAGAAACTATCTACAAAGACCATGACATACTTGCTTTAACATATTTTTGACTTGCTCTTTGTATTCTCTCTTCGTCAAGGATTTCATGCAAAAATGTATACAAATATTACACTCTGATAGAAAATAAATAGACACATCATCCGTACTACTCAAAATATTTGTTCTCTAGCCCGCATGGAAGTAATGGTATCTTCTAGGTTGTAATTCGCTATGGAGATGAACTGATCACCCTGCAATTTTGCCAGTTAACCTTTCACTCATGAAATCGTTGCCCCAAAAACATAGAAAGTTGAATGATTTATCAAATAAAGAAAGGAACATTTTTTATATGAATAACGGTTTAGCCTGTACAAATAAAAATTACAGACAAATATAACCGACGTTTTAAAATAATTTACCGTCATCTTAAAACGGGTCAGTCAATAAAAAATGATTTAAATAGTATAAACTTCAAAAAGTCGCTTTCGTAATTATTTTCATGAAAATCGGTTTAAGCTTTCGGCCTTAGCCAGTGAGGCTAAGCGGAGTGAATAAAAACTGAACTAAATCCTTCTTTTTGCGGTCAACTATATCTGTATGATAAACGTTTAATGCATGAGGAGAGAAGTGTTGATAATTTTATGTTTTTTTTTTGTTTTTTTCACTTGAACTGGTCCGTTTCTAGAACAAAGAAAATCTGGTTGAATGCCTTAACAATAAATTATTCTATTTTTTTATTTCTACGGGGGATCTTTAAATACTGCATGTATTGCTAACCATTTTAACATATTTTGGAGACTACTAAACTTACATATGATGCTTTTAAAGTGATGGACCATAATTTATTCAAGACTAATGTTCCCATTACTCTCCTCTTTATTCTGAACTTCCTTATGAAGACCTAAAAGTATATTACATTTTCATATTTGTTTCCTTTCCCCTTAAGTGAAATTTAATATCTTAAGTTTCATTATGTGTTATAAGAATACTGCTTCGGGAAAATGGCTAATCAATGGCTACGAACGTACACTATCTCTTCTTTCTAAGTTACCCTTGACTTTATGTAATTGGTAATAATAGTGGAGAACAAAAAATGTCGTTCAATAATCCAATGCTTGTAAATGTCAGGAGATAGTGCTAGCTATTATCCGTTCTATTTTAGTTAATCTTCCAATTAATAATAATATTATTAAGAATTATATACAAGATGTAATAAATATAATTTTTAAATGGGCAACTTTCTTGGATCACAAAAAGAATATGATTAACAGTAATGGAAAACACAAAATTCTTTATATCTCAGTTACTATGAATCGGATAGTCAAATTGTATATAACCAATCTTAATGAAAATTTAATTTCGAATAAATGCTGTTTTATCTATGTTTTCCGTCTTTCGAAAATTAACTGAGATGCGCGTAGGCATCCTAAGTCAACACACGCATCCTAACCAAATATGAATGGTGACATTTCGTCAATTAATTCAGCTATTTACTGCTTCCTGGAAATTCTGTTGAACAATGCTTGAAATTGCTTGCTGCATATGCCCAAGCTGACCTGTGTATTGTAATCAAAATATTATCACCATGGTAAATTTATTTTAGAGGAATCGTTATTGTAAGTGGATGTTAACTTAGTCGAATGATAGAAGAAAAAGTCCGTCACGCAGGGGCTGCGTTAAACGTAGCATGATTTTCCATGTGAAGTTTTTACAATAGAGGAAATTCTGCCTAATATTAAGACCAGTAGTAGAAAGGTAATCTCTCGACCTATTCACGAGGGAGGAATAGTTACCAAAACGGCCGCACAGAAAGCTCTCGGCGGAATTTGTGCCGCCACACTCTCAATACAAATGCAAATATCTCGGTTTAATATTCAAGATACAGAATAAATGTATTAGAACAATATTTTATAGTAAATTTTATTTGCAATAAGATTGATTTCTATAAACCTTTTCGATCCGATAGATAATAACGCGAGATAGGATTATTTCGAATTTTTTAAAAATCCCACTTCCACTAGTCCAGATTTTCAGCCATAACGAAACTTTAATCTTTCTTTTTACATAAAAAACGCTTAAAATATGAAAGTTTGGTCAACGATCAAAACAAAAAATTGCGACCGCTAGAGTGTTTAACAGGAACAAATATAACTATATATATGAAATAGATATATAGATATATATATTTATATATATATATATATATATATAATTTTGAACGGACCTTCATTTTTCGTCATTCCTGGGTAGGATCGATGGGACATTTGAGGAAATTTTTCAATAACTCGGCGTCATGGAGTTACGACCTCAATTATAGCTTAATTTCCACTTAAAGGGAAAATCGATCTAAAACCAACATGGCGTTACAATATAAAATAAAAACTGCTTGATATAAAATTATTAGTATTAGAAGGACCGATGCCACTTCGATTAGTACGTGCACTTGCTTACTGCAACGGGGATGACTGTCGTTCCTCCCCAATAATTCAAAAATTAATTGTCCCCCCCCCCCCCCAAGTCAGTTTAACTGAGTATTATTATAAGCATTCTATTTGTTATTGTTGATATTTGTTGTTTACAACAACCAAACGATTATATTATTGTAATAAAAACAAAAAAACATAGGTGTTGTATATAAATTAAAACTATATGGCGCATATCAAATTAAAATTGTTGGTATAAATCTATTAGAATTTAACGACATCACTCCTACTATTAACTGATTTCCCTCAAGGGAAATCAGCAATTGAAGGCCCTACCTCAAGAAGCGATTTTATTAAACATGTCCTCAAATGTTCATCGATCATGCCCACAGGATAGACGGAAAATGAGGTCCAATCAAAACTATATATATTTGCCTGTTAATGCTCTAGCGGTTGCAATTTTTGCTTGATCGTTACCAATATTCAAACGTTTAATGGAAACCTAAAGGTCAAGTGCGTTAATAGGTGAAATCCGACAAGTGGGAGGGAGGGAGTTAGAGGGGGAATTTCGTAAATTCATCAGCGTAAATTCAGCGGGCTAAAGAAAACCAAAAAAAAAAAAGGCCGTCACACAGGGGCTGCGTAAACTAACCATATTTGCCACGTTTTTCCACTTATCTCAAAACGCAAAAGTTCAACGAGAACAATATTTGGTATTTAGGTTTAAATAACTTGCTTCATAAAATGCCAGCTTATTACTAATAATGGACATATTATTATGCTTCGGATCGAACAATTATATAGAACAAATCTTATTGCAAATGTATTTTCTATAAATATTGTTATATACCTTTATTCAGTATTTTCGTAATTACATAATATTGGCAGTTTTTTTTTAGTTTTCGGCTTTCATTTAACACCCTCACATGCTTTTATGAAGCAATTTATTTGAACCTAAATACAAAACAGTGTTCTCATTGAACTTTTACGTGGCGAATCCTGTTAGTTTACGCAGCACAAGTGTGACGGGCTTTTTTTAAGGTTATATGTAGCCAGCTGAATGAGTCTCATCTCAGATGCCATATTTGAAAAAAAAAATAAAATAAATAAAACGAAATTTAGGATTAGGATATTTAAAAGGTCTCCGGAGGCTGAAGAAAAAAAAAATAAAAATAGGAGTCTAAGGGTCAGAAAGAAGAGGTAGGGGAGGAAATTGGCTATAGGAGGGCGAGAGGACAAAAGTCCGAGGACAAAGTTACTACTTGGCCGGAATTAAGTTGAGGGAGTGGGGTTGAATAACAAAGGGAGTGCTGCAAGGGAGCCCACCGCTCTTTGACCTCCTTAATTGGACAAATGAGGTAGCCCCTAAGAATATCATCATCACACACTTTTTAGTCTGGCTTTTGGCTTGAATTAACCCATTTGCCCTTAATCAGGCAAACCTTTGTGTGTGTGTTCAACCTCACTCGTGTCGCACTTTTGCTGACTGGCTGAGCCTTGCCACCAATTGTGATTGGTCTGTTTGCCCGAGTTTTGTCACGGATTAGCTGGCTAATTTTCAACAAATGACCTTCTGAGGGGGTAAAAAAGAGAAAGGGTTTTTTTTTCTATTGCTTTTTCCCCATTGATTGAAGGTCTATCGATATCATTATCAGTCAAAGGATAATTCCACCTACCCTTGAGTGACGAATAACAGTGATTCGAGAATCAAAACTTATTGGAGCCAATAGAGATTCTGCACATCAATCGTACATTCGGCATATATTTTTGGTTCTCATTGCTTGGAACATTTATAAACAAGTAAATAAGTAAGGAATCACTAAGCTCCCCAACTTACTCCCTTGATCTTGATCAAAACAGTCCACAGCTTAAATGTTATAAAATGTCTTAAATTTGAAATCTCAACTCTCCAAGGTTGGTCGTTATTGACTTAAGCATACATACATTCCTACAGACATCACGCCAAAACTAGTAAAACTGTGTTCAGGGAGGGTTGAAAGGGGCAATTCCATCGAAATCAGAAAACAGAAAATTTTCGCAAAAACAACATTTCCCTTACTTCGTAAAATAACTAATACTGTATAGAACAACAATTGCTCATCGTTGTAAACAATCTTATTGTAAATTAAATTTGCAACATGATGGAAAAAACAAGACCACACAACCAGTAGTGGTCATATAATTATATGTATAAATATTGAAAGGGTCCCATCTTTATCACCTAACAGGTACGAATGTTTTGTCGAAAATCGAGAATCCCTCTAAAAGGTCATTATGCATTAGCAACTCTCACCTGACGGACTAAAAGCCTTATCGATTTCACAATAGCAAACTCCAATAATCGTATTTAAACATGTAGTGATTCGGACCCCGATAGTTTCTGCCTCTGGAGCCATTCATATGTGTCACCTCATAACAAATTCTGCATGGCAACAAGAAGCAAGTTGATATTTTACCCGATGCGACATTTTGCCCTATGGCTTGGTAATGTTACCTCGTGTTGGTAAATTAGTTTGGTTTTGGGCTATTACAATAACTCAATGTGTCTTCTTTTAGGTAATAATCTTACATAGACGACGAGCTACGAACGGAGAAGAAAAGGGTGTCTGTCGACTTGTCTACTCAGAAGAGAAGCGGATCAGATGGAGTGGATGCCAGAGTTCTATTTAAGGGCTGTAGAAAAGACATGTTATGGGAAGATTACGTCAGACACCCGGGTGAAGGGGCTTGGCGGGATCAGCGATGCAGATGAGTAAGTACACTCCACCTGGACAGCACGGGTGCAGAGTACCGGCGTACCTTACCATGTTCTGAACTTGGGTTTAGGTACGCCACAGGTGGCCAGATGGCATTGATTATGAGGACATGCCTGTACAGTTGGTGCAGCGTGGCTTATATCCATCTAAAACAAATTAGCCACCATTTGGGAAGCAAAGGAACTTCGGAACGTAAAGGAGTTAAGTTTTTTTGGGGGGTCTTTTATTGCTTAAGAGAAATTCACTGCGAGATTTTATGCTATTTGTTCCCCTTTACATGTCCTGAACCGCACGAAGACTAGGTGGAAATGGGCCTCAGTAGAAAATGAAGTGTTTGGGAAGGTGAAGACGTTGTTATCAGCTGATGATTCCATTATACCTTATGAAACCTGTCATTTTGGTCTGAGATGCGTCAACATGGAGTCGGCGCACTGTAACTCCATAAAATGCAGGGTAGATCTGAGTGCCCAATTTAGCTCACCTCCAGGACTAACACTGGCAGAGATAAGACATACACTAATAGACAGAGAGGCCCTGATCTTGGACTTTGGAAGTACCGTCAATTCCTGCTAAGATGGGAATTTGTACACACGACGGACCACGGGCCTCTGGAGAGGATATTTGGAACTGAGAGGGACATTCCTAAAACAGCGAACTCAGGTTTGGTTCAATGTACCACCAATTGCATGAAGTATAACTACAAAATTGAGTAGTGTAAGGGGACCAACATTATTGGTGTATTGCTATGGCAATGGCTGACTTCTTGTCGTGTTTTATAAGTGTAACAGACCCAGTGATGAAGAGGATTGAATCTCTGAGATCAAGGGACTAAGGACAATTAGAATGGATAAAAATATCATTCATTTCTTCGGCTGGAGACTATATGAAATCGTTTCGAAAAGTCTGTAAGCTTCAAATCGATTTTCGGAGCATGGTTGGTCCAAGAATACAGAAACTATGAAAGCTAGTGTTAAGATGTTTTAGAACGGGATAAAGGAGCTAACACTGGAACATGGTATTATTCAGGTTGAGAAAACTGTTTTTTTCTGAATCTGTGAGTATACCCGTACTTCAGCAGTTACTCGAGGGAGACTCCGGGATCACAGCAATGCGTTCAAAACGTAACCACGTGGATTATAACAAATTATATCCAAAATATTAAAAACAAACACTATCTTGTGAACAAGAAAACTGTGATAAGAAATTTTCATGGTATATTTATCAAGTATTTAAAAGGTAGTGGTCCAAGTATTTAAGTGGATCTTTTCTTCTTCTGGAATTGATGGAACTCGAAACTTTTTAGGTAATTGGTTTTTACACTGCATCATTTTAATGTATCGATATTATCAGCTGAGTGGATGCCATGTGTGTGGTACATCTCCATTTTTGTTAGTCTTTATGTGACAGCCGAGGTGGTAAGGTCGAATTTTTCGTATAAAGAATATTGCTTTTGAAGAGAGGCCATGGAGGACTTGGCGTCACTTGCAGAGGAAAATAAATCAGTGGAGATATTTCACTTGTTGTCCATCAAATAAATATTGAAATTTAAAGGAATGATACCTTTTTCATAGATTTTACAGCCTGCTACTGATGTTGCTAATTAGGAACTAAAATGCACAGACTGAAATGGTATTTTTATGTCTCCAGTTGGAAAAATAATTATTGGCTCTTGAGCAGTGAGTGTAAAAGAGTCTATTTAAACCTGTTTAAGTCTGTTTAAAGTAATTCCAGGCGCAGCATTAAACAGTGAAAAGACCTTTCCGAGGGGCTTGAGAATGAATGAAAATGAAGAAGGTCTTCAATGCTTCCACCTCTCACCCTTCCGACAATTTAGGGCAAGTGTTTAGCAATTTAAATGCTATCGGTAAATATTGTAAGTTTACTTTGTCTTAGCCTTTCTCTGCTAAATTAAGTCTAGCCGTTGGGCGTGCTCTGACAAAATATAATTAATATTCGTCGTCAAGCCGTTCTCAAAGACAGAGATAAGGTTTCATTTGTGACTCTATCTTCCAGTGGGATTCACCTTATCAAAACAAAGACAGGAGACATAATTGGAGTGTAATTTATATTCCCTTCTATAATTTTATTCCGCTGTAAAACTCTCCCTCTATTTTTCATTTTTATTCTTGTTATTTACAATTTTGACGTCGAATAAATGGAGGTTCGTTTGTATCTCTCCTCTCTTACATTCATAGGAAGAAATATAATATTCAAGAAACTCTACTGAACAAAACGCTACGAATATGTAAGCGCTATGTTGCAAGAAGAGTACAATATCTAACTGTCTTATATTTCTTCTTCTAAATGATCTCCAAGTATTAACATTGTAATGGACGGGACACTGAGTACGCTATTTCAAATATCTTATCACAATCATAAAAAAGTCCGTTAGCAGATTTCCCATTTCCTGGTATGACACCCACAACTAATCTCATCTCGCCATATATCCTCTATTTCTAAATAAAAATCCGATGAGTAGAATTAGGGGCTTACTACCCCCCCCCCCCCTTAGTTACGAATAAATGTATACACCAGCAGTTGTAGAGCATCAATATTTTAATAAAATTGCTTCAATATTATTTTTCCTCCCCACTTATAATAAGGGAGATATTTTTAATATTCGAACAGCTTCCTAGACACCCCCTCCCCCTTCTATTTCCATTAATGAATATGAACATAACATGAGTTGAATCAAACGTTAAAACATTGAGTATTGTATAAATAAAAAAGAAATCATTTTCGAGTCAAAAACGGGAAATCTTAATTGATGACGTATCACACTACATTTTTGCATGTATCTCAAACAGTAAAATTTCAATGAAGACAAAATTTGATACATAAGCTTCCAATAATGTGGTTCATGATTGTTAATACGAGTATGACATGGCTTAATAGCCACTACTACTAATGTAGTAGTAGGGGTTTACTGAAGCCCATAAACTAAAAAAAAAATGCATATATTTGTGTTAATATTCTAGACAGAGAACAAATGTGTACATGAATATTTTTAGAACATTATATTTGCAATAATTGGCCCTATATAATTTCTCGATAAGACACATAATAACGAAGAGATTTCGAATGTTCAAAATTCCATTTCTCTACCCCCTCTCACACTGGACCGATTTCGTTAACGAGCTAGACCTGTCTACCTGCTTTAAAATAAAACGCTTATGTATGGAGTTTGTTAACTATAAGACAAAAATTTCTTTCTTTCTAGAGATGATAAGTTTATTTCTAAATAACCAAATGTATATATATATATATATATATATATATATATATATATATATATATATTTGGGTTGAATTACAGCCCAATAGTTCTTCAGCAGCAAATTCATCATAAAACCACTATTAAATAACTGGAAGAGTTATTTCTAACAGTCGTCTACGTACCCCAAAGTGAACACCTAGCTCGGTTACTAGGAAGTAGCGTCAATTGCCACCATATGTGTACACAGAATCCAATAGGTCACAGTATTTATTAACGCCGAAAGGCTGTCAAACTGCTGCGCAAAAGTCCTACAGTTTTACACGAGATGTATAAATGCCAAATTAAAAAAAATCTCAGCTTTCAGATATAGGTATGACATACAAATATATATCGGAAAGAACGTACTGCATCTATGTATTAGAAGTGATGTAGATTAGAAAAATGGCTTCATGAAAGGAATCCTTAAAGAAAATCTGCTAGATCAGCTGTAATTATGTGGATCAATTTATTGTTCATTAGTTTAGGGTGTCTTAATTATCCTGCCTAATTTTAAATAATTACAAGTTGCCCTTTCCGAGTGGTTAACTTTTCCAATTTAATACTAATTAAGCTTTAGAGCCTTATAATTAACAAGACTTGACGAAGAAGTCTCAACATTTCTATACATTTTATATTCTCTGTCAGTTACTCAACTTGCTATTATTACTATTGACTTAGTTAGTTTCTATGCCAGAAATCGATTGTAACCTATATAAATAATATCAGGTGAGTAAAAAGCTCCTTGCTTTTAACCAAGACATTTATTGTTACAAGGGCCATGGCTAGCCATGTGAGTTAATGTGTTTTCCTTAATCTCACGTGGTAAACCTAGAGTGGAGAGTTCAATTTCAGTCTGTGCAAGTAGGAATTTATTTAGTGAAAACTCATTAAATAAATTCTTCAGTCCAACCCTGGCTAGAAAATGGTGGTCTTTAACTACTGCTTTCTTCAGAATATTCTGGCCCGTAAACAGCTTGTCTGGGGCAGGCCTAGAACGCTGAAAATGAGATGCTTCCATTGCTTTTAAGATTGTCGTTGTAAACGGAGTATAAATGTTAAACCTTCGAAAACATTAATACTCCGTGCTTCCTGAAGTTTATTGTTAATTCAACAATAAAAGAAGTAAATATATTTTGAATGCCACTTAAGTTTTAAAAAGTGATCCATAATTTAAACATGTTCAATAACATGTAGGGTTAAATGAACCCAGGACCAGTACGCTATTCTCATATCTGGACTTTGTACCAGGAAGTTGCAATTTTTTTAAAAGTATAAAACTCTTTCTAGCCTAAAGCCGATTGGAAGTTCTTGGTTCTGAAGGGCCTAGACTGTTACTATTAATGTACTCAACGGGTATTATTAAATACTGTTAGTTATTTAGCCATTAAGAATTTTGTAATTTATGAGAAATGCACAATTCCCACTTTAACATAATTTTTATGCCTGGGAGGAATGGTAATAATATGAAAGTTGACATTAGGATGAGATTGGCTGTAGCGACACAAAGTTTCTTCAGAAAGCTATTCGGCTAGTGAATCTGTAAAGCTGACCCAGGGACATCTAATGAAAGGGTCGTACTGGGGTTGTTGGGATGTGATTGATTGGAACCTGTCATACGGCACAAAAATATACTCCATGGAACACCAGGAGGGAGGAGGAAATGAGGAAGACTAAAGCAAAGGGTAGTATTAATCACTGTTAGTTATTTAGCCATTAAGGATTTAGTAATTCATGAGAAATACCCTATTCGCACTTTACTTCATTTTCATGTAAGGAATGGAAATTGAGAGTAACTATATGAAAGTTGGCATTAGGACGAAATTGATGGTAGGGACTAAGTGTTCCTCTCCGAATCAAGAATCACTGATGCAGGAGATGAGGAATATTAAAGCAACTGGAGGAAGACTTGGATACTTTGCGGTTAGGAATACGTAATTGAAGTAGCCTTCCTAAGAACTGAGGGAACTAATGAAACGTAGAGGTGTTAGAGGTCCTTTAAAGACCATCGCCTAAGAAATAAACGATACTTTAACTGTTAAGAGACCCATACAAGATTTTCATAAATTATTTTTTTGTCAAAACAATTATTTAGAGCGTCGATAATTGAAAGCCCCATAGTGACGAAGCATGAAGACCGCTACGCTGGGGATGCGTTAACTAAGCAGATTTCCAACGTGTGTCATGTATACGCATTTATCCCAAAATTTTAAAATTCAAGGAGAACAATATCTAGTATTTAGCTTCAAATAAAATGATTTAAGATATAACCGCTCATTGTTATCACAACGTGTGTAGGATTGGGGGTTTACTGGAGGATGAAAACTAAAAAATCCAAATATCTCGGTTAATATTCATATTAGAGAAAATATGTATATAGGCATTTATAGCATTTATAGGCAATTATATTTACCATAAGATTAGTTGTATAAAATGTTTCGATCGGAGTGATAGTAACGGAGACATTTCAAATTTTCGAAATTCCTCCCATTGAACCCACCACCTCTTCCTCTGTCCCGATTTCAGTCATTAACGAACTTGAACCTTCTTTTTACATAAATCGCTTATATATAGAGTTTGGGAACGATAAGACCAAAATGCGATCGGTAAACCAGTAACAGACATATTTGTAGAATTTTTAACAGACTTTTCAAAAATCGCGTCATGAGTACAACCTCAATAGCTGATTTACCAAAAGGGAAATCTACTAATGCTTAGTGGTGGTTGAGTTATATCCCTTACACTAAGTAATATTTGATTCTTTTGAGTTGTGTTACCGTTAAGAAGCTTTTATACTAATTAGTTGCCAGAAAAATTATTTAGAGCTTCTATAGGATATATCTATTTGATTCTAGACTTTTCGGCCTTTAGCCCTTTATGTGGAGTTCAAAAGTTCGAGGAAGGAAGAAGAAATAAGGACTTGAATACGGTATAGATCCCCGATGGGTGTGTTAGCTAGTTCTTGACTTGGCCTGGTATAAAAAAGACTCAGTGTGAAGTGACATGAAGCGAGCCGTGGAGTCCCTCACCGCATCCAAACACGTTCCGCCCCGTCACACGACTATATTAAACTTGTCTTGCTCGCTTTTTCTTCGGCTAACTCTCATCTCCTCCCGCACTTCATTGGCCAACTTGCTACACCGCTCCTACACTAATTTGTTACAGAACTCATTATTATTACAACTTGGGTAGAAAGAAATTGTCAGTCCATTGTAACTGGAAATATGTGTGTGCGTGTACATATGGTCTGCTGAAAAATAGTAGTGTATTCCTGGAAAATAGCCACTTTTTCATTAATGAAGGTATTGCTTTTGACACAACAGAAGAGTCGGTTAACCATGGAGGCTTCATAGACCTTTTTTAATACTCTTCATATAAAATTTATCTTACAAATACAAAAAATAACAAGAGCATCTCATTACATAATGTTAATAATATATACACGCACGCACGCACTCAAAGATTAAAATTTTTGAATAATTAATACTTCTATTTCATACGTCAATTTAAAGAAAATTAAATAATAAATTGTCTTCAAATTTACATATGAAAGAGATATTCTCTATTTAAAATTGCATAATAAATTTTGTTGGGCTCAGGTTAGCCATGTGAGTTAAAGCGTTGGTCTTAATCTCATGTGGCAAACCTAGAGTGGCGAGTTCAATTCCCGCCGGGGAGTGAGTTCGTCACTAAATGAATTTCTATTCATTTAGTGACGAACTCACTAAATAAAACCCTTAGTCCCATCCCTTGCTAGAATTGGATGGTAACCTGTAGATAACCCGTCCCAATTAGCCATTGTTGCAAAACGTGGACATAAGTAAATAGATAATAAATTTGGGTTTTGGCTCACGTTAGTCATGTCTGTTAAAGCCTTTATCTTATATGGCAAGCCTATAGTGGTGAGTTTGATTCTCGTCAGGGCAAACGGAATATATTTAGTGAAGAACTCATTTAAATAAAATCCTTAGTCCTACCCTGGCTAGGCTTTCGTTTTCTTCTACCTTCACAACCCACCCGGTACCTCCAGTTGCCGGGTACCCTACAACCTTAGTTCTATTACACCCATATCAGCTCACAACACCCCCCCTTAAAATTACTTAGAGAGTTCAGTAGAAGGGGAACTGTCGGGACAACAACGGCAAGTCACTCTGCCTCCTAACCATCATCCAATTCCTTCTGGATATCAGATAAAAAGAAAAAAAAAACACAGGCTAGAACAGAGTGGTAACCTGTGGGATGACCCGTCCCAATTATTAGATATAGTAGGGAAACAGGGCGTTAATAATTAATAATAGAGTTTCTTCTTTTCTACATTTCGAGCTATACATTTTGTTGTAAGTCAAATATTAGCCGTGATATTTATATTGTCTAGTGTAAGTTGCACATAATGTCCATTAGGATTTTCTGCTTTTTCAAACTCTATGTAAATATATCAATTAATGTATTTTGCCAGGCGTTTAGTGAGGTTAGAAAATAAATTTTACAACGAAATATAATTATTTATTTTAACTGTCGCACTTCTAGATATAATAAATTATGTGAATATAGTAATAAAGGCTTTGACTCAGTATATATGTTTTATTATGTCATTAGGGAATTGTGTTGCCGAATCTCGTGTTATCTCAAGTTCTTTCCCCATGATATATGATATTCCATATATTCCATCGAATCTGAGACTGGGTATGCCATATTTTTGTGTTTTTGGACACTTTAGTAGATGAAATACAATACTTTTGTTAAAGCAACTTCGAAACTATTGCTCTCATTCCGTCATATTCTTAAAATGTTCACTTCTAACGGAACTTTTCAGATTCCAGTCCGTGAGGCCAAATCGATTTAATATATATATATTATATATATACATATATATATATATATATATATATATAATTGTAACCTTATAGATTATTTTTAGAATTATTTTTTTATAGGAAAAAGGGTATTATGAATTATTTCGTCGTCGGATTTTGCTAGACAATGTTCTTCGTCTAGAAGCCTAGTAAGAATTGATTAAGATATTCTTCGACTTGTCACCTCTTTGGATTGTTTATTTTCTTCCCGACGGCCAGTCACTCACATTTACATTTATAAACTACGAATTCACTAGTTGCAGCGCAAAAGTGGCGAGTCAAGAAACCAACGACATAACTCGTAATGGGCGTCTTGAGGATGAGCGCAAATACGATTACGTCGTTTTTGGGCAGTCAACGAGTAAATATATTTTTCGAAGTATATACTTATTCAAGAATCAGTGAGGTATGAAACGTGTTTCAAGTCCTTCTACTGCTCATTTGTAAATCAATCGCTCCGACTTCATAACACCAGAAATTCACTTCAAATCGCTCACCACCTCAAATCATTTAACTTACTAAGCAAAATCGGAGGACCATTTCCAAAAAAAAAACAAAAAAAATCTCATTATTTTGAAAACTTATTGTCCTATGAATTAGAACAAACTATTAACCTGTTTGTTTTCATAATGTCTGCCATAAAGTGACAAAGTTATTCATTCGAGCATTTACTCCGTGTCCTCATTCAATGGTCTTTCATTCCTGTTGTGCTCTATATTATCTGGTGACAGATAATATGTATAGTTAGCCGATCCGTCCCCTTCACAGCTAACTAACTATGCCAAGGCACATTGTGGCCACAGAAAGGGAGATTAAATGTTTGGTTCATCCTAAAACCACAAAGTCTGGGGGTTTCAATGAAACCAGGGGAGACTATTTATTTTCAAAACTAAAGCTGCTATTCATACAAAAAGGGATAACAATTAGTTTAGGCTCTGTGGTATGCTAGCTTTTCATTCAATTGAATGAGAGTCCTTTGAGGAGTTAGCGGTGAAACTTCATAATGACTTAATTTTTCCCCCCATGAATACAAATGCTTGAAATAAAGTATGAAAATGTGGAATTGACTGATATCGTTGCTTAAAATAATATACCAAGAAGAAGGAGGCAAACGAAACAATTCGAATTTCTCCTTTAATGTTTGATTTAAAAGCACTCTGGAGACTGATAAAGTAAAAATAAAAATGTATTCCGTAATATTTAATAGAAATTTAAAGAGTACTCATTGGAGGAAATTACTTTATCAATTTTGTTGGTTAAATAGTACTTTTGATAACAATGAAGATATCTGTATTAAAAATTTTACATTTCCGGTTTCTCAAAACCCTGCTCCTCATTAACGAAATTTCTTGTTCGTCTTACATAAAACGTTTAATGGACACGCTTAAAGCGGTCAAATAAATATTACAGCCGCTAGACGTTAGATGATAAGTGTCAATAAAGATGAGAATTGTAATACATTTGCAGAAAGAATTCAAAGTTTGATTCAAGTCTGCATCCGTTGTATCAATTATCCTCTAAAAAAAACTTTTGGAATGGACTTGTTTTTTCTATATAGGTATCTTCATTGTTTATGATAATAGGTAAACTGTCAAAATAAAGTAAATGTAGAATTAGGGATTCAGTTATTGCACAGTTGTGATCAATATTTGGAAGATTGGTGTGCAAAAGAGCAGGGCCCGCTACCATAAGTGCAAAGTGTGCAATGCCATCTTTTAGGGGCGACAATACCAAGGGCACAAAAAACAAATTTAGATTTTATTCTGTTTATTTTTGTTTTTATATTTTAGTCTACAAATAAATATGACTTTTAAAGTTCAGTTCTTTGCTTTATTTCAAGCATCTACCTACCATAAAAAAAAAGATAATTGAAAATGCCTTAAGGGGCGCCAAAATCCGTTTTGCACACAGGCGCCAGTAGCCCTTACGGGGCCCTGCAAAAGAGCAGTTGAGATGTACAGTATTGAGGTTGTCCGTTCAATTTTCGAAACTGTATCTTCAAATGTCCATCTCTCTCTCTCTCTCTATCTCTCTCTATATATATATATATATATATATATATATATATATATATATATATATTTGTCTGTTGCCGCTCTAGCGGTCGCAATTTTTGTTTGATCGTTACCAAACTTGTTATTTAGTCTTTTTATGTAAAAAGGAAGATCAAGTTCCTTAACGGCTAATATCGGACCAGTGGGAGGGGGGTGTTAAAGGGGAGGATTTTTGAAAATTCGAAATATCTCCGTTACTATACGTCGGATCGAAAAATCGTATTGAACCAATCTTATTGAAAATTAAATTTACTATAAATATTTTTCTATACATTTATTAACCAAGATATTTGCATTTGTATTCTGTGTGTGATCGGCAGAGGTCGGCTATGTCCGGGAATATCCGCCGATCTCTGGCGGCCGTTTCTATAACTACTCGTGTCTCTTGAATAGGTTTAGAGATACCTTACTACAACGGTTGTTATTGGACAGATTTATCTACTGGCAAACTTCACGTGGGAAATCTGCTTAGTTTACGCAGCCTCTGCGTGACGGACTTTTTAATCTACAGGTAGCATGATTGCTATTACATTTAAGAAAGCAGGTCATATTTATTTTCATTTCTTTATTTCTCATACAATTAACGTTTTCCACTTTAACTTTTACTAAAATATGAGAGACTTGGTTGTTAGCTTCATATTCAGTAATATCTCCTGTTAAAGTATTGTCAATGCAATTGGTCGGAGCTCGGCTTTGTAGATTCTCGCCCAGGCTCCATCTACGCCGATCTTTGCAGAGATCTTATTTTCTACGTAATTTTTAAATACGCGATTGAATATATATAAATATGTATATGCGTAATTTTCTATGTACTTATACTACGTGATTTACATGTTTCATTTCAAGTACCAACAAAATCCCTCAAGTAGACAAATGGATGTATGTTTCGCAGCAATATATATACCATCATCAACAACAAGATAAAACATGTATTTTACATACTCTCGCTTTTCATTTCTATTGTTAATCTGACATTTCTCTAGGCAATCGATGACTGTGAATTTTATTTATTGAGTCTGTTGCTAAATAAGAACCTAAGTGCTTTGTGGAAACCATCTCCCAAAAAATAAATATACAAAATCATATATTTGTGTTTTCTATTTGAAAATCAATCACCCTGCATTCGAAAGAGATAAAAAATGTAATGAATGGAGCGAAGTATGATTGGGGAAAGCTTTTGGAGGAAACAAGGAGAAATATAAGCCCTAAAATCTGGCAGAGAAAGGATGGATTAACGGGGCCGATGTGTTATCAATTTAATTGGACAATCCGTTTTCCGATATTGGATTATGACTCCTGAAATTCCAATGAAAGAGTTCCGATCCAAAAAAAGACCGGTTCGGGACAAGAATAAGCCTCACTCTCGTCAATTATAATATCCTTCTGGGATGCCATTTCCGAATTCTTTATTGATTTTCTTTTGATTGCTGCTTTGATGGAATACGAATCGAATTAGGGAGTTCCGAATATGTAACAGCTTCCGTTTGAGGGAAATTAAATACTGATGTTTTGAAAAATGGCTGCAAGTTTTGAGCGTACCTGAAATATTGTAAAATTTAGTTACAAATTTTCCTTTGATATTTGATATTTGAAGCACTCCATTTTAGCATCCTATTGTCAAAGTAAAGGTCAAGTTTGTTATTGGCTTCAATCAGACCTAGAGGGGCGGGGATTAGAGTTCGTATACAAAGAAAAAATCGAAATAAAAGTTGCATAAAAATATGTTATCTATGCAATTTAGTTAAATATGTTTTATAAGAAATGTAATTATTGTGAATTGATTTTTCTTAACATGGATATATGAGGCGCTCAGTATTATAGTGGCCCAACCCTCAAATTTTGCTTATTTGAGTTACCATAGCATCTGTTGCTGAATAATATGTTCTATGAAATATTAGTGGCCTAAACCACCTTCTAAGTTTTTTCACTAGATAGCAGCAGCAGTTTGTTTTTTAACCAACAGTTTTGGCGGTCTTTGAAAAATATAGTGGCCTAACCAACTTGGTTTTATACAAATCTTACTTTTTGGGGTTAGTCCACTATTATTCTGACCGCCTCATATATAAGTTGAGATATTTGTATTAGTTTTAAGCTGATTTGTCTACAGGGAAATCTGCTATTGAGGTGTTAATCATGACGTGTTTTTCGAAACATTTTGTCAAATATCTATCCAGGAGATTACGAAAATGAGGTTCCTTAAAATATGTGCGTGTGTGTGTGTGTGTGTGTGTGTGTGTGTGTGTATATATATATATATATACTAAATACATATAAATAAATGTTAAGTGAGTTATTGGTACTCTCTTGATTTCTGCATTCCCTAAATCCCACTTCTACTTATTGGTTTTAAATTTAAATATAGAAAATATAAATAAATAGAGATGAGATAACAAGTTTTCATACCTGCACATGGGAAATCTGCTTAGTTTACGCAGCCCCTGCGTGACGAACGTTTTGGTTTACAGAGAAAATTTTCATAATCACATGTAGTTTGACCCCTGGTACTCCAGATATCTATGATAGCATATCTCTGGAATATGCTGGATGGTAGAGGAACCAATTGATCAGGATCAATAAGAAGGCCAAGTCCTCTACTGTTTTTTAATATTATACAGAGTGCACTCGGAGTCAACGCTCCATCCTCAGTGCCTGCTGACAAACACAACCTCGAGGTTCGTTATCTTCATCATCAGTTTTACAATAATCGTTTTGAAATATAATATAGAATGGACCTCATTTTCATCATCCCCTAAATAGGATCGATGGATATTTTAGGAACCATTTCTAAATTTGCGTCATGAGTTCAAAATCAATAGTGATTTTCCTTAAGGGAAACCTGCTGCAAACCATTAAGAAAAATGAAAAGTTTTTGTTTCGTCGAGAAACTATAAGCAATAATAGTTGTGGGATTCCCAGTCTGGAGAATGCAACTTTGGTTAAACGACCGTATCAAAACGAACAATAATTATTTTGGGGAAAAATTTAGCTTATGGTGTAACTGTTTGGAAATCTTGTTTTTGTGTTATTTTTTTTTGGAGCATTATGCATGGGTTTTCAAGTTTTCACTCAAAGTAAAAACCAAAATAGTAAAAATAAAATTCACTATTTCATTCGAAATAATAATAGTCTCAGTGGCTCACTTGGAAAGTGTGAGCTGTGGGATTTTTGATAAATGAGGAGGTATTTGTCTAAATCCCCAAAGTGTCCAATCCAATTTGGGTCTGCAGCTGGCGGATTCCCACACTTGATTCAACACATCTCAATTGCACGTTCTCAATTAAATTCACTACATCCAACTCCTTCATAGTAAACTAAATTAAACAGTACCATGAGATACAAACAATATGTAGTCTCAAAAAAACATGTATTTCATACATGAAAGGATACGGATTACAACTTCAATTGCTGATTTCAATTATTGGAAATATAATAAAAACTGACCATTTCATCTATCAAATCCATTTATTAAAAATAAAAGGTTTGTCAGAGTAACCTACACTAAATAAGCTATGTAAATGTTGACAACTAAATTGCTTCTGTTCACACTACTTTCGTGGAGTAACAAATTCAGGCGGGTTTAGCTTGCAGAAAGAAATGTATAATGAGTTGTCTGACGAACTAATAGTTTTGTTCATGGGGCACTGGTAAAAAATAGCTGCGTGATTCGTGTTCCATCTGATTAATATAATTTTTTTTATAATATTGACATTTTTAATTTTCATTTAAATTTAATTCCATTTTATCTAAACATTAGTAAATTTGATACATATGATGGATATATATCGTTACGAAAATTAAGTACATGAAAAAATTGGACAGAGATGTTCACGTGTTTGGGGAGTGCGAGAAGATCAAAGGGTGCCGCTAGATGGTCGCGCCCGTCC
This sequence comes from Riptortus pedestris, assembly GCA_019009955.1. Lineage (NCBI taxonomy): Eukaryota > Metazoa > Arthropoda > Insecta > Hemiptera > Alydidae > Riptortus > Riptortus pedestris. Next base: position 31,962,577 of record CM032229.1, on the reverse strand, counting down.
TAGTCCCTGCCAGTCCTTTCTGGAAGAGTCTCGGCCGCATCCTTTGATGTTTTGCCGCTCCTCTATATAAGCATGTGCAATTCGCCCGACAGTTTAGTTTGTTCTCAAGGGCTCATGTGCGCTCAGTGCTACAGTGCGGTAAAGTGTTTTTATGTGAAGAACAGTGTTGTGCCGTGACTGTAAGTAACAGTTTAGTGTTGTGTTTAAGAGGTGCAGTGCTGTTAATTTTGTGAAGTAAAGAGCAGTGTGGTACCGCCTTTTTGTGTACTTCAATGACCGTTAGTCAATTATTGGACTGTGTAATAACAAGAACAGTGACGCTATTAATGCATACTGTGAGTAGTAATTAATAATAATTAACCAACTGTATAGTGCATTGTTAAATAAATTGTGCAGTGGTAAAAACTCTGAAGCTTGCGTGGGGTTAATTTGTATATCCAAAAGAACTCTTCTAAACAACGTTTATTACTGATTTTGTAATAAAACGTATCAATATCATAAACACTAAATAGAATTCATGATGATGATATGATTCCAAAATACAAATAGAATTATGACGATGATATTTATAAATGCTATATAGAATACATGATGATGTTCCGATTCATAAATACTTATTAAAAATGTTTTCATTAATAAATTGTCTTTTGGTTTCCAAATGATTTTTATTTTACTGGGCAATTCAAACACATTACTCGTCTGAATTGATAAGTATATTTTGGTATTAATGTTTGTGAAATCAATTATATTCATCTTAAGAGATTCAATAATGGAAGGCAAAAATATAATATACTATGATTGATCACTTTTATGACTGTTAAATTATAACACTAAGAAAAAAAACACTAAAAAATCACAAATAAGGAAAAACGGGCAATTTAAAAAACAAGACAAAAACGAAACGGGAATAATGAAATGAATAATTGGAAGTATAAATAAAAAAAAAGTAAGCTCATTTGAAACCTCGTTGGCATTTAAATATTAATGTTTACTTATTTCCTTTTTACTTCCTAATCGTTAAAATGTTCGGTCTTCTGATTTCAGCGGAATTATATATATTTTTTCCTCCACTGAACCCATTTTGACTTGTTTCGGTGTGACGTCTGTTCATATGAACGTATGGCATAAATAAAAACGGCTACCCTTAAAATGTTGAAATTTCATATTAAAAATTGGTAGAACATCTAGTTGTGTACCTCTATTTTCATCTTAATCGCTTCAGGGGGAGAGGGTTTAAGAGAATAATTGCAAATTTCTACGGACGCATGAGAGATAGAAAAACAGTAATTATATATTAGACGTAGATGACCTTTTAGTTTACCACAAAAAGATATAAAAATTATGTTATTTGACATTTTTCGATCCGATGCATTGAGACGGAGATATCTTACAGATATCCTAATGAAATCATTTTAAAAGTGGTATTACCAAACGTTTTGTTTATTTAATTTTAATTTAATGAAAATCAAGTTCGTTATCGCTGAATCGAACGAGCGGGAGGGGGAGTATACAGGTGGGAATTAGTAAAATTCGAAATATCTCCGTTATTATACGTTGGATTGAAAAAGTGTATAGGACTAGTACTATAGAAAATTTAATGTTCTATAAAGGTTGTCTTATACATTTTTTCACAATAATATTGTTAACCTTTTAACTATTTATTTGGGTTTTGATGTAACTTTCAAAAGAAATACATAACATACATAATAAACAATTCCTCTACAAAATTAATAATTTCAGTTGCAAACAACTCCATACTTGAACTGGGGCTCCCTAACCCCAAAATTGTCCCAAAGGGACAACATTAAGAAGGGTGCAAGCGCCCTGAGAACGAGTTCTGCCCGTCTACATGCCAAAAAACGAAAACATAAACATAAGACATAACTCAATAATACACTGCACTAAAATATAACGTAACACAATTCCCACCACACTTCCTGGCCTTGGAAAACGTTCGCCAAGTGAATTCCCTCTTCCAGCCTCAGCCAACGCCTTGTCTTCCATCCAGTTTTCCATTCCTCGCTGCAAATACGCCCCAGACTGTTCCAGGGACCGCTAAGCACCAGGATGCTGATCCACTGCATTGCAGTGCTGCTCATGCCTAAATCCCGCAATCTTTCGGCACTCCAGACACCTTTGTAAGACAGGGTCACTGGGAGTACCCGGACCATGCCTGGCTCAACTTCGGCGAACTGGGCAACCGCCCTCTTCAGCTCCATTCTGTCATATTTGTCCTTCTTCCTATGAAAGATGTCCTCCAATGGTCCCGTAACAATATGTACATCAATAACTGCCACACTCGACCTCCACTTAACAACTACGTCTGGTCGAAAGGATCCAACAGAGGTTACGAATAAATACATAGATATTTGCATTTTTTTGGCTTTCAGTAAACCCCAACTCCTACTCATGTGTCATTAACAATATGCTGGTATGTTATGAAGCACTTTATTTGAAGATTAAATACTGAATGTTCTAAAAACGTAGTGTGATGCCTTCATTATTTAAGATTTTACTTCTTTACTGCAAAATGTTTATTTATTCTCATCGAGCATTCTCATTAATGGCTGAAATCGGACCAGTAACAAGGAGCGGAGGCTAAAGGGAGGTGCAATTTCGAAAAATTCAAAATTTCTCCGTAATTATAAATCATATCAAAACGTGCCATGGAATCAATCCTGTTCTACGATTGTTATTCTATTATTTTTTTTCGTAGCTTCACTATTAAGCCAGTAATTCCCACTTTCCTGTTTTCTGCTGTTAGTAAACCGCCCATTATGCTCATCAAAATTTTACTTAGATATAGAAAATATATGAGAGAAGAGAACAATATTGAGTCTTACCAGTACGGGAAATCTGCTTAGTTAACGCAGCCTCTGCGTGACGGACTTTATTTCCTTGCAAGTCATAACATTTTATGAATAAATCGTTCATTATTCTAGTTTTATGAATTAATAATTTAACAGTTATAAAAGAGTACACAGACTAACGCATACTTTGTCCATTATTGCAACTCTTGAGATAACAGTGGCGTCCGAAAATGAATACACCGAAATATACTTGTTACTAGTGATAAACACTTACTTAGCCGATAAACGACTATGCACTATCATAATTTCAATAGAATGGTATCTTATTCCCAGATTTTGGCAACCAATAAACCAGTAAATCATTATGGTCAAAGTATGTCTTAAATGAAAACTTGTGGAGATCGTTCATGACAAAAAATATTTCAGATGTAAAATAATAAACCTTCGGAAAGGTTATAGGAAATATTGCTATTATTTAATTTGGAATTAAAGTTTACGTTAATTGAAAATGAACCCCTCTCAATACGGACGTTGATTTTTAATTAAGGGTGAAAGTTCGAAAACCAAATTATTGCACTCAAATCCATAATCAATGTTATAGCCTGAGCAAAAACAAAATAAAATTCTTTGATTATCTGAGAAACAAATTGGTTACTGTAACTCTGTTAGCTGTACTGCGCCCCTGATGAAGTTCAGGAATTGACCATTAATTGAATTTTAAATACATTTTCTGAAGCGGATCAGTCACTTTGGATATAATTTCCTGTCCATGTAGAAGTATGTTCATGAGGAACTTCAGACAACCGGAAAATTGTCTAAAAACAAGTCATCTGTTTTCTCAAAATTATAACTTTCTGTTACGTTCAAAATTTGACCTTTTAATGTTATAATTTCACGTCTCATTAACACTATAAATAAGTAAAGTAACTAGTGTTGATTTGAGGAATATTGTAATATGGCATCTGTCGAGATATAATTTATAGAAACCGATATTATTGTACAAATCAAGGGATGCAATAATGTGCAACTGGAATACGAAGTCTTATAAGTTATTGTTCAATCTTCTTAATTCAATTTATTTCATTTTGATCAATCAGACAATGTCAATGTGACAGTCTTGACAACTGTCGTACGTAATGCGGCTGTCAAATAAAATGAAATCCTCAGTTTAGACTTATTTATAAGTTAAACAAAAGTATTTATACAAATAATTATAAGTTCTATTATTTTATTTTTCAGGTTGGTCTCTTACTGTCTTGCGGCTTGGTAAGATATTTTAATATTACTTAGTGTGAGTAATTGATTTTAGCAGATTTCTCTTAAGGGAAATCAGCTATTGAGGTTGTACACGATTTTAGAAAATAAATTCTTTCACATGTCCATTGATAATACTCGTACCTATGAATGAAAATGCCGTTCAAAATTTTATATATATTTTTTGATTTCTTAATGCAAATAGACGATAAAATATCACATTTCTTTGTATCTCTTTCATATACAAAAAAAAATTGTATTGAACCATTTTTGTTTAGCATGAAAAGTTTTATTCATTTCGTGATTTTAGAGGATGTTTGGGTATCTGCTATATAGATTTTTAATTCTTCAAATAACGGATTTTATTGAGTGTGCTGACTGTTTCGGGCACCATTAGTTCGCTTCTTCAGAGCAATTAACCCTCCGTCGGGCGCAGCAGCCCTGAGAGGCCAGGAAAACATACTTTTTGATGCCCCGCCTCATTCTGTCTCCTCTGTGAGGGGCCATTCCCAGTAGTTTCCTGATTCGTGTTTATGCTTAGAATCCCCTACTATAGTCTATTGCCATCCTTCACCCAGCCCGTCTGGTCCCTAGGTGGCTTGTGAGCCTGACTGCGCCCTATTGCTCCTTACTTTCGAAGATGAGTTTTTTTCATGATATATCTATTGCAATCGTTTCTTTTACTAAGATTAATGCTATTCTGTAAAGAAGTTCGTCGATATCTTGAAAAATAAGTGCTAGTCTAACTCTGGCCTCTCAGACCGATTGCGCCTTATCAATTTTACTTGTTTTAGTTTAAGCTTCATTCTATTTTAATAAAGTTATTATTTTACGTACTAAATAGCATATTTGCTTTCCTTAGATCCTAGCAAATTCAGTCCTACCAGCGTTTTAAAATAAAATTAATTAGATGGGGAGTGGGGGGCTAAAATATGTGAGCGGCCTCTCAGGCCGTGTGCGCCCGATTTTGTTTCGTCCAGAGGTGCGCCCGACGGAGGGTTAAAATAGTGGAGGAGCAGGGAGCTTAAATTAAAACTACATCTTAAATGTGTCACAGTCACAACTGTCTTGAACTACATCATTCAAGATGTAGTTTTTACTGAGCGCAGTAGTTTATTGCTCCTTGCACCTACTCTATTTTAATTGCTCTGAAGAAGGGAACCAATGGTGCCCGAAACCGTCAGCACACTCAATAAACTCCTTTATTTAAAGAATTAAGAATCTTTATTATAGCCGATACCCAACCATTCTCTACCATCACTCTACAACCGACGGCTAAGGACACAACTGATGATTTTATTAATTTTGTTCAATGACATTTGACTTCAGCTATTTGAATGGAGATATCGTAAAGAGATTTAAATGAGATAATTTTAAATGAAGTGCATTAACACATTATATATTTCATTTATCAGGAGTTCAAGGAAGTCATGTTATTTCAACATCATATGTGGTTATCTCAAAAATCTAATGTTGCTTATTTTGCTTACTGTGTTTGAGTCCATGCACTCGAAGTGAAACTCGATGGAGGTTTTCTTTAATTAATAACAGTGGTATTAGTCAGCTGTGGTATTTTTCCCCAGCCCGGTAAGTTAATTTTGGCGAATACGAAGAAGCCTTGTAGAATGAGAAATGTATCCCCGGAGATCCAGAAGGAAATGCTCAGGTAAGCCTCGGCCAATTTAATTGTTTCCATTATTCCAAGGCTTAGGATACAATGATTCATCGAGGAGGGCGGGGGCGGCAAGGTTTCGGCCTACTTTCAAGCCAATCCTATAATTTATGCATTAAGCTTCTTCTCTTTCTCCTTATTTCTCTCATCCTTCCCCCCTAATTATAATGTCTTTTGAGTCTCGGAAAACTCCAATTTAGCCACTTCTGGCTGGATCCTCTTCCGTCAGGAGGTTTACCCGGGGAGCCTTCTAGGTTTAGGGATTAACAGGCCATTAATTACAAATGGCTTCTTTACCTAATATTATCCCGGAGAACCTCTTCCCCTCCCCTAAATCCTAAAGATCCAGCCCTCAGCCGGAAATTCGAGATGAACCGCTTGGCTCGTGGAGTCTCTCTCCAAGAAATCATAACATTAAAATGACAAATCGGATTTTAAAAAAAAAAATCCGTCAAGGTAAACTAAGCAGATTTCCCAGAATTTGCATGTATCTCGTATAATAAAATTATTTTGAAAACAATATTTGGTATATGAGATTGATGAGACATTGATGGTGATTGGCAAGACCTCTGATTAGGGGGTAGTTACAATAATATATTTATTCCTTCATGTACACCTTGGTAGTACATTATTTATATTGTAAGGAAAATATTCCTTAAATATCTGTGTGTTTCTCATATCCGTACTTTGTCTAAATGAATATAATAAAAGTTCTCCCTTTTAATTATTTTTAAGTGTGCTGTAGATCTATTGTATTTTATGCTATACGTATCTTTAAATGTTTATATGTTAGTATTTGTGGAATATATTGGCTCCGGTCAGTTAGTAGTTCTGTCATATCGTGGGGTATGTCAAAGGGTTTTCGTTGGATGCAGTCAGCCAATATGTGTTTCATCGTTAGGTGCTTGTTGCAGTATTTTCATATAGGGTTGTCTGTCCATGTCATTAAGTGTCTATGTGTCAGGTATGTGTGGCCGATCCTGAGTCTGGCAAGAACAACTTCCTCCCGTCTAGTACTCCTAGTACTCGATGGCCACTCTTTAATTGTTCTTCTGATACTGCGAAGGTGGTTGTTTACTTCCAACAATTCTGATTGCCATTTGTTTAGGATTCGGTGGCTTATATGTCTCACTATGTATTCGTACAATTAACTCACTATGTATTTCGTAGTAAGTTTGTTTGTGTGTATGGAGTGTGTTGAGTAATTAGTTTGCCTGGTGGTCTGCTGTCGAATATAGACATATAGTAACGGAGATACTTCAAATCTTGCAAAACACGAGGAGTTCGTGAAGGAAAAAAGGCCTATAAGACGAGGACTAAAGGCCATATACTTTATAGCTAGATATAGCAGAGGTAGATGGTACATTGGCTGTCTCTTTGATGTTGCCGCTCTCTCTCTCTCTCTCTCTCTGCTATTCTCCTCTCCATTATATCCCCTCTTCTGCTTTCTCTCCCTTCTCTTCCCTCCACCTAAGCACTTGCTAACACTACCGTGATTGTTCTGCCCTAGCCAAAAAATACTTTCGACTACTTAACCTCCAAAAAACGGTAGAGCTCAATCGTTTTGCTCATAATTTTGAGGTTCTCAAGTAAAAATTGAGTTAAAGTTAAAGTTGTTAAAGTTAAATTTCAGTTTTCATTGCTAACATTTCGAAGATGATAGTCGGACTGAAATAGGACTTTGTGTCAGCTGTAGTGGCTTATTTTTTTTTTTGTTTCATGAAAACTTTACCTTATAAATTTAAAACTCTCAAAATAAATTACAATGTCACCTTTAGCGAGTTTAAGACTAAAGTAAAAGTTAATTTAGTTTTAGGAAATCCGAAAAATATTTAATATTTGGCAGAACAGACACATATTTCTTTCTTAGCCGGTGGTACCCATTATCCGCCAAGGAGAACTGTGATAATTATAAAGGATTCTTTTTCGGATTCAACAGACTTCCCTTAAGGGGAATCAGATATTGAGGATGTACTCGTGACGGGATTTTCGAAAAATGTCTTCAAATGCCCATCATCCTACTCAGGTGATGAAAATAAAAATGAGGTCCGTTCAAAACTGTGTATATGTATGTGTGTTGGTATTTATATAAATGTCTGTTAAAGATCTAGCGGTCGTAAATTTCGTTTGATCGTACCAAACCCGATTTTTAAATGATTTATAAAATTGAATTTCATTTTAGTTTATGATATTCCATCTTGGTAGCCTAGCAAAAATGTAAGAAAGAATTATTAGTTCAGTTTTCAAAAGAAGGGAAATTTGGGACTAGTTACGCAAATAATTATTAAAACTCGTAAATTTATCACATTATTTGTTTTACAAAATTGTCTTTTTTTAAACTACCTATGGCATCACTATCATTTTAAAAAAAAGCCAACCATTGTTGTACACGATTCCAAAGATCCCGGTGAAAGTCATCTATGAAATTCGTTGAAGTTCTTTGAAATTTGCACTCAGTCAATTTCAAAAGTAAGTCGAATGCCTCAACTGACATCCTTAAATAGGAATAGAATTTGTCCGGGTGTTGTCTTAATTTTTTGTATAATCTCACGAATTCCTCGTCCTGTCGCCGCCCCAAATTGTAAGTATGCACCCACTGTTTTCTTATTACAGTATCTGCCCCTATAATTCCCAAAAAGGATCTCAGCAAAATTCCCGAAGATGAACTTAGCAAAATTTTTTCGCAGCTTTTGAGAGAGGCATGATCCCTACTCGGCAGTCAGTTGGATGGTGGCTTCATTTCACTGTATCCAGGATGCATCTACCCCCTACCATCCAACCTCCATGCAACCATCCTGCATCCTGCAGTGCGGCCTTACCTTAAGAGCGTAAGAGCACAGAACCTGCCTCTGCCATGCTACTGCAGTTAGCGATTCACTGATTTCAGTGCATCGGCAGAGTTCAGCTCAGTAGCACCTCTATAGTCACCTACGATCCTAAGCTCTGAGGTTGGGAATGTAATTCCCGAAAGCTCTAAGCGTTTGTAAAAAAAAATTGTGAGGAGCCATAAAAGTGTTCCTGAATAACCTGAATTTCGTTAATGGGAGTTAAGTGAAGGGGAATTTTGAAAATAAGAACTTTCTTCGTTAGTGTGTGTCGGATCGAGAATTTATATAGGACCAATCTTAATGAGAATTTAATGTTGTGTTAATGTTATATATATATATTTCTTCTCTGTCTTGAATATTAACAAAATATTTGCATTTCATTTAGTTTTAGCAGATTTCCCTTAAGGAAATCACCTATTGAGGTTGTACTCATGACGGAATTTTCGACATTTTTCTTCAAATGTCCATCGATCCCACCTAGTAGATGACGAAAATGAGGACCGTTCAAAACTGTATATATATATATATATACTAGCTGAGATACCCGGCTTCGCTCGGGAATTCAATTGGGGCTGAATGTTGGTGGTATATTTTTGGCAAGGCTTTACTTTGCACAATATTATGACGTTTACCCGTCAGTGCAAGACTTCGCTGTTCTGCATATTGTCATATTTCCCGTTTCCTGTGCATTATGCATAGATTTGAATTATTAATGAGAAAATATTGACATACATTTGAATAAATTTTTTCATTTGAGGTACCTGGTAGTTCATATTGAAAAGAAGTGTTGAGAAAATTTCTCTAAATAACAAAGTAAACAACTATTGTTATTTGCATATTTGCCGAAACCCCAATAGGAAATCACTATTTTAATTTCAGGCCTCCCTTACAACTCCCACTCCTGCCCGTCCCTAGAAATAGTATGGCTTATTATAAGGAAGGCGTTAGTGCTAATTCAAATACCGAGTTTGGTTTAGTTCGGTTGAGTCTTTTGTGCCAAATAAAATTGTGGACTCCCGCTATAGGTTTTAGCGTATAACTCATTTATACTTCCGTACACGGCAAAAGTGCATGTAACAAAAGTTACTCTAAATAACAAAACAAATAACTTTTGTTATGTGCATATTTGTTGAAAAAGCAATAGGAAACGAAATATCACTATTTTTAATTTCAGGCCTTCCATATAACCCCCACTCCTGCCCGTCCCTAGAAATAGTATGGCTTATTATAAGGAAGGTGTTAGTGCTAATTCAAATACCGAGTTTGGTTTAGTTCGGTTGAGTCTTTTGTGCCAAATAAAATTGTGGACTCCCGCTATAGGTTTTAGCGTATAACTCATTTATACTTCCGTACACGGCAAAAGTGCATGTAACAAAAGTTACTCTAAATAACAAAACAAATAACTTTTGTTATGTGCATATTTGTTGAAAAAGCAATAGGAAACGAAATATCACTATTTTTAATTTCAGGCCTTCCATATAACCCCCACTCCTGCCCGTCCCTAGAAATGTTAGTATGGCTTATTATAAGGAAGGCGTTAGTACTAATTCAAATACCGAGTTTGGTTTAGTTCGGTTGAGTCTTTTGTGCCAAATAAAATTGTGGACTCCCTCTATAGTTTTTAGAGTATAACTTATTTATACTTCCGTATACGGCAAAAGTGAATATAACAAAAGTTACTCTAAATTACACAATAAACAACTTTTGTTATGTTCATATATGCCGAAAAACCAATAAGAAACGAAATATCGCTATTTTTAATTTCTGGCTTCCCTTATAACCCCCACTCCTGCCCGTCCCTAGAAATGTTGGCATGGCTTGTTATAATGAAAGCGTTAGTGCTAATACACATACCGAGTTTTATTTAGTTTGGTTGATTCTTTTGTGCCATATAAAATAGTTCACTTCCTCTATAGGTTTTAGCGTATATCTCGTTTATAACTCGGTATACGACGAAAGTGTATATAACAAAAGTTACTCTAAATAACAAAATAAACAACTTTTGTTATGTGCATATTTGCTGAAAAACCAATAGGAATCGAAATATCGCTATTTTTAATTTCTGGCTTCCCTTATAACCCCCACTCCTGTTCGTCTCAGAGGATATTAATATAGCCTAAAGTCTAAGTTGGGTTAGTAGTAATATACATACCAAGTTTCATAAAATTCGGTTCAGCCGTTTATGCGTGAAAAGGTAACAAACAAACAAACAAACAAACAAATAAACAAACAAACAAACAAACAGACACCAAAGAAACAAAATGCAGTTATGGTGTCTATGACATGTGAAACGAAAAGTTATCGTGAAATTTCGTGAAAAAAATCAATGTACAGACAGAGGTTACAATTTTATATATATATAGATATATATATATATATATATATATATATATATATATATATATATGTATATATATATATATATATATGTATATATATATATATATATATTTGTCTGTTACAGCTCTAGCGGTCGCAATTTTTGTTTAATCCTTACCAAACTTCATATTTAAGCGTTTTATGTAAAAAGAAAGATCAAGTTCGTTAACGGCTGAAATCGGACCGGTGGGAGGGGGGGTTTAGAGGGGAGGATTTTCGAAAATTCGAAATATCTCCGTTACTATACGTCGGATCGAAAAATTGTACAGAATCAATCTTATTGCAAATTACATTTACTATAAATATTGTTATATAGATTTATTCTCTATCTTGAATATTAACCGAGATATTAGCATTTTTCTGTTTTCAGCCATCAGCAAACCGCTACTTCTACTCATGTTACATAAACAATACTCTGCTACATAATAAATCACATTATTCGAAGTTTAGATACCAAAAATTGTATTCAAGAGACCTTTATTATACGAGATACATGCAAACATGTCCCAGTGACCCCCCCCCCCCTCATCTTAATTAATACTAAAATTTGATTGAGATAATAATTATTCTGACTCATTATTAATTACAGTACTAGATATAGCAAATAGTTCTCAATAAAATTAATATGTTATATTCTGATATATTTCAGTAATTGTTTTTCTTTCCGGTGTGAAGCGTTTGTCCGAACAGGCCCGATTGTTTACATTTCTAATCTAACGCTTCCTGTCGGCAGGTTATTGAAATTGACTGAAACATTTCTTATTTTCGGTTGTTCTTATTCACGGTGTTGTTGTGTTAGCAGTATGTAGATTTAGCTATTTCTAAACACGGAGGAAATCTGCTTAGTTTATGCAGCCCCTGCGTGACGGACTTTTTAGACTTCAGTAAGCCCCAGTTTTAGTCATAGCACGAAACGTCTTATTCCAAGCATAAATACCAAATATTATTTTCAATATTTCAAATACTCAGTGTTGTGACGGTATAAATTAAGATTTTATTTACCACCCTTTTCTAGTCAACAGATTTTTTAATTTTTTTTTTGTTGGAAATAGAGAATGTATGCTGATATGTGGTCAATTCTAACATGTTGGAAATCTGCTTTGTTTACGCAGCCCCTGCGTAATGGGCTTTTGAATCATTTGGGGGAGAGTGCTTTGACTATTCTGCTTTGTTAATCAGTATAGGCATGAGCACGCATTCACGTAGAATGGTCGAATGTAGGATCTCTGCCTCTGCTGCTCATTTAAAATTTCAGCATAGCCACCCTGGAGTGCTTGGAGCATCCTTCCCCAGAGAGTTTCCTCTTGCCCCGTAACGAAGAGGGGAGGCAGCGGCTTTGTTTACGCACGTACTGCCTAGTCCCTCGGAGGCGGGACTTACACTCGCCGGCCTCATTTTTTTTTCCACCCCACATCCTCCCTTAGCTAGGATCCGCATTTCCGGAAATAAATGTGGGGAGAGGAAACCGACAGTGCACGATAAGCATCTTCCATTGTCTGACGAAACAGTTTTTTTTTTTTTCGTTTTTCCGATCACTCGGGGGCATTGCCCAAATAATGCGACAGTAATTCAGAAACTCTCCTTACAGACTTAGAAGATTATCCATAAGCGAAATCTGCTGTTCAAGTCGAACTCATGACGGAATTTTCCAAAGCATTCCTCAAATGACCATCAAACCTACTTAGGACATGACGAAAATGAGTTCCGTTCAAAATTTTATATATATAAATCTATCGGTCACTTAACGCTCTAGCTGTCGTAATTTTAGTTTTACAGTTACCGAACTTGATATTTAATCGTTTTATTCGATATTAATTGTTTAGTTTTTTAAGTTACGAAGCTTTTGTTTAGAGCAACATCGCCAAAGCTGCGAAGCTCCAATAAATAAATAAATAATCGTTTTATTCAAAAAGATCGATCAATTTTGATAAATACTGAAATCGGTTTAGAGGGGAAGAATTTGAAAAATCTAAATATTTCCGTTATTATACGTCGCATCTAGAAAGTATGTATAACAAATCGTATTCCAAAATAAATGTCCCATAATTGTCATTTAGTTCATCTATGGTTTAGATTACCAAGAATTTTATGATTTAGGAACACTCTCTCTATCGATCATTTGCTCAACTCGTCATTCCACAGTCAGCTGTAGAATGAGAAGCTGATCGGGTGTTTTGTGCCCTCGTTTCAGAGACGGCGGGTTCCGATACTTGGTATTCGCCTGTGACCTTCTCTCCTGCTTTGTGTGAATCCACAAGCTGCAAGTGTCTATTTTGAACGGTGGTGAGATTCCAAATTCCTATTTGAATATGTTTCCTCACCCTCATTTCCTTTCTCATTCACAACTATCTTGCTCTTTTCTCTGTGCAATTGGCGCAGAGGAAAGACAATGCTATGAAAATATTTTTCTTCTGTTTAAATGTCTTCACTGGTTCATTTCTCTGGCTATCTGAGCTACCATCACCTACTGCTTACTCATTTTTTCATTATTTATCATTATATTCCATTTACGTGATGCCTTTTCCCACAGGCAATTTATTTTATAGTAATTGTTTTTATGGGATTTACGTAATTTCATCAGTAATTTATTTCGCTTCATTTTTTTTTTCGTTGTACCACCCAGTGCATTATTATTTATATTTATATCTTTATTTATTTAACCGGCACCTTCTATTATCCATATCAAAATTTTATATAATAAAACATCTATCAAGTCTTAATTGAGTTATTTTTTGTTTTGCCTTTCTAATAAGTTTGTTTGAAGGAGATCATTTTATTTATTTAATTCTTCATTGGAATAAAAAATAATCGATAGATAAATGCAGTGTTACATATAGTAAGATTTGTTGAATTATATATGTATTTTTTTTTTTTACATTCAAAGAGAACAGTGATGTCCTGCTCTTCATCAGCCTTTTTAATTCCCGAAATACATAAATATTGATTTCAGACATTTTTAATTATTTAACCTTGCCAATGGCATTCCGGTTGCCTTGAGCTCATTATTTATGGTTGATCACAATTATAGCTAATTTGTGAACATGGCTGAAAAGAGCCATCATTTAGGTATTTACAATGTCCAAGCTTTAACATTTTATGCTTGTTACTATGAGCCCCAAAAATCTGTCCTTTCGGGGATAACATTTTGTTGAAATGTCATTTACTGCTATGGGACAAGGTTTATATATTTATCTGCCTCGAACAAAATAAGCCGATTGCTGTGACTTTTAGGTTTAATTAGAATTAAGTAGATTACTTTAGTTAATGAACCTGGGAATGGGTTATAATTATTTCTAAATTAAATTGGGACCTCAGTCCACTTTGCGAAAAAGTAAAAGATAAAGGAGAATTAACTTTATTCTCATTATTGTAAATGCTATTGTGTGTGATTGTTCTGTATGTCCCTAAAATGTGTATTTAATAAAATATTATATGGTGTTAAAATTCTTGCTTAAAGGTAGTTCAGTAAATACAAGTGATGAATTCGAATCGTTATCACGTGTGTAGCTCTATTAAAAGTGTTATATATTCTTCTGCTACAGTTTATTGCGCAAATGAAAACATGTAGCTTTTACAAATGGAATCCCAGGAATTCAGAATGAATAAGCTCCCTCTCTCGGCCGACAAAAAAAAAAAAAAAATCTGAACGAAAAATAATTGACTTTGTTTGGGAATGGGGCAGGACCGCCCAAACCTTGGAAAGAATGGAGATGAAATATACAAACTTCCCTTTCGATAGATGAAGCCCCATGAGTTGGATTTGTGAGCGTTATTCCCCTACCTCCATAGTTTATAAATTAAATTGTGGGCGCCAGTTTTTACAAATCACTCCCATACTTTTTTCGTTTCCCTTACCTTGGCTATGGTGTAGTACTGTAGTAGTGAAAACGCTGCATACGTTGCACTAATGTCATTCATGATGCAAAAGGCAGGTTATAGCATTCACTGACAGCTAGACTCACAACTTTCTTCATCAATATAAAATAGATTCTTCCAATTAAAATAAAGTCCGTCACGCAGGGGCTGTGTGAAGCTTTACAATATATAAATCTGCATTCTTATAATACATTATACATAACACTAAACACCACCGTAAATATTAAGTGAACAAATACAAATGACAATGAGGAATCACTCAGTTAATTTGTATTATAATAACCTTCTCAACGGAAAGCATCTGAATAATAAACAAATATATCAGCTTATCTCTTATAGCTTAAAGATAGAAATATTCCAGTCCGGAAAGAGAGACAATTACTGAAATATATCTCACTTTAGTTTTATTGAAAACTATTTACTATATCTAGCGCTGCAATTAATAACGGACCAGAATCATTTTTAAATCAATTACTCCTATTCCAAATTTTATGTGTTTAGTAATCCAACAACAAAAAACAGGGGGCGGGGTCATCAGAATGTATTTGAATGTGTCTTGGAACGATTTCTTAAACACAATATTCGGTATTTCAGCTCGAAATAAGACAGTTGAAGACATGTAGGCTTATTCATAATGTGCAATGACAAACAAGGAAGATGAGAAATTAAAAAATTCAAATATCTCGGTTAATATTTGAGATAGAAAGTGATGTATATTACAAAATTTAAAGACAATTTAATTAGCAATACGCTTGACTACGTAGAATTTTTCCATCCGACTTTAGAGATATTTTAAATTTTCGAAATCCCCTATAACCCCCCCCCCCCTTCTTACTGGTTCGAGTACATCCTATAACGAACTTTATATTTCTTTTTGCGTAAAAGCTTGGTAACGAATCAAACAAAACTTTCGACCGTTCGAGCGTTTACAGAGAAATGCATATACATAATTTTGAACGGACCTCGTTTTCTACATCTCCGAGGTAGGATCGATGTACATTTGAGGGCGAAATAATTCGTCATGAGCACAACCTGAATAGCTAAAAAAATGCCTCTACCCTCCACAACTAGGATTTGTGTCCAAATTTTATAATCCATAGTAATTAACACATATTTCAATTTATTTTTATTTTTTTTCCACTATTGAAATTTCGAACAAGCATTATATTATTAATTTATATTTGGGGAAAGTCATTCCGCACATAGTTCGGCATAGCCTGATATATAATTCTGTTGAGCTGTAAACGCAGTTCAACAGAAACCTAATTAATGCATTATTTTTAGATCAGTGATATTTAGTTCATGTATTCTACATTGAAGATAATTTCTATCTGTATCTGATTCACTGGAGAATATTTCACTAATTTATCACCTTTTTGATACTTATAGTCTTCATCAAGCAGAAAGCATAAAATTGGCGCTATGAGTTTCCGGAAGTCTTTGTTCATTCATTCACTGAATTATGGACCATGCCCAGAATAAATAAATAAAAAAAGCTAATTAAAACTCATGCTTTTATTTGTAATAATTTATACATGCTAATTATTATTAAATACACAATTAACTACTGAATAAAATATGGGCATTGTATTGTACATTCATCGTGTTTAGCATATCATTTATTATACAGGCAAATCAAAATAGTAGTTATGAGGCGTTTCACTAGTAGTGTAGAATTACACTGTATTTTATATATATATATATATATATATATATATATATATATATATATATACACAAACATAAACATTAAAGGATCGACAAAGTGACAAAGGGAGCCTTCGGGGTTAATACGTGTTGGCCTTTCAAGCTTGCCTTCAGCCCTTATCTTGGTTATTATTCACTCCCATTATAGGGCGGGGTCATGCGACTCACTCTGACAGAAAATTTATTCAACCCTTGTTCAACCCCTAACGATATTCTCCCAGCCACACCTCTGTCACACTCACACCCCATCTAATTATTGCCTTTAGCATTTAATTATATCGCTCCATAAACGCAGAGAGTTACCTTTACTAGTATACTTTTTTTCCGTACGAAGAGCGTTGCTCAAAACTAGTGAACTTTAGTTCTAGCAAAATTTAGATATCAAGATGTAAAAAGTCAGGCCTCTGAAGATGGGATATATTCTTCAAATTTGTATATCATGAGTCACCAATAAAAACGAAATACATTCCTCTGTTAGATAATGGCCTTACATGATTCAATCTCTTTAGGAGACAATCATTTTAGTTGAGTGTTCGTGACCTCTACTCAGACGGAAACGATACTTTGGCACTGGGGGAGGTTGTTAACTTAAGTTATTAAGCGAAATAAGTAACCACTGTGAGGGAAGCCATAATATCATCTTTGTAGTGTAAACCCTTTTCTTAATCTACCAGTATCTCTTCGTTTCTATAAGTAGTTTTTACGTGTTGGAGAATGAAAAATCAGATTTTTCCCCCCTTTAAATAAAAGGAAAAGATTTACCTCCATTGAAGCCAGTAAAATAATGAATTTTGTCACAACGGAAGCTTAGCAGATTCCCCTTATATAGAGAAGACATGGAATTTATTTTGAAAATCATATATTATTTATAATACAGATTTAATCCAGGAGATACATGCCCTCAGCTCTAGTATACTATCAAGTATAACTGCTTATTGAGGCAAACTTTCAGTAATACTTCAGTATACGTTACACGTAGAGTCGTTTAGCCGAAATTCTTCAAGATGGAGGAAAATAGATAATTCTATTGATTTATGAAAACCGAAAATGTTCTTGGTCCATTTACTTCGAACAAGGAATTAAAATCAAATATAATTAATTCATTCATGAGAGTGTAATAGCAGTTTCCCTTAGGATATCCATTACTCATGATTGGATTTTTAAAAGTTTTCTTCAATTGTCCATCGATCCTACCCAGGAGATAACGAAAATGAGGACACACACACACATGTCTGCAGCCTCTCTAGTGGTCTCAATTTTTGTCTGGTCGTTACCAAACGTAATGCTTAAAGATTTATGCAAAAATGAAGGTCAAGTTCGTTAACGTCTAAAATCGGACCAGTTGGATGGAGGGGGAGAATGGTTTTCATTGAACTATTACTTTGTGAGACACTTGAAAAAAAACTCATGTGATAGTGTCATCAATTATGGTAATTCGTTCTTTACACGAAAATGTTTATTTGTTCAATAGCCGTTTCTGCCAACATTAAAGAACGTATTTGTTTTTGGTCGAAATCGAAACAGGAATAGTGGAGGTCTAGAGAGGAGGGGAATTAGAAAATTCCAAATATATCTGCCGTTATCATGAGTCGGATCGCATAATGTTCTTAAACTTTTCATTTTCCACAATTATTGTCCTATTGACATTTTGGTAACTCAACTAGTAAGCGGGTTCTTCATACTTTCTCGTTTCTTGCCTTTTCATTTACGTATAAATAGAGAATACGTGGTCAGATGAGATCACACGTATCTTATACCAGAACTTGGGTCCTTACCCAACTAAGTCTAAGTAGATTACTTGAGGCGTTTGGTTTCAAAACCAGGTACATCCGTTTTTTTCAAAAACATTTTTTTTTTTTAATTTTTCATAAGTTTTTAATGCCGGAAATGATGTATTGGACGCGTTCGTTCCAAAACCATCTAGATCCTTCCAAAATCAATACCAGCAGATAATGAAAAAAATGTGTTAAACTGACTTTCTTAGAAAATGAAATCTATTTTGATCAGTCCTGAAAAATGTTTGAAAATGGATGTACCTGGTTTTGAAACCAAACGCCTCACTTAGTTTACGCAGTGCCTGTGTTACGGACTTACAGTATATATCATCTTATTAAATTTACAGTTCGTATATTTGGAGTGATTCGGCCCCAGATCTTGTAATGGGTGAGCTGTTCGATATCCCTTGAGTTTGACATCCGTGGGTGTCTGAGTGAGTTTTCCTTGGAAATGTATATGCTACTTAATTTATCCTCCGTGAATAGTGTATGTACTAATGCGTGGAGGCGTATCGTATAGTGAGAGAGGAGCACGTCCATACGTCAATTATACACTGTGTATATGGAAGCGTGACGGTGTCGAGTTTCCCATAGCTCCCCGCTGAGATCATTCGATATGGCCTCCTACTGATGCAAAGCAGCCTCCCTTCACTCTTGTCTCTTTCAATTCTACAACGCTAACGGAAATATACATATCTAATTCTCTCTACTTCCGCCGTTCTACTCTTGTCTGATTTCTCTGGGAAGGGCCTAAGACTCCTTTGTGCTTTTCAGGGCCTGCCCGTTAGTCCCATCTCGTATTCAGGTTTTCTTCTCCTGAAATTGCCTACTTGCTTCAGAGGAAATGGTGTCTCCATGTTCCTCGTAGACGGTCAAGAGTTTTCAATTGGCTTGCTAAAAGCAACCTCAGCAATACTGCAACTAGAGTCAAAAGTCCGTCACGCAGGGGCTCCGTTAACTAAGCAATTTTCCCTCGAGACGTTTTACAATATATAAATCTACACAATTCTTACCCTTATCACCACCGTGAAAATGGAAATGAAAAAATGTTCAGTTAATTTTAATAACCTCCTAACGGAAAGCGTCTGAATTGTAAACCAACAGGTCTGCCGACCCCTCAGAGCTGAGCAGATACATAGAAATACTCTTCACAGAAAAGAAAAGCATTTACTCAAATATATCTGAATATAACATTAATTTTTTTGAGTATTGTTTACTATATCTAGTACTGTTATTTATTATAAATCTGAATAATGTTTGTCCCAACCACTCAAATTTTAGCAGGGAAGGGGGATCAACAGAACTTATTTGAATGTATCTCGTATGACAATATTTAGCATTTAAGCTTCGAACAAAGTGGTTTATTACATAAAAGAGTATTGTTTATGGGACATGAGTAGAAGTGGGGGTTTGCTGAAGGCCGAAAACTGAAACATGCTAATATTCAAGAAAGAGAAAAAAATGTATGCAACAATATTTATAGTACATGTAATTTGAAATTAGATTGGTTCTATACGTTTGTTTGCATCAGACGTATAGTAACGGGGGTATATCGATTTTCCAAAATCCTCCCTCAAAACCCCACAGCCTCCCACTGGTCCGATTTCAACCATTAACGAACTGGATATTTCTTTTTACAAAAACAACAATTAAATATCGAGTGAAGACTTTTTTCGAATATCGCGTCAGGAGTGCCATCTCAGAAGCTGATTTTCTTTAGGGGAAATCTGCCATAATTGCAGTCAAGTAAAGACTGACGAGAAATCGCCAATGACTTTAAATGTTGTCGAGAACAGTCGGAAAGTATGAGCAATAGTGTTACATCTAGAGTAACTGGACCTTACTATAGACTCCACAGTGGGTAACCACTAGTGGTCTTACACAAATAAAAAAAAAGTGTACCAGGAAAACAGGGAATTATATGAGCCGTGCTGAGATCACATTTCAATGTCTGAGGAGTCTATCACGCAGGGACTGCGTTAACTAAGCAGATTTCCCACTTGCAACACGTATTTCCATTTATTACAGAACTTCAATTTCAATTAAAATTTCAAAGAGAACAATATTTGGTAATTAAGCTTCAGATAAAGTGCTTCGTAACATAACAGTTTATTCTTCATATGACATGAGTGGGGATTTACTGAAGGCTGAAAATTTAAAAATTGTTAATAGGCAAGATATTGAAAATACGTCATAACAACATTTATAAACATTACATCTGCAATCTGATTGGTTCTAACAGTTACATTAAATAAAAAAAAAATAAGGCGAAAACATATTTGAAATTTCAGATTACTCATACTGAAATTATTATATTATAATAGCTCCTAGGCATGAGAGAGAGAGAGAGGGAAAAATTATTTTTGGGGAAACAGAATTAAAATAAAAAGGGGGCGCAATTCACGCTTGATATCGGAATAAACATTAATTCAGTTTACATTTACTTAATATAACTATATGGTAAGCAGAATTAAACAGTTGATAAACTGTAGTTAAATAAGGGAATGTAGAAAAAAAAACACAATGTGAAGACAATGGAAAGAATGTACATTCAGACTTGCAGTCAGTCATTTGCTAAGGCACTTTCAATCAGTAGAAATTTGATAAAAATAAAATCACTTCATGAGTGCAACCTGAATAACTGATTTTTATTAAGGTAAATCAGCTAATAAGCAGTCTAAATACCACTTTAATTTCTATCAAAACGTCTCTGGGGTTCAATTTGACATGACACCAACTTTAGCTGAAGTTTTAAGTTATTCCGAGTAAAGTCAGTTTAATAAGATTGTATCTTATTACTTATACTTAGAAATTCGTTCAACAAAATCTATAATTTAAATAGTCACCTCTAAGTAAACGTAAATCACATTAAAGTAAGTGTTTTAAAATACAGTAGAAGTTTACTTTAAATGTTCTTAGTCGAGATCTTTAAGAACTATGGCTTCCTTGTATTATTAAATGATCATACTCTTTCGTCACATCCGAAATTCATTCCCCGTTATCCATTTGCAAATAATACACTAAAATGATTCATTACTGTGAACACACTGGGTATTACAAGCAACGCCTAATGTACTTTTCAAAGTGATAATTTTAGACTCAGGGACTTATTGAGAAATTTATTCCTGCTCAGAAGACCAACTGGCATATAAGTGCCGTCAGTTGGAGTAAGAAACGGAAAAAATTCAATATTAGATGTGATAAAAAAACATGGACAACTTCGGGTTCAGGATCTGGAGATGAAAGCTTCCCTAATATTGGTTTTGATTTTCTGGTATTTTTTTATATTCATTTTTTGCTCATTTTTTCTGTTTCCCTCCAGCTCCAGGCATTATCCCTTCGAAACGGAAGAGAGATGTATTATTCCAGATTTCATTCCATGTCTGCATAATGCTCTTCAAGATTTGACCAAAATATTAAAGAATATTTTCTTTTAAACCATCAGTATGTGGCATTTATAGCAGTATTCGTTTAATACAAATATTTTAGCAGATTTCCCTTGAGGGAAATCAGCTATTGAGGTTGTACTCATGACGGAATTTTCAAAATTTTTCTTCAAATGTCCATCGATCCTACCTAGTAGATGACGAAAATGAGGTCCGTTCAAAAATGTATATATATATATATATATATATATATATATATATATATATATATATATATATATATATATATATATATTTGTCTGTTACCGCTCTAGCGGTCGCAATTTTTGTTTGATCGTTACCAAACTCGATATTTAGTCGTTTTATGTAAAAAGAAAGATCAAGTTCGTTAACGGCTGAAATCGAACCAGTGGGAGGGGGGGGGGTTTAGAGGGGAGGATTTTCGAAAATTCGAAATTTCTCCGTTACTATACGTCGGATCGAAAAATTGTACAGAGTCAATCTTATTGCAAATTAAATTTACTATAAATATTGTCATATACATTTATTTCCTATCTTGAATATTAACCGAGATATTTGCATTTTTCAGTTTTTAGCAAACCGCCACTTCTACTCATGTTACGTAAACAATACTCTGCTACATAATAAATCACATTATTGGAAGTTTAAATACCAAAAATTGTATTCAAGAGACCTTTATTATACGAGATACATGAAAATATGCCCTGGTGACCCCCCCCCCCATCTTAATGTTTTGGACTACTAAAATTTTATTGATTGAGATAACAATTATTCTGACTCATTATTAATTACATTACTAGATATAGTAAATAGTTCTCAATAAAATAATGTGTTATATTCTGATATATTTCAGTAATTGTTTTTCTTTCCGGTGTGAGCCGGCCCGGCCCGTTTGTTTACATTTCTAACCTAACGCTTCCTGTCGGCAGGTTATTGAAATTGGATGAAACATTTCTTATTTCCGTTTGTATTTATTCATGGTGGTGTTGTGTTAGCAGTATGTATATTTATCTATTACTAAACTTCCCGAGGGAAATCTGCTTAGTTTACGCAGCCCCTGAGTGACGGACTTTTTCTTGTTGACACCATTGATTGATTCGTTTAATTATTTATTATATAATGTTTACCATTCTTAATAAACGTAAGAGAACCTTTAACTTATGCATCATACGTTCATTTCACTATTCTTTGTTTAAACAAATATTAAATAAAAAAATTTAATAATTTAATAAATTTTAAACTAAAATAAAATTAAAAAGAGTATAAGTAATAATGGGCTGTCATCAATAGAAATATAAAGGTTATACGGTGAAAAAAGTAATAGTCACTAATTTTGATAGTATGTTGCAGCAATTATTTCAATAGCAACCGAAATTTGAAAACAATTATGTTATTTTTGCAAGCATATGCACGCCCATATTTGTAATTCTTGTAAATATAATTTTAGAGGGGCTCAGGTTAGCCGTGTGAGTTAAGGCGTCGGATCGAAAAAGTGTTTAGAAAACAATTTAATTGCAAATCGAATGATCTATAAATGCCACTATACACATTTTCAGTATCAATATTAGACAAGGTATTTGGATTTTATAGATTTTGGCATTCAGTAAACCTCCACTCCTGCTCCATTTATATTAACAATAAGTAGTTATATCATGAGCCACTTGATTCCAAGTATGAATACGAATTATTGTTTACATTGAACTTTTACTTTGTGAGGTTCCTGCAAATAAGTTGTGGCCGTCCTCACCGCCTGCCTACATTTATTTATTTTATTAATGTTTTTCTAAAAATCATATGTTTTTAATTATTAACTTTTTTTTACCTTTTTCCTTAACCTTGTTCATGTATTCATTCCGTCATGTTCTGTACACAATAAATAACCTATAAACCCACTTCGTACCTTTCACATTAACTCGCCATAAAGTTATTTGATAGCGTCATCGATTAAGATTTTCGTTTTTTGTTTTTTTTTTCAGGAATGGGGCAATAAGAAATACATAATTAATAAATAAATCGTATAAATAATTGAAATAATAATAAGGGTACCTGTAACTAATTGATGCCGCTGAGGTCATGATTAGCTCGTGGCTTCAATCTGTACTTAATACACAGGGTTAACTGCTCCTTCTGAGTCAACAAGATCGTGGTTGTTTGGCGAAAGATGAAAACAGAGGAACCCAACTTGTAGATTTCCCTACAATAAGTAGAGATAGAGAGTTTATGCAACGACCCCTAGTAGTTTGTTGTGTTCTAAGCCAGTCATTGTTATGACGTTGATGGTGCGTAACAAGATGGACGGTTTCCTTATAGACAGGAGTTTGAATGGACCTCATTTTATCATGTGTAACGCAGACTTAAGTAATCAGCATACAGCTTGGTCCAGTCTAGTCTGTAGTATGTTTACTCATTTTTTTCTAGTTGCTTGTAAATTATTGAACGATGCTTAGAAAAATAAAACTGAGTACTACATCAGTGGAGTTCAGTCAGCGGTGACCAACTCCAAGTTTAAACTTATAATCTGACTTGGAGAAATACTTTTGAATAATAGACTTGTTATGTGTTCTATAGATAATATAAGCATCCATTAGTTGGGAAGGGAGTCGAACCCTGTTAGGTTCCATTCTCTAGTCATGAATATGCATCGGCCATCAAGGTACGTCAAGTCATCTAGCTCATCTCCTCTGAAAGGTAGATGTGCTCTACGAGGAATGCATCAAAGTAATCGGCGCTCGTATACGATATTTAAATGATAGCGAATTTCCTTTGACGAAATAAAGGGAAAACGCGTTCTGATGATGTTCTGATGATTCATTCTCTGAAAAACGTCTTCAAATGTCCCTACAACTCCCAATTATTAGATTTACACTTTGTAAAAAGAACTACAAGAATATTTGTCGCAGTATAAATGGGCATTCCAAAATGTATTGCCTTAATACGGACATATACACATTTTTATCGCCACGTTTGAGAAGACAGACTTAGAGCTAAGATGCCCACAAACGAAACTACCGCTCACACACTCATACACTCTACATTTGATAGGAGATCCTAAATGAAAAGTTAGGACTTCAATTACGCATTTCAAAAGAAAAGCTAAAGAAAAAAAGAGATACGAAGAAATAAGTAATCAAGTACCACTGCAAAACTATAAAATTTTCATTCACATAAATAATATTATGTGTTCCTCTTCTCACCTTCCCACTCAACTTTTACCCTGTGTTATGTTAATGTTATTTAATAATAACCACTCTATGCTACTATGGCTAATCGGGATGGGATATCAACAGGTTTACACCCCTTTCTTGCCAGGTTAGGAAAAATGGTTTTATTTAGCGAAAACGCCTGTGCTATGTTGCCAAAAAATTGCTTGGTAAGTGAGCTATCATTTAGAGTCTTTTCAAAGAATTTACATTTTATAGTACTTATATAGTAAACCAGTAATTATAAGTAGGCAAACCATGAAACCGTAAGAAAGGAAAAGAAAACTATATGAATATACAATAGATGATCAAAAAACATTTGAATATGTGAGATCAAATGCAATTCTCTCATTATTTGGAGTCGTGCCTTTACTCCTATTTCTAACTGTCTGATTAGAATATACGGAATTGATTTAGATCTCAAAAAGACCTACTCGCAGGGGCTACGTTAACTAAGCACATTTCCAACGTGCGCCACGTAGTTGCATTTATCTCAAAACTAAAAAGTTCAATGAAAATAATATTTGGTATTTAAGCTTCAAAAAATATGCTTCATAACATAATATAATATTGTTAATATGAAATGAGTAGGAGTGGGGCTTTACTGAAGACCGAACACACAAAATGGAAATATCTCAGTTAATAATCAAGATAGTGAAAAAATGTACATAACTACATTTATAGAACATTACATTTGCAATAAGATTGGTTCTATGCAATTGTTCAATCCAACGATATATATTAAGAATATTCGAAATTCTCCCCCTCCCTCTCTTCTGATTTCAGCCGTTAACGAACTTGATCTTTCTTTTTGCATAAAACGATTACATATCAAGTTTAGTAACGATAAGACAAAAATTGCGACCGATATAGCGGTAACAGACATATATATATATATATATATATATATATATATATACACACACACACACATATATCTAAATGTGTATATATATATATATATATATATATATATATATATATATATATATATATATATACAGTTTTGAACGGGCCTCATTTTCGTCATCTCTCGGGTAGGATAGATGGACATTAGAAGAAAAATTTCGAAAATCGCGTCATGGACACGACCTCAATAGCTGATTTCTCTTAAGGGAAATCTGCTAAAACGTTCCAAAATGATGAGCTTGCTATATATAAAATTGTGTAGCATAACTATTACCACTTATTTCGGAGAGTTAGATTTTCCTGGGTGATTAAAATAGAACAGTAGAAGAAGTAAAAAGCATTACGAAGAGCTATGCAATATTATATTACAAAATACTAGTTAGAAAAATATATACGTTCTTACAAATGCTGAAAGCATAATCAATTTCTTTAACACGGGCTTTCTCTTTTGGACATTTCCCGAGGTAATTAAACACCATTCTAAAAATAAAGTAGTCACGAGCTTTAATGAGTTCCAGAAGTTTCCTAGAGAATTTACCTCTATTTACATTTTAAACTGAATTAAAACAGGGAATTTTTTTGTTTTCACTTTTTGAGACTTTATAAACTAATAAAACTTTTACGTTGTCTCAGAGAGTAACTTTGGACTGATTTTTTATTTATGAACAGGAGAGTGAATCAAGTTGGGTGAAGGCGTACGAATAACCGGCTGAGTATTATGTGCAGTAGATTTCACTGGTTCATTTCGTAATAGCAATAAGCAAATTATATCTTCATAATCTAAAGGCTACGCCTTGTAGTTGCAACCATTGTGTTCTTTCAAAAGTTGCACTTTTCACATTACTATACTCACCGAAGCCACAAGACGCTAGAGGCTCCTCACTTCCCTATGCCCAAGGACCTAACCTTCGAATATATGTGATGAAATCCTCCTGCCTTATTATGTGCCTTAGAAGTTTAACTCTCCCTTTTTCCATGGCCTAATACAAGATTTTTGTTCTAACTACCATGTTGGATTTTTTTTTGGTGTCCATCTTGTTCTTGTGTTTCTGCACCATATCCGCATTTCTACTGCTTCCAATCTATTGTATTCCATTCCAGTCCAATTTTCTCCTTCATAAATCATCTGTACAGTTCATAACGAAAGACTTAGCAACATTTTTCTGGTATCCATGGTTATATGCTTATTTGTTAAAAGACTCGATTTGTTTTGGAAGAATATATATACTCCTCTCCCGTACATATATATTTATTTATTTTGCCCTCCCCTATTTTATTTTATATTGTGAGCTTATATGATGATGTATGTGAGCCTAATTGGTTTGAATTTACTTTACACTGGAATCCTCACTAGTGTGGTTTTCATTAAAATATAAAAAATAAACCCCCATGCACGAGCTTTAGGGAACTGTTTTAACTTGTAGAAATACCCCTATCATGTCCATAGTATGACTGGCTGATATAGCCTGAAGTTGCATTAATTAACCAAGATATCATGGAAGCCTGTAACTCCAGAAGAATGAAATTTATATTAGAGAAAATTGCCTTTCTAAATATACTGGCCAATTAGAATGTATTCTACTGTTGTGTTTGTGAAAATAATACTCCTGAAATAATATCTTCTGTATCTCTCAAGTACAATATAAATCAATCTTTAAAAGGCTTTTAGGAGAAAAAGAATGGGTGAGCTTTGAAGTAGTGAATAGCTTTGTTGCTGACGAAATTGTTTGTTTTGCTGATATTATAGCGTTTTTCAAGGATGGGAAATTGTCAATTATTCTAGATCTTACAAGCAGGTTGAAAAACACATTTAGGACCACAGAACAGATTTCTTGAAGCAAATATGTAAATAATAATTCCTCCTTTAAAAATGATTTTAATGTTTGGTACGTGAGAGCTGATTGTACGTGATTCCAATTATACGACGAACGTTGAACAAATGAATTTTTATAGGGTTTTAAAATAAAAAAAAACTCTAATCATGAGGGGCTCTAGAATATTAGCTCGACTTGGAATACATGATTGTAATTTATATAGTGTTTGAAAACAGTTAAAGTGCGTCGAAATAACATATATTCAGTTATTATTTGGTTCTATTTTGTTATTAATTTTAATTACATTTAACTAATTTCATTTTCCCGTTTATTATTTATCTCTCTTTTGGAAACAAGGCAATTGTCGCCAATACAAATTCTATTCTGTTGGAAGCACTGGCTTTCTTGATATCTGAGTTAATTAATACCATTTCAATCTATATCAATCAGCCTTAATATGGACTTGCCTGGGTCATTTCTTCAATTTAAAAGACTTTCTTAAGTGCATGGGGTTTGATTTAGTTCCTTTTTATTTATTTGAATAATAGCCATTTTGGCAAGGATCCAGTCTAAAGTAAATTCAAACCAATTAGGCTCAAATACAATAACTAAAATGAGTATCATCATAAATATACTATTTCGCTACTCGACATAGTTGAAAAGCTAAACTTATTTCAAACTTCAATCACGAAAAAAAACTTTCTCATTCAAAGTCACGGAATCTTGCACTTTTTGTAATCAGTTCATCCCTAATTGCCTGTAACATATACTTCTCTTCTGTGAGAAGCTCATCGAACCCAGAAATAAATATCTACAAACACTTTCCTCAGCAGTCAGTGATGTGCATAAAATTGAAGAGATACTTAGTATCGATAGCCTCGAAAAACTACACAAGATTTACTGCTTCATCACGTCAGCATGCAATACTCTGGAATCTATAGGTGCTGATGGACCACACTATACTTAAATGTTATATGTTACGACGGAAAAGGGTTTATAGAATGATTTTAGTTATCTCTCATATTATAAACCTACATATTTCAAATTAAAATAAATAATTCTTTGTTTTAATGTTCTTTCTACAGGTAAGCATGTACCATATTTGATGGTATATTTTATTTCCTCACTAAATGGTATATCTTACTGCCGAATTCCCTCGCAGTATCACTTCCTTTATTTTTAAGTAATTATTCTGCCATGTTATTTTGAACTTTGCCCAGAGAATGGAATGGTTTTGTTTTTTTTTTCAACTCAGAAGGAAGCCTTTGACGGGAACAGACTTTAGTCGTAACTTCAGACTTGGAAGTGTCCGCTGTGGGTTTATACCTCTGATTCTCAGAACTAGTTTTAATTCGCACGATAAGTCTGACATTATCTTGCGTAATGTGGGTAAACCAACTTCAATGTAAAATATTGAGTGGACTAAAAGTTCTTATGCATTACTAATGAATAATACTAAGTTCATTAAGTCTCTTAGGCAAGCAGAATTTACTGCTTACGAGAAATCGCAGGCTTTGTATCAAGACTTCTGGATATAGAGTTGATTAAAGATGGCGAGGGCATTAGCCTCGATATTTGATTAGATCGAAACCTGTGGACATTTGATTGAGGTTTTGTGGCCAACAAACCACAAAGGTTCATCAAGCCATGGCTAGCAATCTCTGTAATTTCCTGTATCACTCATGTTCTGGCACTTGTTGCAACATTCCTACTCATATTCGCCGATCAGTATACAGTATTATTCAAATATTAAATATCAATAAAATAAAGGTTATTTTTCATTTTCCTCCTGCGCCCGGTCGAGCATTTACTCCCTTTTATCCCTTATTTCATTTTAAGAGAACATCAGAAACGTGGCTAAACTGAGCTTTTTCTAATGAATTGGTCTATTTGTTTTATACATACATCATATAAAATTTACCGTCAATTTTGTATGAGTTTGGTAAACAATAAATGAGAGATCTAGAATTCTTGTAGCCCACGTAAAAAAGTTAAAAATAAAGAGTTTTTATTTTTTCTAGTTGACATACACGTTTGTTCTTTACTCAATGATAACGATTGTGATACGATTTACATTACAAACGGCTCGAGTTAGCCATGTGAGTTATGTAGTCAGTTTCAATGTCATTTGGTACAACTAGAGTGCTATGTTCGATACTCACCTGGGCAATAGGTTTTATTTAAGTAACATCCTGGATAGAAGACGTGGCAACCTGTAGATAACCCGTCCCAATTTCCTATAATAGCGAATAGTAACGTTAATAGTTAACTATAACGCAAACGGGTTGTGACTGTTACAACTCAAAACTAGCCTCTCATATTCAAGTGAAATTCTTTTCACGCAATATCACAATGCGTCACCTAAATCGAATCTGGTCTTAGAGACTTCAAAAGTATTCATGGAAAGCCCCCGTGTAATATTTCTCGTCTATTAATGACGTATGAAGAGTTATGCGACTTTGGCGATACCGGGAATCTAAATGTCAAAATCTCTAATTCATTTCTATGAATCGTAATCAATCACGTGGTTTTTCTGACTTACCACTTGGCCAAGCCTAGTTAGAAGACATCTGACAGCATTCGCGAAGAAATACTTTTTACCTTAATTAGTTTATTGACTGGAGGAATTTCTAAAGTGGTCCAGCCTGTGTTATTTACCGCACACCTGTCCTGTACACAATGGTAGAACATAGAATGACAGTTGAGGTCATAGATCTCAATAAACGTTCATCGTATCATCTATTGGTTCTTTTAGACTTTGTGGCAAGGGACAAACTCTGTTATCAGTGGGGTGGGATAGGTATTGGCTAATATAAAGAAGTAAACATATTCCAAAAGCACTACTCATAACTTGAATACATACTGATTGTTGGGTAGAGTTATAATAACGAACAAAAAAAAATAACAAAAATTACGCCAGGCTCTAATCTGGTCAAATTAGGGAAAATGAACTATACATACGTTTAAACAAAGGTAAATCATTAAAATAAAATAGCCTGTGTACTTTGGACCAATCATATCCAGATCCTAGCGATTAGGAAGATGTGAGAGGGGAAGGAAATCAGGATAGGGGGAGAGATTAAACGGGCATCTTGACACTTTCTTGAGATAGATAATTCCAGCCTGAGTGCTCAAGAGGACAAAGGAAAGGTCTCGGCTAACAGCTGCATAGAAATACGGAACGCCCAATGTACTAACATTTCGTCACTGGGCTTCTTATACATTCAGCTTTTTAACGTAAGGGAGACGGATTCACACAAAGTAAAAGAGAAGCTATATGCAAATAAAGCCAAATAACATCGGGGACTCACGTGCCTTGTAATGACAGAATAAGATGATGTCGCAAACAAATCTCAATGGGGGATGAGGCAGTTTCCGGAAAAGGACGGCAGTGCGCTTTCGATGCAGTGCATCATCGTCAGTGCCCTAACGCCCTGCATGTTGGCATGACGGGCCCTAGGACCAGACTCTTACATGAGTCTGAGTTCTTCAGGTCAACCAACCAACCTTGGAAAAATATTTGAATTATAAAAAAATGTAGAGCTCTTAAGATAGCAAGTGAAGTTGTGTTGGCGTAGGTTAGGTATAACTACTAATCTATTCTTCCCGTCTCTGTTTGCATCTTTTGTTATATTACAGAGAACCTGGGGAGGTACATCTCTCGGAGACATTTTCTCTTGATTAGCTATATAGATGCCGGAAATTAAAAGAGTGATAAGACGACTCCACTGGTGTAGAATGTGTATACGATTTATGAGGAACATTTTATGGCAGTGATAAAATCTGTAAGAAAAGACCACCGGACCTACGGCAATAAACGTTCTCTCTCTCTCTCTCTCTCTCTCTCTCTCTCTCTCTCTCTCTCTCTCTCTCTCTCTCTCTCTCTCTCTCTCTCTCTCTCTCTCTCGCACACTCTCTCTCTCTCTCGCACTCTCTCTCTCTCTTGCTCTCTGTCTCTCTCACACTCTCTCTCTCACTCTCTCTCTCTCTCTCTCTCTCTCTCTCTCTCTCTCTCTCTCTCTCTCTCTCTCTCTCTCTCTCTCTCTCTCTCTCTCTCTCTCTCTCTCTCTCTCTCTCTCTCTCTCTCTCTGTCTCTCTCTCTCTCTCTCTCTCTCTCTCTCTCTCTCTCTCTCTCTCTCTCTCTCTCTCTCTCTCTCTCTCTCTCTCTCTCTCTCTCTCTCTCTCTCTCTCTCTCTCTCTCTCTCTCTCTCTCTCTCTCTCTCTCCCTCTCTCTCTCTCTCTCTCTCTCACTCTCTCTCTCCCCTCTCTTTCTCCCCCTCCCTTCCAATTGCTTATTGACTCCCCCAGGGGTAGAGTGTTGGGTTTAGGGGGCGGAATAGTAAGACAAGTTATCGGTAGCTCATTAGCCTGTAAGTGGCCATTAGAGAAGGGTCTAAGGGTTTCAGGGGTGGCTTTTACCCCCTTCCAGTACTCCACCTTATGGCTCCTGGCCAGCCCTCAGCCCGATCACTCTAGCTACGCTACCTTAATCCTACAGTTCTCAAACACACCTTCTTATACTCACTATCACAACGAGGCTACTTCACTTAGACGCCGTTTATCTCAATAAAATAAATAAATCAATGAAATAAAGTGGTTGGGACCACCAGTATAGATGACAATGTTGTCATATCTGTCGGTGCATACCGCCGTCACTGGCCGATGGTCGCGTACAGTTGGCATCGTGCTATAGATGCAAAGGCACCATCTTCAAGCCGTCTGGAGTACAGCTCTAGTCGGCAAGAAGATATGGTGCTTTTGCATCGAAAGCACTTGCCAACTGGTCTCGACCTACAGCCAGTGACGACGGTATGCACCCAGGATATGACAACAAATAAATAAATGTCAGTCACTCGGGGGCGGCGTACACTACGCAGATTCCCCTCGCTCTTGTATAGCACACTAGAGGTCACATATTCTCTAGGTCTTTGTAAAAAACCAATCAGTAGAAGAAGTGGGGTGGTTGGAGGTGTGGGGGCTACCGAAGGCCGTAAAGAAGAAAGTACAAATAACTTGCTTGATAGTTAATTTATGAAGACATAAATAAAAAGCAATTGTAAAAATTAAATAACAATAGTTTAAAAAGATTGGCTCTGTAATATTTTACGATCAGACTCATTATAACCAATTTTTGAATTTCTCCTTCCTCTAACCCACAACTATTCCATGTGCAATTTCAGCTAATAACAAATAGGATGATCAGTGTTGACTGAAACGGTTATCGAGTATGCTCATATAATCATTTTCAAGTGAGAATTGAATGCAAAATGT
Source organism: Riptortus pedestris (assembly GCA_019009955.1). Classification (NCBI taxonomy): domain Eukaryota; kingdom Metazoa; phylum Arthropoda; class Insecta; order Hemiptera; family Alydidae; genus Riptortus; species Riptortus pedestris. The sequence goes on along the minus strand of CM032229.1, from coordinate 31,929,675 downwards.
ATTCACTGAGTGCGTTAGTTTTGTTTTTTGTTCCCTACTCCTCCCCGAATATAATTGCTCTGAAAAAGGAACCCAAAATTAGAGCATACAAAAAATAAACTCCTCTTTCCGTAGGATTGAGAATTTATTAGACATTAGAGAGTAACATTTTTGGGTAATTCAATTTCCAATAAGATCTGTTATATACATCTTTCCAATCTGACGTAAAATAAAGAAGATTTTTGAAATTTGGCGATAACAGTAAACAAAATAGATATATTTGGAGCGGACCTCATTTTTGTCCTCTTCTAGGAATGATAGATGGGCATTTGAGGAAATTTTTCGAAATTCCAGTCTTGACTTCTATAGCTGATTTCCGTTAAGGATAATCTGCTAAAATCATTGTATCAGAGTAACTAAGACTTAAGACAAATCAGCTATCAAGGTTTTACACATGAAGCTATACTTGACAAATTTCCACAAATATACATCTATAATAGCCTCAAGTGGACGAAAATGACGTCCATCCATGATTTAAAAAAGGACACTTTTTGCTAGTATTAAAATGTTATTCCAGTGGCTAGCATTAGAAGGCCAAGCGTCATCATCAGTCATCTGCTAAAATCAATACTCACAAAACAGAAAATAGAAAAGTATATATTGTCGATTTAAAAAAAACAATTACATGTAATAACAATAAATGTTTACAAAATTAGCAATAAAGAGGTATAAATCTTGTCATTTTGTTAATTTTAGGGTTGGCTCCCAAATGACCAGAAGTATTTCGGAAACTAGGAATTTAAATAAAAAATGGACAGAAAAACTTTTTTTTTTCTTTTTCTTTGATATATATATATAAACAAGAAGAATAAGTTCGCTTGAATGCATGATGGCCGTTCGTTATTAAGAGACATCTTATTTGCCCAGGTTCTGAGATTTGAGGTTATGCTTGGCCATTCACCATCACTTACACAGAATTTTAAGTCAAGTGAGAAGCTCCAAAGTTATAGTATAATAACAAATGTGTATTTGAATTACTAAACTGTCTCTCAAGCTCTGGGGCGCATGAAAATTTAAGTACTTTTAATCGGGTCATATGATTTATTCAGATTCGATTAAATCTAGAGACTACATTAGTAAAACTATATAGCAACTGATGAATTATTTCAATTGATTTAAACAGAGTTGAGTGGAAATATGTGTTCTATTAGAGTTTGTTATAGACACTTAAATGGAGCAGTGTGATTAAACGGTGCCTAGAATCTGTATCTAATTTGCTTCGTCTGTTATATCTCAGACTCCACGATTGTTTGTACTTCAGATTTCCTATACTCTGTTAGTTTAGTGCTTGTTATTAGCCAGTGAACTTTCTCCTATCTGATTCCCCTGATCTAGATCGGAATTCCCTCTAGGACTTCTGGAATCGGAAGCTGTAAAGAAATGTTGTTATAATACTCCAAACAATATTAAATGCTACCATAAATAACGTTAATTCTGATACAAATAATTTTTTAGCAGGTTTCCCTTAGGGGAAATCAGCTATTGAGGTTTTACTCTTCATGAGATTTTCCAAAAATGTCTTCAAATGTCTGTCGGTTATATTCAGGAGATAACGGAAATGCGGCCCGTTCCAAATGCTACTTATAAATATTTGTCTGTTAACGTTGCACATGTGTGATGAGAGATCACACCCGCCGTCATTCAAAAAATATATAAGAAAACATATACAAGTTATTCGTTAATGCCTTTTTTACACAAAAAATAAAACGAGAGATACTGAATTATTTAAAAAAATATCCAATAATAAGTAACTATGAAGAAAATCTGAAACAGATAAATAACTTCAAGTATTTTTCTGGAAAACTGTTTATCAAGTGGTTAATATAAAATATTAAGAGGTATCAATTCTATCCGGTCTGCACAGACTATCAAAAAGTTAATTTAATGGTACATTGTTTGGAATTCTATTTCCAGATAGTGATGATTATTTTATCCAACAGAATTCGTAATTTTAATTTCTACAACTAGATGCCTACTTGATCATATCCATAAACTTAATTTTTGACATAAGAATATACTTTACCGATTTGCATTATTCATTACATTATTATAGACGGACTCATTAAATAAAATCATTAGCCCCTCCCTTGATAGAAAAGGAGGAATTATTATTTACGTATTTGCTTAAAGAAATCTGTTCTGTGGTCCTAAATGTGTTTTTTCAACCTGTTTGTAAGATATAGAATAATTTTCAATTTCCCATCCTTGAAGAACGCTTTAATATCATCAAAACAAACAATTTCGTCAGCAACAAAGCTATTCACTACTTCAAAACTTTATTTTTCACCTAAAAGCCTATTAAAGATTGTTTTATATTGTACTTGAGAGATACAGAAGATAAAGGAGTATTATTTTCACAAACACAACAGTAGTATATATTGTAATTGGCCAGTATATTTAGAATGACAATTTTCTAATATAAATTGTATTCTGTTTGAATTACAGGCTTCCATGATATCTTGGTTAATTAATGCAACTTCAGGCTATATCAGCCAGTCATACTATGGACATGACCGGGGTATTTCTACAAGTTAAAAAAGTCCGTCACGCAGGGGCTGCGTAAACTAAGCAGATTTCCCTCGTGAAGTTTAGTAATAGATAAATATACATACTGCTAACACAACACCGTGAATAAATACAAACGGAAATAAGAAATGTTTCATCCAATTTCAATAGCCTGCCGATAGGAAGCGTTAGGTTAGAAATTTAAACAAACGGGTCCCGCCTCACACCGGAAAGAAAAACAATTACTGAAATATATCAGAATATAACACATTAATTTTATTGAGAACTATTTACTATATCTATTACTGTAATTAATAATGAGTCAGAATAATTGTTATCTCAATCAATAAAATTTTAGTAGTCCAAAACTTTAAGATGGGGGGGGGGGAGTCACCAGTGCATATTTGCATGTATCTCGTATAATAAAGGTCTCTTGAATACAATTTACATATATATATATATATATGTCGAAAAATGTCGAAAATTCCGTCATGAGTACAACCTCAATAGCTGATTTCCCTTAAGGGAAATCTGCTAAAAGGGTGTTAACCTGTAGGTAGCCTTTCCCCATTAACCATTGAAGCAAAAAGTGGATGTTAATAAATAACAAAATTAATCATACATATTGCACATTTACACATATATTCATTCTATAATAATAATCCTCTCATATTATTAGTTAAATAATACTCTTTTCGCCTGCATAAATACTTCTTCCTTGTGATATTAATGAAGACCTGATTGAAGATGTGTGATTTTTTATTAGCAGATTTCCCTTAAGGGAAATCAGCTATTGAGGTCGTACTCATGACGCGAGTTTCGAAACATTTCTTCAAATGTCCATCGATCCTACCCAGGAGATGACGAAAATGAGGTCCGTTCAAAATTTTATATATATATATCTATATATATATATATATATATATATATATATATATATATATATATATATATATATATATATTTGTCTGTTAACGCTCTAGCGGTCGCAATTTTTGTTTGATCGTTACTAAACTCGGAATTTAATCGTTTTATGTAAAAAGGAAGATCAAGTTCGTTAATGGCTGAAATCAGTCCAGTGGGAGGGGGGGTTTAGAGGGGGGATTTTCGGAAAATTCGAAATATCTCCGTTATTATGCGTCGGATCGAAAAATTGTATAGAATCAATCTTATTGCAAATTAAATTATCTATAAATATTGTTCTATACATTTATTCCCTATCTTGAATATTAACCGAGATATTTGCATTATTATTAAATTTGGGCCGATAACGGATTTTTGAGTTTCCCGCCAAAACCTAGTTCGGCCCTTTGCCGTAAGTGTTGGGCTCTTGTATGGAGATTTCTCTATTGTGTTACTTCACGTGGGAAATCTGCTTAGTTTACGCAGCCCCTGCGTGAAGGACTTTTTTTTATAGTTTCTTACGGTCCCCAAACGGTTTGAGAAATCTCAAGAAATTTACTCTGGATTTGGGCTTGCTGGTGGAGGTCCATCATCAACGGAAGGATCAAAAAGGTCAAACACCTCCACTCTTAATACTTCTTTATTACAGGCAAAGTACTTTCGGGGCGAACCGTCCCATCATCAGTGCTCTAGAGTTGGTCCCTATTGAGCCGACATCTCCGGCGAGACCTTTTTTTTTTTAATCTATCCATTGGATCGTCTGCATCCTTAATCCTTGGGAGCATATGTTTTAGGGAGCTTAGACTTCGAGAGGCAGTACGAAGTCCAACCTTTTCCAGCATGTGTCCTAGGTCTGCCCGGAGATGTCGGCTCAATAGGGACCAACTTTCAATATGTATCAAGAAGTTTTTGACAGAATACTTACTTAAAAGTTTTGAAGATAATTAAAACTTGAGGTTTATGCTTCTGGACTCGGCAGATCCGCCACAAATACAACACCAAAAAGTATATATATATATATATATATATATATATATATATATATATTTCTGTGTGTGTGTGTGTGTGTGTGTGTGTGTGTGTGTGTGTGTGTGTGTGTGTGTGTGTGTGTGTGTGTGTGTGTGTGTGTGTTAGTTTGTGTAATGGCTGTAGTAATTTTTTGAACGTTGCCAAAACCGATAATTAGACGTTTTCTATAAATGTGAAGATCTTTAAAATTATTTAATGCCTGAATTAGGTGAAGAGCCGAGATGTGGCAGTTTAAGGAGAGGCTAGATACAAAAATTCAAAATATGTCCGTTTTATGAGTCGAATTGTAAAAAGGCACTTAAATAATCATTCCAGTTTTATTTTATGATTCTAAGACAGCGAAGAAGGTTTATATAATTGTTTTGTAGACTTTTATTTCCCTTAATCGTCATTTATTTGTGCTGTGAAAAGGTTTTCTTTATAATCTATGTTTATTAATTTCGATAATCTATATCCTTTAGTTAACAGTTTACTGATACTATCACTGACTCATTTAACATTAATTTCTATTTTTTTTTCTTTTCACTTGTTCGTCATTTTGAGAGTATAATTAACTATAGAGCATATATAGAATGCGGTTCCATGACATATAACATAATTTAGTCAACTTCAATGCTTTAACTTCAGTAATTTAGTTGAATCAACACTGTCATTCAACGTTTTCCGACGTTTATAGTTAATTTAGCCTGATTATACAGAGTTTTCCAATGAAGAACATATTTTAACTAATGGAATGCCTAACAGTTGCGACTCATAATATCATATAACTGAAGAACTCGAGAGAGGTTCGTTGTCAAATCCGAGATGTCTAGGGGAGCAACAAATGCAGCTAATGCACAGCAAAAAAGCAAATGTCACTTCTATTTATAAAATCCTTTTTCATGATTATTCCAAGAATATTAAGTACAAATTGAAAATAATTTATTTATACAATTTAATTATCAAACTCAACTCATGATAACTAAGTTATATTAATCACCGGAAGTGTTAGGAGTTCATTAAAATTCGTAGAATAGTTGAGTTCATAAAAATTGTGTTCTTTTTATATGAAATTCTATTTATTCTAAATCGTTTCTGATGTTATGCCGGAAATAAAGTTTTGAACCTATCTATTTATCGCACACACAGAGTGATTACATTTTTATATAAAAATAAGGATCAAGGTCTTAATGGCTGAAACCGAACAAAAAGGAAGAGGGTTTTAGAGGGTGAGAAAGTGAAAAAAAAATCAATTTATATCCACTCTATAAGTCCGATCAAAAAATGTTACATAAGTAAACATTTCCATTTTTTTCGTATTAACAAAATTAAGTGAGTTATTTGTATTGTTTTTTTTTGCCTGCCAGCTGTAAACCCCTTTGTCTCATCCAATTTTTGCTTCGAGTTGCTAAACATTTCATGTTCATATTAAATTTCAATTCCTATTCACATAGGTTTCATTTCCCAGAGAAATAAAGAATATATTGTGAGATTCGATCTCCAGTATGTTGGAATTATGCATAGTTGACAGCCTTTGTAAATTATAGTATTAACATTAGTATAAACCAATGTCATTAAGACATTCCATTTAATATGCCAATATAACTATTAATGAAACAAGGTGAAAAGTTATCATTCTTTGGGAAGGCCTTATAAGGAACACATCTTGAGAAAAGTAAAATGAAAACACTCAGCCCTACCTCTAACAATATTAAAAGCAATATTTTTGGTGCTGTTAGCTACAGAGCCTCACAACTTCCCTGTTTAAGTATTTGTTCATCCTTCCTCCTCCCCCACTTCCAATTAACTTGTTGGAGCCCAGTTGTATCCAGGGTCCAACGAAAGTTTCCAATCCGTTGTAGAATTGTGGATTAGGAGTAGATTGCCTGGGAACGAAGCATGGACCCTTCCCGATACAGCTTAAGTACTCAAAGTAATTTAACTGAGACCACGAGGACGAGATGGAAGCCACTGTTCTTCCCTCACCACCCTCCCACTAATCTGGTTACCCTGATAGGGTTTATACAGAATTAATTTTCTCATATAAATTGCCGAGTAATTTAAATGGTAAACCCGAACCCTCGAGTGGTCTTCCTGGATTATAGCCGGAGCTCGGGGCTAGGAATGGCTATTTCCCTCGAACAACAATTTTCAACAGTGATTATCATGTTACTATGTGCTATAATATGCCAAATGCATGCATTTACTCTTGCTCCACTGTATTGCCTCTGGAGGATCTTGATCGAGTCAGACCTAATGGGTGAGAACTAATATATACTCCTGAATAAGATAGTTACTACGAATTGGCCAGCTTTCGAGATAATGTGAATGGTGAGATGCAAGCTCTAGCAATTGTGGTTAGTTATGTTTTGAGCATATTGTTAAGTTAAGGCAATTTAACTTAATTATTATTATTTATTAACGTCCACTTTTCGCAACTCAGGCTAATTGGGACGGGTTATCTGCAGGTCACCACCCTTTTCTAGCCAAGGTAGGATTTAGGATGTTATTTAATGAATTCTCGCCGCTCTAGGGTTTCAACTTAAGATGTTAAATTACCTTAAGTTTTGTTATATATTTATATATATGAATTGGCTTCCTTTAACTAGGCTTATGATCAGATAAAAAAAGTTGATATTACACTTAAAACGTTTGCAGCCAGAAACTAGACCTAGGGACTTTTCAACTCCACATCCTGAGTGTTAGGGCACTGACTGCGTTAATAGTGCTCAGTCGTTTGAATAAATCTTTCTTTTCAGATTTCCCTTAAGGACGCAATTCTTATTCGATCGTTACCAAACTCGATATATAAGCGTTTCATACGAAACTAATGTTCGAGTTCGTTAATGGCTGAAATCGAACCAGTGGGAGGAGAAGGGTAGGAGGGGGAAATTCAGAAAATTCGAAATATCTTAGCTGTTATACGCCGGGTCGAAAAATTGCACAAACACAATTTTATTGCAGTAAACCGACTCATGTCATATTAGCAATAAGCTGTTATACCATAAACCACTTTATTCCATGCTTAAATACCAATTTTTTTTTTCATTAAATGTTTACTATGAGGCGAATACGCAATTTGATGACGTCATGAAGTAATATTTTGAGGTCATGAATTGAAAATATTTATTTCTTTATAATCATACTTGACATGTAACTGTTTCATTACACACTTAAGTGTAACCGTTTTACTCAATACTACATGCAATAGTCCACCTCCAAGTGTGGCTGTAATACAATACTTCATTCTGCCAATCACTCTTATTCGTATAGGCACCATAAACAAATAAATAAACTAAGCCATTTCATTTTCTAAAAAAAAATACTTTTTTTTAATACGATTTGCCACGATTTTCTAGTTCTTATATTTTCAAAAGCGTTTATCTTAGATTCCTCGAATGCTTTCACTTCTAACAAAGTTTTTAATTTATGTATAAACATTCATGTCCTGAATCTGTTTTGAAAATTTCTCAATTTTTTTTGGAAATTCTATTATCACTTCGGTACAACTTGGTGCGTAAAATTCGGCCTTAATATGATTTACCTGTCTCATGTTATCAGAATTATAAGATTTCTCGTTCAGACTATGTCTTGTTTGTCCATACAGCAAAATTTCTTTAAAACCATTGTACATAGAAAAGGGGTGGTAAATAGAACAACATATGAATGTTATAAAATCCAAATGTTAATATAAAAAACGTAGGAAACTATTTGTTAATGCGAAGGTAAATCATTTGATACTAGAAATACTCATACGAAGGTGATGTATAAGATCAATAAATTTACTGGGTGACCCACTATCAACTTCATGTAACTTTCGGTGTCAGCAAATATGAAATTTAGCTTACGGCGTTATATGTTATGCGATGTAATAGCTTAAATTTGAATAAGTGAAGATTAGCAGTATAGGTGCACTCTGAGTTGCGAACGCCAAAAAAATAATTAACTCCATTATTATTTGTGAGGTTGGCCGTGCGAGGTAAGGTACTGGTCTTAATCTCGCTGTGGACCTAAAGTGGCGGGTTCGCTTCCCGGGGTGACTGACTCATTAAATAAACTCCTTAAGCCCACCCTGGCTAGAAGAAGGTGGTAACCTGTAGATAATCCGTCCCGATTAGCCATTGTAGCATAAATTGGACGTAAATAATAATAATAAATTATTTGTTAATGTGATTATATATAATATATGCATACAAACACACTCACTCACACACACGCAATTAAATTGTAACGAACCTAGTGTATATCGTTTACGTGTTAGGGCCAATGGACACATAAAGATATATTTCTAAAACGAGCTAAGAGTACCACCACTTGTTGATGTATCTTTAGGGAAATATCGTAAAGTGAAATTAACTCTCTAAGATAAAATTAGTTAGGATGAGTAAATAAGGATTCATTTATTAATTCAATTTGTTTTAGACGTTGACATTAGTTAAAAATAAAAATGTTATGTCTGAACTAAAGATCAATCTTTGGAGTGTCAGCCTTGGCATTTACATTTAAAGGGAGAAAATGAGGGTCGGTTGGAGTTTTAGTGATTTGTAATTGTTTTCCAATCTTGTCCAGGCAAGATAAAGCCTAACTTGAGACAGGGAGTAATGGAACGAAGTCTGATGGGAGGTTGCTGTGGTTTTAAAGCGTAGATTAGGTGTGAAATCCAATAAAGGAGGTGATCAGTCACCTCGCCCTGACGGAACCTCACGGAAACAGCCGAACCCCTGTCCGACATTGTGCTCCTCTACTCAGCTCTCTCCTTCATTCTGTCAGGCCAATGAAGGAAAAAAAAAGGAACGAGAAGACTCTACCTTTCCCTTTTTAAAAGCATTGTTAGGGGGCGATTTCCTTGTCGTGGAACAAGCCTTATAAACAGGTAGTCTTCTCAAACAGATTTAATTTCAGCGGAAAGCCTCGCTCCTTTAACGTGTCATCATCAGGTACTATGTCAAAAGCTGAAATTCCAAAGCCTGGTGAAAATAGCACATGACGTAATGAGTTGAGCCAACTCTGAATATTAGTGGGCATCCACATTACACTGCTTGTTGAACATCAATAGCAGCGTATTACTATTACTAAGAGAGTATTACTACACTAACATGAGCATGACTGGGGGTTTACAGAAGACTGTAAACTAAAAACTGCTTATATCACAGTTAGTATTGAAGACAGAGAATAAATGTATGTAGCAATATGTGTAGCAAATTTAATTTGCAATAAGATTGGTTTCATACAATGTTTCGATCTGACATATAATAAGGGAGATATTTGGAATTTTTGAAACTCCTCCCTCCTCCCCCTATCCCAATTTCACCTATTATTTTGCATGAAACTCTTATATATCGAGTTTGTTAACGATCAAACGAAAATTGCGATAGAAATGGCTAGAGCGATAAAAGGCTATTATGTGTGTGTGTATATATACATATTAATTTTGAATGGACCTAATTTTCGTCAACGACTAGGAAAGGATTCAGAAAATATTTCGAAAATCGGGCCATGAGTACCTTCCTTAAGGAAAATCAGCTAATAAATAATTCACACATACTCGCAGATCCTTAACACATGTTTTCCCACAAAAATATCAACATGGCGAGTGGTGAAATGAAGGTAGTGGTTGGAGTGGATATTCCAACACAAAATTTGCCCCTGTATTTTTCCTTCTTTTTTTTAAAGGGATTAAGCGATGACAGAAATCAAACTAATCTGAATAATGTATTTTTTCACAAAGTCAATCTGCAATAGTCTTCTTAAATTTAATGTTGACCTCTCATTTCTTTCCTTTGTGTTATTTTTATCGTGCCTATAAATGATCTTAATTTTAGTAATTAATAAATGCTTATTTTACTTTTAATAAATATAGAAAAATGGTAACAAATGCTAGTATAACTTTTTTGTAATTGCCACAACAATGAGCTATAAACTAAAAGAACCTATGATAGGCCTAAAGGCTGAATGATCTAGTTATGGTCCTACCGAATAGCAAAATAAATATAAATCTATTGCTACAGTTAAATATTGCTTGAAGAGAACCTACTAACTTGCAATATAAATGTCAATATATAATTACGTTAGGATTAAGTCATTGAGAATACGGAAGCATGATTTAGGACAATAAAAATGAATAATAAGACTTTTGAGAGTTTAAAAAGTCTTTTATTTTAAAGAAGTAACCGCCAAGAGAAACTTTTCCACAACAATTGGTGTAATACAAAATCCTTATAAATCTATCTTAAGTCGAATATACTCAGTTTCTTGGCATATATTCCACTTAAATTTGAGTAAAATGCCTGGTCATAACTTTCCTTAATCACCTTACGCCTGTCTTCTCTTCATGTCAGTTAAAGTTTGTTGAACTAAAGTGTTCACCTAAAGTTGAGAGTTGTTTCGGGCTTCTTGCAATGTTATAAAACTGCTTCAAGTTTCCGTGGAAAATCCTGCGTCAGGAGTAGTCGTGAAGGCTGGCGTCTATAAAATGACAAGGAAAGCTATTTAATAATATCACCTCGCCCTGCCACCAAGTTTCCCTCTTCTACCACTTCCCTGATTAATTCTATTGTTCAGCAACGTTACGCTGTTTAAGTTAGTTATCCGCCGAGAGGAGCTAGCATAATCTACACTGACTCTGCGGGGGACAAACTGTTTTGGATGTACGACGGATGGGTTTCGAGCATTTTCATTTCTTAAGTTATCCTGGCTTTTTTAATTGACATTTTTTACTGGATGCAAAGTAACTTATAATTATAATAGTGTTTATTTTGGGCATAAATGGCGCTTGTAGTATTTAGAACACATAATATCCTTTATGGTTTTGAATATTCCTGTAGTTGCTAGAATATGACGTAATGAACACCTGTATCCTCTTAGAGTTCCACTGTCCAAGATGTATTCACAATGCATTTGTTTGATTTTGTACCAACATAAACCTGGACGTAGTTTCAAGAGTTCACATCTGTATTAATCACTGTTTTTCTGCTTCTCCAAACAATCTTTTAGCAGATTTTCCTTAAGTAAAATCAGCGTTTGAGGTTGTACTCATGATGAGATTTTTGAAAAATTTCCTCAAATCCCCATTGATTCTACATAGGAGATGACGAAAATGAGTTCAAAACTATATATATTCTTCTTATTCTGGACCCAATAGTTTTATATATCCTTCTTAGTTTTAAAGAGTCACAATAATAGTTATTTATTATACAAGTGACGAAAGTAGATCATTTTACAACTTGAGTGAAACGTTTACCCACCCGAGCGAAGCGAGTGTGGTAATTTCACGAGAGTTGTAAATTCTACTTTCGTCACGAGTGTAATATTAATTTTTTTCTGTAATCGTGTAATACATGAACAGATCTAACCATAATATGAACAAAATTAGGATGTTGTGAAGATTATGGTATGTTGTTGGTAGGTTATAAGCATGGTTGTGAAAGGTTATAAGCATAGTTATAAAACAACTAGTGATGATTGTGAAGTAGTGCAGTTATAAACAAGTGCAGGTTATAAACAAGGAAGGTAATTATTATTATATTTAAATTTTAAAATATATTGATTATTTCCACCAATAATTCATTCACATTTCAATTTATTTTGTTAAAATAAATTCTTACAATGTTAAGAAACATTTAAAAGCATTTAATTTCCAACTTCAAATTATTTTTTAATTTACACTTATTACTAATTAAGAAGGCTATTCACTTTCTTCACTCTATTGCAAAATGTTTCACTTTCTTCACTCATTTCAGTTTAGTAATGTTACCATTATTCAACGATTACAAAAAAAAAAAAAACATTTTCCCTCTCATACTTGATTCACACTGCCCTACATTTTTCGTGCTTTGCATATCACCTCTTCACGGGCTATCCCTCTTGAACTTTCATGTTCACAGCCTTCAATATACCACTACATTTTACTCATCATCAGATTTTAGAAATAGAAAATTAAATGAGTAGTTTACCAAACCAGTACTTGGGAAATCTGCTTAGTTTTCTCTGCCTCTGCGCAACCGACTTCTGGGTTAAAGTGTGTCCACAATTAGCTGAGTTCATAGCTGTCTTCTCCACTAAACTTTTTTCGGCGTCTGACAATCCTTTCTTGATACTTAATTACTTTAGACAAAAGTTTTGACCCCCAAATTTTATGAATCTATGGAAATATTTTGTTACTGAACATTCTGTTTCAGATTTGATAACATATATTCGGTCCACAGACATACAATTAATCTTCCCATTTGCATTATTTTTCACAGGCATATGGGAAGCTAAATATACCTGGGGTTCTTTAACGTACGGCACCTATGCTGTATGCAGTATACTAAATACACTTATTGTGAACATCTTCTATCTTTTCAGTCGATCCCTTCACATAATTGTCGCTTATTTTTCGTTTTCGACTTTCTTGTGCCGATCCTTCTTAGACGATTTTGCCTCCTTAAAATCATTGACAATCTGTTCCTCATATGACATTATTTATTAGGGCTTCTTCTATATTCTTCTCTTCGCTTTCCAATTTGCTGGTTCTGATATATTTAATGCTTCGTGAAGCTGTTTTTCTGAGGAATGGGTAATGGTGCGAATTAGTGTGAAGGTGCCGGTTAATGTGTAGAACAGAGAATGGCCATTTGTATGGTTAGCACTTTCTACAAGTATTTATAAAAAGGGAAACTTCCATTCCTCTTCCATTGTGAACTGTATGTCCTGGTGAATGCTATTTAGATGTTGGGAAGAACTTGGGAACTGTGGACACTCCGTAAGGCCACACCACAAATGTGTCATCCACGTATCTAAACCAATACGGTGGTTTGAGGTTGGCTGTCTCTAAAGCTTTTCGTTCGATTTATTCCACATATCAGCTTGCCACAGGACTTAAAGGTGAGCCCAAGCTTGCTCCACATTTCTCCTTGCAATACTTTCTTTCGAACAGAAAATACCTGGATTTAATATCGTCATTGGGCCATTTGCCTTCCACTAACCTTAATGTCTCGTCTACCGGGATTTTAGTTAGGAGTGTCTTCATATCAAAGCTAAGCAATATGCTGGTAGGGCTGCTCATCTTTGTAAAATGTTTTGATTCTTTCATGCGTCTTTCCGTATTTACAATACGAGGCTTGATCTTCTTGGCTATGCACTGGGACACATGGTATGTTTCGCATGAATAGAATTTACTACAGAAGAAACACATTTGTTAGTCTAGAGATACGTAGAAGTTGGAGCCACCCATGTCCAATCCTTTTATTTCTCATAAATAAATAAGTTTGTTTACGACCAAAAAATAAATGATGATTTTTAGAGAAAGTAAAATACGTGGAAAAAAAAATCTAAATATCTCCGTAGCTCTAAGTCGTAAAAAAAGACGTTATTTAACAAATCCTAGTCCACATTTAATCCTCTATAATTGCTATTATTATTTTTTTACGTTTCTTCTTACCTAAAATACTGAGCGAGTTATTTCTAAGGATTTGTTTTCAGCTAACAACAAGCCCCTTCTTCTATTCATCTTTAGTTACAATATGCCAATATATCATGAGACGTCTTAATCCAAGCTTGAATAGGAAATATTATTTCCATTAAATTTTTACTATGTGAGATACATGCTAATATATTCGGTTTAACGTCATCATTTAAAATTTTAGGCTCTAGTCTGAATATTTTTTACTTAATCAATTCTAATCTTGATATTTAACCGTTTTTGCAAATCTAAAGATTGTATTCGGTGATGACTGAAATCAGACCTGATGAATAGTCAACATCATACTCATTTCTTTACTAAACAAGATATCATCTTCTGTTCCAGTAGTTACAAATTAAACCTGATTTTGACTTTAATATTGCTTACTGATATATTCAACTTATTTATCGAGTGCAATCTCAGGAGACGTGTACCGTTTGAAATTCGTAAAAGTATTTCAATATACTAGTTACTATACATTTCCCTGTGAAAATAACCTGTACAGCTTTATAAATACCTTTATAGACCTGTACATGTTATTTTCAGAGGGCAATGCTTAATTACTGGTATATTAAAATATTTTTTTACGAAACTCAAAAGAGTTTTTCATTTCTATGGAGTTTTAAATTACTGACAAAAGTTAATTAAGATAAGTAAATAGTGCAACCCAATCCTCTTAGGCAAGTGGAGTTGTTGAGAAGCCACTAATGCCAAGGTCTCTTGAAGAGAGGGTGTAATATGAACGACGTTAAGTAGTAAACTTGTAGGAAAGTAAGTTGTGCCTACTGTCTTTAGTATGTTCTTGCAAGTCGTAAGTTTCGTCTGAGTTAATACCTCTGCCTCTTGCCTTTGTCTGAGTCTGTTTCAACTTACCTTTGAGCCGGCTTCATTTACTAATGAGAGACTTCTACTTCCAATATGAATTCCCTTTATCTTCGAATTCTATTTATAGATCAGCACTAGAAGCCTCCATTGTTATTAGGAAATTACTTTAATGGATTAATGTTCTGAATGGAGGTCTCAATAAATGGGTGGAAGTGTACTGCTATAGAACATCTGGAAGCGTAAAGACATCACCATTTTCCGATGTACAACACATTTCTTGAGGTGAATGTGGTTTCAATTTGTAATCAATTTTAAACACCTACAGGGTTTGATAAAATGTGATAAATTCATTAGTAAATGTAATTTTATTTATTCTTATTCTATGCATTCCTCATAAATTTTAAACATTCACCCTTTTTGATATTATCTCATCCTCTTTTTTGATATTCAACATTCTCCCTCTTTTATCTCATATTATCGGGTAAATTCATTAGTAATGCAATTTCACTTATTCTTCTTCAATTTTTTCTCAAAGATTTTCAGCATTCATCCTCTGTGATATTATCTCATTTGGTAAACTCATTAATAATGTAATTTCACTTATTCCTCTTCAATTTTTTCTCAAAGATTTTTGGCATTTATCCTCTTTGATATTACCTCATTTGGTAAATTCATTAATAATTTAATTTCACTTATTCCTCTTCAATTTTTTCTCAAAGATTTTTGGCATTTATCCTCTTTGATATTACCTCATTTGGTAAATTCATTAATAATGTAATTTCACTTATTCCTCTTCAATTTTTTCTCAAAGATTTTTGGCATTTATCCTCTTTGATATTACCTCATTTGGTAAATTCATTAATAATGTAATTTCACTTATTCCTCTTCAATTTTTTCTCAAAGATTTTTGGCATTTATCCTCTTTGATATTACCTCATTTGGTAAATTCATTAATAATGTAATTTCACTTATTCCTCTTCAATTTTTTCTCAAAGATTTTTGGCATTTATCCTCTTTGATATTACCTCATTTGGTAAATTCATTAATAATGTAATTTCACTTATTCCTCTTCAATTTTTTCTCATAGATTTTTGGCATTTATCCTCTTTGATATTACCTCATTTGGTAAATTCATTAATAATGTAATTTCTCTTATTCCTCTTCAATTTTTTCTCATAGATTTTTGGCATTTATCCTCTTTGATATTACCTCATTTGGTAAATTCATTAATAATGTAATTTCACTTATTCCTCTTCAATTTTTTCTCAAAGATTTTTGGCATTTATCCTCTTTGATATTACCTCATTTGGTAAATTCATTAATAATGTAATTTCACTTATTCCTCTTCAATTTTTTCTCAAAGATTTTTGGCATTTATCCTCTTTGATATTACCTCATTTGGTAAATTCATTAATAATGTAGTTTCACTTATTCTCTTCATTTTTTCTCAAAGTTTTTGGCATTAATCCTCTTTGATATTACCTCATCTGGTAAATTCATTAACAATGTAATTTCTCTTATTCTTCTTCTATTTTTTCTCAAAGATTTTCTGCATTAATCCTCTTTGATATTACCTCATCTGGTAAATTCATTAACAATGTAATTTCTCTTATTCTTCTTCTATTTTTTCTCAAAGATTTTCTGCATTAATCCTCTTTGATATTACCTCATCTGGTAAATTCATTAACAATGTAATTTCTCTTATTCTCCTTCAATTTTTTCTCAAAGATTTTTGGCATTTATCCTCTTTGATATTACCTCATTTGGTAAATTCATTAATAATGTAATTTCACTTATTCCTCTTCAATTTTTTCTCAACAATTTTTGGCATTTATCCTCTTTGATATTACCTCATCTGGTAAATTCATTAACAATGAATTTCACTTATTCTTCTTCTATTTTTTCTCAAAGATTTTCTGCATTAATCCTCTTTGATATTACCTCATCTGGTAAATTCATTAACAATGTAATTTCTCTTATTCTTCTTCTATTTTTTCTCAAAGATTTTCGGCATTAATCCTCTTTGATATTACCTCATCTGGTAAATTCATTAACAATGTAATTTCCCTTATTCTTCTTCTATTTATTCCACATAAATTCTCAAAATTTGACCTCTTTGGTATAATGTCAACTGGTAAATTCTTTAGTGATGTAATGCCACTTATACTCTTTCTCTTCTTTCTTAGCTAATTTAAGCATTAACTCTCTTTGATATTATCTTATCCGGTAAATTCATTAGTAATGTAATTTCAAACATTCTTCTTCTATTATTTCCTCATAAATTTTAAATCTTCACCCTCTTTGATATGATCACATCTGGTAACTTCATTAGTAATGTAATTTCACTTAATCTTCTTGTATTCTTTCCTCATAAATTTTCAACATTCTCCCTCTTTTATATCATATTATCTGGTAACTTCATTAGTAATGTAATTTCACTTAGTCTTCTTGTGTTAATCCTCAAACATTTTAGACATTCATCCTCTATGTTATTACCCCTTCTAGCAAATTCATTAGTAATGTAATTTCACTTATTCTTCTTCTATAATTTTTGTTTATATCATACTGAACATTGAATTTATGCGTATGAAAATTTTTAATGGGCGTAATTGGATCCGGGAAATTATTATTTTTTAGGGTGGCTATAGTAAGAAATTCGAAATATTACTGTTTATTTTTTAGTCCGAATGTTTAAATGCTATTGAACGTAACTTTTCAAATATTTAGTCTTCTACAACTGTTGTTTTGAACATGATTTGGATGAAAAATTAGAGAGTGTGTTTTTCTGTTATTCACTCCCCCACGAAAGTGATATGAATTTGCTGTAACTTTGTCAATGTGTGCCACTTAAATTTTAAGTCTTGTTTACATCGAGCTCTTATGACAGAAGTAACATATGCCATTCCAGCAGATGGAAGATCTTCTTAGTGTACTTTAGACTGACTTTTATTTTTTTAATATATCACTGGAAATCACAACATTTTATCGAAGCTCATAACCCGATAGACTCAATCGGAATGTAATTCCGTTCATATTTCTTGATATATTTATAATCCATTATCAATATTTGCTTTAGTTATTAAATTCTGATACACATTTCCTGTGCATTCCAGAGAGCTTGTGTGCACTGTGCGTTATGTACATAATATATGATTAACGAGAATCTCCTCTTCCTGTTTAAATGTGGTTGAAGCATTTTATTGTGTGTTCATAATAATAAACTAAGAAAATTATCATCTATAGCTATATAACCAATTTATGAATCAGGCCAACATAAAAATCAACCATTTTTTATGGGCTTAACCAGTAGTACTCTTGAATCATAAATGATGCACTATAGAAGTAATTTTATGTGTTCTCGACTTCCATGCAATTTCACATTGCCTTATACCTAGAGGACATCTATGGCTGTTAGAATATTCCAGAGGATTTTTACAATAGTGCAGCATAAACAAGAAGGTCAAAGCTCACAACCACACACAAAATCAATGAACAACAATGTCACCACCAAATAAAAGTTCGTCACGCGAGGGGCTGCGTTAACTAAGCAGATTAATTTTTTTTTCTCAGAAGGTAAAAGTTCAATGAGAACAATATTTGGTATTTAGGCTTCTAATAAAGTGCTTCATAATATAACAGCTTATTGTTAACATGACATGACTTCGATTCTGAGTTTACTGAAGGCCGAAAACTAAAAAATTGAAAATATATCGGTTAATAATCAAGATAGTGAAAACACGTACATAACAACATATATACTTGATACATGAACATTAGATTTTGCGATAAGATTGGTTCTATAGAATTTTTCGATCAGAAGTATAATAACGAATATATTAAGAATTTTCGAAATTCCCTTCCTCTAAACCCTCCCTCACATGCGTCGGATTTCAGCCAATAACAAACTCGACCTTTTGTTTTACATAAAACTTTTAAATATCGAGTTAGGTAACGATCAAACAAAAATTGCGAACGCTAGAGCGTTAAGGTAGACATTTCCGGACTTTTTTCAAAAATCTCGTCGCGTATACAACCTCAATAGCTGATTTCCCCTAAGAGAAATCTACTGAAGTTCTTTTCCCTAACGTTCAGTGTTAAATTGCTCAAAAACAGATAATGAAAATCTTCAAATACATTCGCTATGTTCTAAAATTAAGTCAGTATTTAAATGACGTTTGTAGCAATCTAATTAAGTTGATTTGAGGTGCAGATATATAATTTCAAAACATCTAATTTCATTATCTAGCCCAACATGAATATGATTCCTTTGCGAATTTTTAATAGTTCACAAACATTCACAATGGCTCTTAAAAACAAATTAGCTAATACGGGTATTTGAATGTTTCAGGGAGTGGAGTCAGTTTAACATATCGCTCCTTGTCTCATTGTTTGGTACATGTCTATATATATTTATGTCATCAACGAAAGTGTTTTCCACATTACCCATTTTTTTTTGTGTTCCTTTCAGAGCGGGGCATTGTCGAGTGAAGCAGTTGTCATGGTTACACAATACCATGAACGAGAATGCTATTCGTTCCCCCTCACCTTCGAGAAGGTTTCACCTTCCAAACTCTATTGGTCTACTGCTACGCCTTCCGCGCTTTCCACATTATTCAATCTGTCTTGATTTCGCCATATGCTTTACCACAGCCTAGTGGCGAGGTTTAATTCGTCAATGTATCTTTGTTAGAAGAACTATGATCTTCCTGATCCGAAAATTGGTAATCACTCAAGTCCTTGGACTCCAAAGGACCTAAGCATCCGCTATCTCAGAGTACGTTTTCACACACGAATTACATGGCAACATCATATCCAAATTAAATTGCAACAATCACACACACGACTTACACAAATATACCCGTTAATAAATAAAAATACTCCACTGAAATTGACTTGTGCAACACTACTTTACAAGACATTCGTAGTCCCTATATTAACATACGCATGCTCAGTCTGGCTGCGCATCAGCAACACACGCAAAAAGAGACTCCGGTCCTTCCAGAGCAAAGTACGTCGGATAGCGGCAAATGCTCCCACGTTTGTTAGGACCAGCCAAATTCACAGGAAATTGGAGGTTGCTCCTATTTCAGTTTATCTTCAACAACTTGTAAAAAACTATCATGCCTGCTTATCGATGTCAAGTGGAGCCACACATCATAGTTTAGGCACGGCGACTGAAGGACGACTGCGTTCACGGTTGTACCAAAATATCTTAATTTTGTAAGAAATGTAACAATTTGTGTATTAAACTTTTATTGTATTGGACCAAAATACAATTTTCATTCCTTCTCTTTATTAGATGCTTAACAAATTGAGCACGGAAGAGAAAAACGTCCGTCACACGTGTGATGTGTAAACTAAAACTTCCAACTGCTCAACACCATACTTCAGGCGACACCACACAGTCCATTTTACATTTCTTCCGCAATAAGAGTCCTCTGTAACTGGGCTTGAAATTTAAGCTCGACACAAGATATTTATTGATTGATGGACTGACGAATAAACTGAAGTGGGGTTACGTAATATCAGATAACTAAACAATACAAATAATTAAAAGATAACCTATACGAACAAAAAAAAAACCTATGTTGAACGAAATTTGTGAAACATTACATTTCTAACAATATTGTTATTATTTATCTTTTTTTTATTAGAGAAATTATAGATATTTCGGACTTTTTCTTTTACTTCTCTTTGAGACCACTTTTTCTTGTAAGATAAAACGATTTGAAATAATTAGGGGCTTATATAAATGATATAATAAACTTTAACTAATCAAAAAATTACACGGGCATAATTATATAAAAAAGATTTATTTGTAAATTATACTTTCACTCTATGGTATAACGTCACTATTGCAATCAAAATTTATGTAAAACAATAGCTATCTAAATTGTAAAACAGAAAATTAATGAAGAATTATACATTGATTTATTTCATTATCACAAATATATACAAGAAAAGAAGAAAAATTAGTCCAGCTTTTAAATATGCCACCTCATACTGAGGTATTTATTTTTCTATAGATTAATTAGATATCCAAGAACCTTAAACTAGATAAAAAAAACTACTAATCCCCTAATATTTTGAGACTGTGAGTCCCTAAATCAATGTTTTTTAATTATCAACCGACAATTCTTTTATAAACTGATAGAATTTTGCTACTAACTTAATTATATAAAAATATTACTCGACGGGTATGAATATAATGTTAAGAGTGGCGAGTTCAATTCTCGCCTGTGCAATAGGCCAAAAGAGGGTGGTAACCTGTTTATAACCCGTCCTAAATAATCATAATAGA
Source organism: Riptortus pedestris (assembly GCA_019009955.1). Taxonomy (NCBI): domain Eukaryota; kingdom Metazoa; phylum Arthropoda; class Insecta; order Hemiptera; family Alydidae; genus Riptortus; species Riptortus pedestris. The sequence continues at coordinate 31,908,652 of CM032229.1, read as the reverse complement.
AAGAAAGTGGGTGTTAATTAATAATAATAATAATAATAATAAACTTATTAAAAATTTGACTTTTTGATAGCCGATTCAATTTAATATTCTGAGCCTACTGACTCTAGACCAGTTACTACATCAGATATGCATCTCTGGGTTTACAATATTTACAAATAGGATTCGAAGAGGAACTTCAGTTGGTTTAAACATTATACATTAATCTAAAATAAATTATATATATATATATATATATGTATATATATATATATATATACTAGCTCAGATACCCGGCTTCGCCCGGGAATTCATTTGAGGCTGAATGGTGATGGTATTTTTTAGCAGGCTTTACATTGCACAATATTTTTGACATTTACCCGTCCCAGTGTTTAGGATTGATACCCGTCTTTGCCGTGGATTTGCCGTTATTTCCCGTCTCTTATACATGTAAATATGGTGAATTTTTATTTCAGGCCTCCCTTATAAGCCCCCTCCCGTTCGAACCTAAAAATTTTAATATAGCTTATAATCATGGACGAATTAATGCTAATTGACATACCGAGTATTGTTCAGTTCGGTTCAGCCGTTAGTGCCCACTAAGGTTTTAACGTATAAGTCATTTATACTTAGGTATTACGACAAAAGTGTGTATAACAAAAGTTACTCCAAATAACAAAATAAACAACTTTTGTTATGTTTATATTTGCGGAAATACCAATAGGAAACGAAATATCGCTATTTTTAATTTCAGGCTTCCCTTATAACCCCCACTCCTGCCCGTCCATAGAAATGTTGGTATGGCTTATAATAATGAAGGCCTCACTGCTAATACACATACCGAGTTTTATTTAGTTCGGTTGAGTCTTTTTTGGCAAATAATATTGTTGACTCCCGCTATAATTTTTAGCGTATAACGCATTTAAAATTCGGTATACGACAAAAGTGTATATAACAAAAGTTACTCTAAATAACAAAATAAACAACTTTTGTTATGTGCATATTTGCCGAAAAACTAATAGAAAAAGAAATATCGCGATTTTTAATTTCAGGCTTCCTTATAACCCCCACTCCTGTTCGTCAGAGAGAAAATTAATATAGCCTAAAGTCTAAGTTGGGTTAGTAGTAATATACATACCAAGTTTCATAAAATTCGGTTTAGCCGTTTATGCGTGAAAAGGTAACAAACAAACAAACAAACAAACAAACAAACAAACAAACAAACATACACGAAAGAAACAAAATGCAGATATGGTGTCTATGACATGTGAAACGAAAAGTTATCGTGAAATTTCGCGAAAAAAATCAATGTACAGACAGAGGTTACAATTTTATATATATATATATATATATATATATATATATATATATATATATATATATATATATATACTAGCTCAGATACCCGGCTTCGCTCGGGAATTCATTTGAGGCTGAATGGTGATGGTATATTTTTGGCAAGGCACAATATTTTGACATTTACCCGTCCCAGTGTTTAGGGTTATCACCCGTCGTTTCTGTGGATTTGTTAATAATAAAATTAATTTTTTATGTAAGACTTCACTGTCCTGCATATTGTCATATTTCCCGTTTCCTGTGCATTATGCATAGATTTGAATTATTAAGGAGAAAATATTAACATACATTTGAATTAATTTTTTCAGGCGAGGTACCTGGTAGTTCATATTGAAAAGAAGTGTTGAGGCAATTTCTCTAAATTACAAAATAAACAACTTTTGTTATGTGCATATTTGCCGAAACCCCAATAAGAAATCATTATTTTTAATTTCAGGCCTCCCTTATAACCACCACTCCTGCCCGTCCCTAGAAATAGCCTGGCTTATTATAAGGAAGGCGTTAGTGCTAAACACATACTGAGTTAGTTCGGTAGAGTCTTTTGTACCAAATAAAATTGTTCGACTCCCGCTATAATTTTTAGTGTATAACGCCTTTATACTTCGGTATTCGAAAAAAGTTTATATAACAAAAGCTACTCTAAATATCAAAATAAACAACTTTTGTTATGTTTGTATTTGCCGAAAAGCCAATAGGAAACGAAATATCGCTATTCTTAATTTATGGCTTCCCTCATAACCCCCACTCCTGCCCGTCCCTAGAAATGTTGGTATGGCTTGTTTCAATGAAAGCGTTAGTGCTAATACAAATACCGAGTTTTACTTATTTCGGTTGGGTCTTTTGTCCTAAATAAAATTGTTCACTCCCGCTATAATTTTTAGTGTATAACGCCTTTATACTTCGGTATACGAAAAAAGTTTATATAACAAAAGTTACTCTAAATATCAAAATAAACAACTTTTGTTATGTTTGTATTTGCCGAAAAGCCAATAGGAAACGAAATATCGCTATTCTTAATTTATGGCTTCCCTCATAACCCCCACTCCTGCCCGTCCCTAGAAATGTTGGTATGGCTTGTTTCAATGAAAGCGTTAGTGCTAATACAAATACCGAGTTTTACTTATTTCGGTTGGGTCTTTTGTCCTAAATAAAATTGTTCACTTCCGCTTTAGGTTTTAGCGTATATCTCGTTTATAATTCGGTATACGAAAAAAGTTTATATAACAAAAGTTACTCTAAATAACAAAATAAACAACTTTTGTTATATTCATATTTGCCGAAAAACCAATAGGAAACGAAATATCGCTATTTTTAATTTCAGGCCTTCCTTATAACCCCCACTCCTGTTTATCTCAGAGAATTTTAATATAGCCTAAAGTCTAAGTTGGGTTAGTAGTAATATACATACCAAGTTTCATAAAATTCGGTTCAGCCGTTTATGCGTGAAAAGGTAACAAACAAACAAACAAACAAACAAACACACATACACGAAAGAAACAAAATGCAGATATGGTGTCTATGACATGTGAAACGAAAAGTTATCGTGAAATTTCGCGAAAAAAATCAATGTACAGACAGAGGTTACAATTTTATATATATATATATATATATATATATCTATATATATATAAAATTGTAACCTCTGTCTGTACATTGATTTTTTTCACGAAATTTCACGATAACTTTTCGTTTCACATTGCCATAGACACCTTAACTGCATTTTGTTTCTTTGGTGTCTGTTTGTTTGTTTGTTTATTTGTTTGTTTGTTTGTTTGTTACCTTTTCACGCATAAACGGCTGAACCGAATTTTATGAAACTTGGTATGTATATTACTTCTATCCCAACTTAGACTTTAGGCTATATTAATATCCTCTGGTACGAAAAGGAGTGGGGGTTATAAGGGAACCCAGAAATTAAAATAGCGATATTGCGTTTCCTATTGGTTTTTTCGGAAAATATGAACATAACAAAAGTTGTTTATTTTGTTGTTTAGAGTAACTTTTGTTATATACACTTTTTTCGTATACCGAATTATAAACGAGATATACTCTGAAACCTATAGCGGAAGTCAACAATTTTATTTGGCACAAAAAACTCAACCGAACTAAACCAAACTCGGTATGTGAATTAGCACTAACGTCTTCCTTATAATAAGCCATACTAACATTTCTAGGGACGGGCAGGAGTGGGGGTTATAAGGGAGGACTGAAATTAAAAATAGTGATATTTCGTTTCCTATTGCATTTTCGGCAATTATGCACATAACTAAAGTTGTTTATTTTGTTATTTTGGAGTAACGTTTGTTATATACACTTTTGTCGTATACCTAAGTATTAATGAGTTATTCGTTAAAAACTACTGCGGAAGTCAACAATTTTTTTTGGCACAAAAAAACTAAACCGAAACTAAACCAAACTCGGTATGAGAATTAGCACTAACGTCATCCTTATAATAAGCAATACTAACATTTCTAGGGACGGGCAGGAGTGGGAGTTACAAGGGAGGCCTGAGTCAACTATTTCATTGGGCGCTAACGATTAAAACCGAGCTTAAAAAACTCGGTATGTCAATTAGCATTAATTCTTCCATGATTATAAGCTATATTAAAAATTTTTAGGTTAGAACGGAGTGGGGGTTACAAGGGGGACCTGAAACAAAAATTCGCGATATTTCATTGTCAAATGCCAACAACGGGTATTAACCCTAAACACTGGAACGGGTAAATGTCAAAATATTGTGCAAAGTAAAGCCTTGCCAAAAATATTACCATCACCATTCAGCCTCAAATGAATTCCGAGCGAAGCCGGGTATCAGAGCTAGTGTATATATATATATATTTATATATATATATATATATATATATATATATATATATGTATATATATATATTTGTGAAAAACTTTCTAATATTTGTTAATATTATAAGCATTTTACTTTAATACTCTTTTATTTATTCGCTTTTAAGGCGACCAGTTTGTTAAAATCCAAGAATGGGATGTCGATATTTTCCTAAATCTTTATGATTTAAATATTAAACTGATTTTATGCATATATTAGAGGATCCAATTATTTATCTTTAGTGTTATTTAAAGATATGCATAGGCCAATTGTTAAAAGTATTGATTGAAAAATTATTTGACGTTAGTATTCCATAAAATCTCATTTCCTCCAAGAATTCCATTATTTTTCAGATCAAATGGCTGAAATCTGCTAGTAATTCCTGTTAGTCGTGTGGGACAGCGGTGTTGTTCATTCAATAATACAGGCATATTATATGTTATTCATGGGCCGGAAATGGGTGTTGCTAATGATTAATAATAGCGTACAGTCGACCCATCCAATGAATATAAATGTGTTTATGTACTATGTATGACCTGGTTGTTTGTTGTTTATTCATGATTATCTACTCTCACTTTCCGAGACCGTTCATTAATGATTTGCGTGGAAATTAATTTTTCTTTGATCGCTTATGTTTAATATTTCGCTCTGAGTAAGTGTTAGCGTTAAATGATTCTCCAATCTAAAAATCCAGCCCAGGACCTAATGGAGTATAATTAGAGAGATTGATTTAATTGGGCCTTCGTTAAGGTTTGGCATTCTCTGATTGATTACCGTATGAAGCTATCATTAGCAGATCCCGGTGACCGCAAGATAACCTCTACACAAGATAATAGCTTCGGGATGATAATGTCCTTAGCGATAATTCACCCGACGTTTGAAAAGGTGTTGAATTACAGACGGTGAATTGCCTTTTGGAATACCCTGCGCTCCATGACGGTGCGCGTTTTGAAAATCTAGATAGATGGCATGTCTTGACGGGTAATGGCACGAGAATTATTTCACTTAACAATGGGAAGAAAATTAAACGTAAGTCGTGAAAGGTTCATTCATCACATAGCAACATTTGGAATAACTAGTGGCCAAAAAACAAAAACAAAAAAAAACCCGTCACGCATGGGTGGCGTTAGCTAAGCAGATTTCTCACTTATTTGCATTTATCTCAAGACCTAAAATTTCAGTGAGAACAATATTTGGTATATAGGCTTTAAATAAAGTGCTTCATAGTATAACAGCTTATTGTTATCATGTGACGGGTAGGAGTGGGTGTTTACGAATGCCGAAAACTATAAAAATGCAAATATCTCGGTTAATATTCAAGATAGACTAAATGTATACGACAATATTTGTAGTATATTTAATTTACAATGAGATTCACGAGATAACGAAAACACGTACAGAACAACATTTATAGAACATTACATTTGGAATAAGATTGGGTCTATACAATTTTTGAAACGGTCGCATAATTTCGAAATTCCCTTCCTAAAAATCTACCCCCCCCCTCTCACTCTTCGGATTTCAGCCAGTAACGAACGTAAACTTTAGTTTTACATAAAATGTTTATAAATCGAGTTTGTTAACGATCAAACAAAAATTACCACACACACACACACACATAATATTATAATATTATTCTTGATAATTCAAGAAAGTTTTCGAAAACCACGTCATGAGTATCACCTGAATAGCTGATTTCCTTTTACGGGAAATCTGCTAAAAATGACCAGACTATAAATAGTTTATTTCAGGTTTGCTGTTTTATCAATAAATTCGTATTAATCCCATTTTGAATAAAAAAAAACACTCATCGTTTCACACACAAAGGCTGCAGAAAATAAGATTTCGTACGGGCTGCAATGAAACAGTGATGACGTTGTGTCTCAATCTATTCCATATTCCCTTCTTATTACAGCCATATTTGTGGAAAAAATTAAAAGTATATGAAATAATTGCTTTCCTGATGGGTTATGGCTTGATACAAAACCTCTCAAAGATGTTGCATTAACAAGCACTTTCTCAACTATAAAATAATGACCCCCAGGTGGTAAAAGTAGCACGGAACATCTATGGTAACGATAAGTGAAATTTATGGTTATTCTACACTACCCAAACCATTACCTCTGAAGAATTTTACGCAGGCTTGATGAAAAACTGATAAAAAAAAGCTTTAAGTGGACGCCCGTTTATATTTGCTATGGAGAAAAGCATACGTATTAACAATTGTGTATGTTCAGGATTTGCCTACATTCATTGATTTATGAGTAAAAAAGGAGGAATTTAGTTTATGGCATTTTATGGCTTCCCATAATTCTCATTCCTCCTTAATTTGGTTTGGCTAATTGATTATCATGCTCTTTAGATTTTTTTACATGTTTAAAAATACAGTATGATAGTAATCAAATGAAAAATATGGCTGTGTATATACTTACATGTATATACATAATTTTTGTAGTCGACTTGGCAAGGTTCAAGGGCAGTTGAAGAAATAGCACTGTGAATGCTACTGAGACATCCCTTCAAAGTAATCTCCTAAAATACTGTTCACCATTTATTCAGCTTTAGCCTCCCTTTAGAAGAGGGAACCAACTCTTCCAGTTTATAAACATATAAACCATGGCTCTGTTCAGGATCCTTTTGTAATGTCAGCTGAGCGTCTCAACTATTCAAAATATAATTCTAAAGTGTTAACAAATATTACTTTCATTGATCATAAACAATTAAAAAGTGGTGAATAAACGTTTGAAGATGGAGAGTTGCGTGTTTCTCATATGCTTAACGAATAGCATACGAATTGTATATACTCCGTGATTAGATGTAATTGGTTAGAGAATTTTAACTCTAAATGATTTCCCATTACGTTAAAGTTAAGAAACGAAGGGTCTGTCTAGTTATAAATGGCATTACTTTAATACAATACATTTTACATTTGTGATAAGAAATATCTTTTTCTGTAATCGTTGAATAATGGTAACATTACTAAACTGAAATGAGTGAAGAAAGTGAAACATTTTGCAATAGAGTGAAGAAAGTGAATTGCCTTCTTAATTATTAATAAGTATAAATTAAAAAATAATTTGAAGTTGGAAATTAAATGCTTTTAAATGTTTCTTAACATTTTAACAAAATAAATTGAAATGTGAATGAATTATTGGTGGAAATAATCAATATATTTTAAAATTTAAATATAATAATAATTACCTTCCTTGTTTATAACCTGCACTTGTTTATAACTGCACGACTTCACAATCATCACTAGTTGTTTTATAACTATGCTTATAACCTTTCACAACCATGCTTATAACCTACCAACAACATACCATAATCTTCACAACATCCTAATTTTGTTGATATTCTGGTTAGATCTGATCATGTATTACACGATTACAGAAAAAATGTAATATTACACTCGTGACGAAAGTAGAATTTACAACTCTCGTGAAATTACCACACTCGCTTCGCTCGTGTAGTTGTAAAATGATCTACTTTCGTCACTTGTATAATAAATAACTATTTCTATTATGTCTTATCGTGCCTATTTTCTGCGATGAGAACTTTCTGAAAAAGAAACTGGCTAATGTATTTACATATTTAATTTGAATTCCCTGGAAATTTAATATTTGGTCTAAGTATCTATAAGTTCGTGATACTAAGCAGGAATAAAATAGATGGAAAATAGCCTCTCTATCTGCTCCGCTATTGATACAATAAAAATCCACAGGTACATAAATAAAATAAATACCAACAACAGAACAATTAAATATACTTAGGTAACTTTTCAATGGAAATTCTTAAAGGATGTAAAGAACACCTTGTAATACAAAACTAATTATGAAACACTCACTGACTGCAGACTAATAGCCGACAAGGCCTTACCCACCAACCTATCTGAACTATTACACGACAACAGTCAATGCATTACAACAAACATGAAAGACCTCAAAGAAACACAACTTTACAACCAGATTTAACATTAAATAATTAAATATTAGACTTAGTGAATTAGATTTTAGCTCAGAATAATATCCACTGGAGAGAAAAAAAATTAATATGATCTTTAGTGTGTAATGATACAGTTAAATATCGAGTATGGTATTTAATAAATAAATATATATTCAATTCACGTCCGCGAAATCTTAATTGAAGACGTCTTCATACTACGTATTTGCATGTATCTCTCAAAGTAAACATTCAATGAAAACAATATTTGGCATTTAAGCTTCCAATAAAGTGGCTCCTTGATATAACAAATCTTTGCAAATATAGCAGTCTGAGATGGGGTTTGCTGAAGGTTGAAAACTAAAAAATGCAAATATCTCAGTTAATAGTAAATATAGAGAATATATTTATCTAACGATATTTATAGTACATATCATTATGCAATAAGAATGTTTTTGTACAATTATTTTATCTCACGAATAATAACGGAGATATGAAGCATTTTCAAAATTCCCTCCTCCAAACCCTCCACTTGTCGGATTCCAGCCGTTTGCGTTTATCTCAAAACTTAAAAGTTCAAAAAGAACAATATTTAGTATTTAGGCTTCAAATAAAGTGCTTCGTGTTGTAACAGCTCATTTTTAACGTGGCATGCGTAGGAGTAGGGGTTACCTGAAGGTCGACAATTAAAAAATGCAATGTCTCGATTAATGATCAAGATAGTGAAAATGCACATTAACAACATTCATAGAACATTCCTTTGTGATAAAATGGATGCTATACTACATCGATTAGACGCATAATAATGGAGGTATTAAAAATTTTCGAAATTTTCTTCTTCGACCCCTTCCCCTCCTCCACTGGTTGGATTTCAGCGATTTAAGAACTTGATCTTTATTTCTTTCATAAAACGTTTAAATATCGAGTTTGGTAACGATCCAACAAAAATGTTTATATATACAGAGTTGAACGGACCACCTCATTTTCGTCATCTTCTGGGTAGAATCAATGGACATGTGAGAAAATGAGCTAAAATCGGGATATCGTGTATTATCTATATTCCCTTTAATACTTAGCCTGCTAACTGAACTTCGAACGGGGACGTTTTTATTTTATTCGTTTCTAAGCAAAATTTAATATCCCCGTTGTAGAATATGGAGGAATGGTGCATTTGATACAAGCCCATTGCTATTATGAGGAGAAGCAAGACTCGGCTCTGTAATCAGTATTGGGGACTTGAAGTTGGGGCTTACTAATGAACTTCGCCTAGGTCTGGACTTGATCGAGAGATACCCTAATCAGATTTCCGATTCAGATCCACAACTTCCAAACTCCATTTCATGTTTATCAGTTGCTCTCTGTAATTTATAACAATGCCCGCAAATTGCCCTAATTTCCCTTATGAATTTTAATTGGAATGACAAAGATACCTTCTCTTCAACAATGGGAAAATTTAGCGTCCACTCTAGGACTACTTCCTACAACTTCACATTCGCTGAGTGATAATTTGATTTTTTTTTAATTGGTAATGAAAAGTGCTCGTGTTGTTGGAACCCGTTAGTTAGTTTAATGTTTTCTTTGCAGGGACTTCTTAATAGAAATTCTTCTCATATTCTATGAGAGATTTTTAGTAGATTTCCCTTAATGGAAATCAGCAATTGATGTCGTACTTATGACTCGATTTTCGAAAAATTTCTTCAAATGTCCATTAATCCTACCCAGGAGATGACTTAAATGAGGTCCGTTTAATATAATATACATATTTGTCTGTTAACTCTCTAGCGGTCGTAAGTTTTGCTTGATCGTTATCAAACTCGATATTCACTTGTTTTATGAAAAAAGAAAGATCAAGTTCGTTAATGGCTGAAATCAGACTAGTGGGAGTTAAGGAGTGTTTTAAAGGAACGGAATTTAAGAAATTCTTAATATCTCCTTTATTTTGCATCAGATCCAAAATTTGTATAGACCAATCATATTTGAAATTAAATTTACTATGAATATTGTTATATGCATTTATTCTCTATCTTGAATATTAACCGAGATATTTGCATTGTTTAAGTGTGTGCGTATAACAGATGAGATGAGATCGGCTAATGCCGGTTGTGTTCATGAGTTTCCGCCGAAAGCTAGTTCGGCCGTTTCCGTAACTGTTTGGCTCTAGTACGCAGATTTATCTACTGTAAAACTTCACGTGGGAAGTCTGCTTAGTTTACTTATTTAGCTTTTATTTTATCAATACCATTGGCTCGTATATTTTCGCTCGTCATTCCAGCAAGTTGAAATTTTTTTGTTGTTTTCTTGGAATTTGAGAGTTCCAGGCACAAAGTTATCCTCGAATTCTTGTTATGCCTAATCAGACAAGGCCAGAACAAACTGCCTTTCGACGGAAAACATCTGGGCTCAACAACCACTGGACATTACGGAGGCTAGCTTTTACTAACACAAACTATCCTTTCCTCTTTCCCTCTCTTGGCGGAATTTCTTAATGGACTTTGAGACTGTAGTAATATTCACAGGTTCATTGAAATAGAATTGGTTTCTTGGAAAGTGCATAAAGTCCAAGTATTTTACTCCTCTGCGTCCTTTGGGTAAGATACAAAATTAGCCAAAGATCCAAGCTTCACCAAGTATCACGTAAACTTTGCACTCGTCATTCCAGCAAGTTGAACTATTTTGTGTTGTTTTCTTCGAATTGGAGATTTTTCATTCTGTATTCTATTATATTTGTACTAGGCACAAAGTTAGGTTCTTTTGGATTCGTACGAGTATATTAAGTTGAATGATTGTGAAATACTTCTTCAAGCCACTAAGTTAATGAAATCGAGTGTGAAAAATGTTTTGTTAGTTACAGCCAAGATCTAATCGGTTTAACACTTGTATTAGTGAATTCAGCCAGATTTTCTTTAACTGAATTCAGCAAATTGTGTTTGGAATCTTGAAGCAGTCAAAGGACCTCTTCTGAAATCTCCACCTCCTAACTAGTAAAAATCGATAATGAGGTTCAAAACTATTTTTGTGAACTAGAAATTTAGACCTTTCATGAAATAATTAGTATAAATGTAATATAGATACTAATGATCACACGAACATAATTGTGTATCATTTCTGCAAATGGTTTATTCTTGAATTTACTTACTGATTCTTTTGTAATTAAGTAGACATAATTAAGTATACTATTTAGCTGTGACTATTGACTATGGGTTCAAACGATATCCTTCTCATGCTCACTCGATTTGAGAAATACAACTGTTATATTCTTCTTTGCAAGTCGGATTTTTGTCATCTATGTGCGAGTCCACAACTTTGGTTTGGGTCAGGTCAACAACTTGAACATACATCATGATTTTCCCTTTTCAATCATTTCCAGCAACTCTCACTTGCTTGTTGCACGCCCTGTCACCTGTTCTCAGTCAGTCTTATGCCCGGCAGCAAAGTTTCAACGTGAAAATGATCATGCAGAATCGCAACGATTGTGGGAAGGCCATTCTCTAGTCTTTTCAGCACTTTCTTCACAGAAACATGTCTAGGGTGACAGTTTCCATTGAATGTTCCCAGTGCCACCTGGTTGTAGACATTCATAAACTACTTACCAGAGTAATTTTTTAATTTCAAAAGTAGCACCATTCTAAGTTTAAAAGACGTGGTAATTTATATCAATAAACTACAATTGTTAGTACGTGATCACAATATTGCATCAAGTTCTTCTCAGCATCAATGCTAATGGTGTAAAAAAGCTCAAAGGCTTTGCTCAGTGGATATTGGGCATGCCTGAACAAACCTAAGAATCATCGAACAGATTCCTGCGCCAAATGATTGGTTTCAATGATGATATCGTAAAGCAGACCTTGTTATTTACAGCTATTAGCAGATTTCCCTTAAGGAAAATCAGCTATTGAGGTTGTACTCATGACGGGATTTTCGAAATATTTCTTCAAATGTCCATCGATCCTACCTAGTAGATGACGAAAATGAGGTCCGTTCAAAACTGTATATATATATTTGTCTGTTACCGCTCTAGCGGTCGCAATTTTTGTTTGATCGTTACCAAACTCGATATTTAGTCGTTTTATGTAAAAAGAAAGATCAAGTTCGTTAACAGCTGAAATCGGACCAGTGGGAGGGGGGGTTTAGAGGGGAGGATTTTAGAAAATTCGAAATATCTCCGTTACTATACGTCGGAACGAAACATATTACTGAATCAATCTTATTGAAAATTAAATTTACTATAAATATTGTTCTATACATTTATTCCCTATCTTGAATATTAACTGAGATATTTGCATTTGTATTCTGCATGTGCTCGGCAGCAGTGGCTGTTCGGAATTTCCGCCGTGACCTCTGGCGGCCGTTTTCGTAACTATTCGTCCCTCGTGAATAGGTTTAGAGGTTTCTTACTACTACAGCTGTTATTAGGCAGATTTCTCTATTTTTAACTAAGAGTTTATTGAATTTTCTACTATTTTATAGATTTCATTCATTTAATAAACATATCTAGTACTGAAATATTTGTTTAGGTAATATTAAACGTTTTCGTCCCAGACTCAAATACATGAGATATGTTATTGTATGACTTCTAATCTATAATATAAAATGAGAAAATACATGTCGCCTGAGATTCCTCCTTTTCCGAAGAAGTGTATTTCGGAGCAATGACTAAATATATGAAGTATGGATCAAATAATTATTTTCGACTAAAGAACGAAAAAACTTAATTGATGAAGTATTTGCATGTCTCACAAAATTAATAGTTCAATGAAAACCATATTTGGTATTTAAAATTAGAATGAAGTGGTTCATTATATAATAGCTTACAATTAATATGAGTAGGAGTGGGGGTTTTTCTGATGGCCAAAAACTAAACTAAAATATGCAAATATCTCGGTTAATATTCAATATAGAGAAAACATGTATATAACAACATTTATAGAACATTAGATTTGCAATAAGATTCACTCTATACATTTTTTTCGATCCGATGCGTAACAACAGATATCTACAATTTTTGAAATTCTCCCGTTCTAAACCGATACTCCCACTTGTCACTTCATTTTCATATTTTACATTACTACGTTTAGCCTCTCCTCCTTGCCTAAATTCTCATTAACGTAATGTCAGTGGGGCAAGACTGGTAAAGTTGTAGTCTCCATACTTATACTGGCTAATAGTCTATCATTAGTCTGCTTATGCAGGCTACTGGCTACCGAGGGATGGCCAAGGGATGATCTAACACCTCTGGCCTAGGATGGAATTACCTCCTCTCATCCCTTATTGGTGTGAATGGAGTTTTCCTCATGGCATCTTTATAGCTGGATGATCTGATGCAGAAGGCCATGGAATACCACTGCACGTCCTTGTGACACTCTTATTCCCTGGTGAAAATCAGGTTCTCGAAATCAATTACCAGTTGTAGCCTATAAATACTACATGCACACATTTATATTTAGTCTAAGAAAGATAAAAACATCAAAGGGATGATTTCTTGCAGACGGGTCATTTCTTGCACGTATGTGACTGGGGAAGTGGCACCATTTTTAAAAATCTACTCAAAATTAAAGCGATGTTTACGGAAATCAAAGGGACCGAAAGAAAGGCTCCTTTGACATACAATGACACATGCTAATGAGAGCGAGTATAGAAAAAAGGAAAAAGTGTTGTGATGACGTCGGGCATGAAGAGCCCTAGAGACTGGAGGCCCTTATACAGTCATCAATGGCTCAGATCTACTCAGCTGATAGCTCTGTCTCTATAGCCTCTTATCACGGCTACCATCTCTTTGGCCCGTCTGATAACGCTTATCTCTCTACTTCAACAAGGCAGTAGCTTATGAGCAGGATACAACCCTTACAGACAAGCAAAGAAAGCGAGTCTTGTATGCCTTCAACAAAAAAAATATGTCATTCTCACTACAAAAAAGTCTTATTTATTAACCCATAATTTATTGTCGCTTTATCTAAACAGAATGCTTATAATTAACACTTCACATCGGGAATATCTTATTCATTATAGCGGTTTTAAATTAGAAAACATTTCTAATCGGTTTCGTTACTGGCAAAATTACATAACTAACTCATCCACAATCGTAGAAAAGTCCGTCACAAAGCGGGGCTGCGTAAACTAAGCAGATTTCGCAACACTTGAGATCTAATATTACCCCGTTTTCTCTATTTATATGTAAAAAAAAACGACGAGTAGAATGGGGGGGGGGTACTGAAGGTAGGAAACCCAATGTACGAATAACTCGCTTAATACTCGATTTACTAAAAAATGCATAAAGCAACAATTGCAGAAAATCAAAAGTTTAACAATATTGGTTCCATAACACATTATGATTCCACTAATAAAAACAAATATATTTGATATTTCTGATTCGCCCCTCTAAACCACCCCTATTTCAGGCTGGATTTCAGCCAATAACAAATATGAACTTTAGTGTTTACTGCAACGGCTAAATATCGAATATGGTATTGATTAAATAAATATTTTCTAGTTAAGAACTAAAATCTTAATGGATGACATCATTACATGACATATTTGCATGTGTGTCATATAGTAATAGCTAAATGATAACCATAGTTGGTTTTCAAGATTGGAATGAAATGTTCCATGATATAACAGATTGTAGTTAGTATGAGTAGGAATGAGGGTTTAATCAAAATCAACCTAATGGAAGGGGATTGATAGAGAAACGAAGAATAAATCGATTACTCTTGCTTTAGCCTAAATAAAGCTCGTCAAAGTCTTTAAATATTTTTAAATCAGTTTATTATTAAGTCTTTATTTTATTTATTTTTGTTTAATATTTTTAATTATTGTTTCGTTATGTATATTACAAAATTCTTTCTGACGACATGCTAGTTGGGCCAAACTGGATGAAAGTTGTTGTATGCATACCTCATAGTGGGTAATGCTTATCATTAGTAAGCTTATGCCGGCTACATATGGATGACTTTCTAATAATTTTTATCTTCCCTGAATTCTCACCAACCGTCCTGATGCCTTTATTGTTGTATATATCACGAAGAGTTATACAAGAAACCACTGCTTGTACTGTCAACATTGGCGAGTACAGTCCCCCATACGTGTGGATCTTTCCCCCACCTCACTCAGATTTCGGTTCTTCTGCTCAATAACCTGCTGCTCATTACTATCTCCTCATAAATAACCTCATATATACTTTATTATTATTTTTATATTAAGTCATCTTTCTGTCTCTGAAAAATGATTAATTTTTAAAAGAAACACTTTGAAAATCCGAGTCCTTTCAGGATTCCGTAAAATATCAGGTAGGCAATTCCTAACAACTTGAGTATTTAATATCATCTCTACTCTGGTCTCTGTAGCTAACCCCTCTACATTATCCTTAGAAACATATACTGATCATTCATTAATGTAATATTTAAATATTATCAATTACCTTTTCTAGTCTAAAATACGTGAGCATCAAGTATGAATAATTATTGAGGTGTGTTTGGTGAAATGTTTATGGAAGACGAAATGAATTGTGCCACTGAAATGTAATAATTTTAAATACTTCATCCTAAAAATGTATAATTAATTTGAGGCATAAAAAAGTACATTATACATTATTTAATTATTTTAATAATAAAGCAATTACTAAAGCAACCATGCCAGTTGTGCTTGTAGATCGTTAAACTATTATTAGCGTAATATTCGTTAACATGGTGACTGAAAGTCAAGTGTTAATTGAAGTTGTTTTCAGTATTTACGCATTTATTTCATTAATAAATTAGCGTGAACGGTTGTTACTAGAAAAAAGAATATTTTTTTTTTTTCAGTTGCTACTATAAGAAATAAGCTTTGCACTTGGTTGAACAAGGGCAATTGTTTAATGACAATGTTTTCTTTAGTGTTCCGAATTCAATCACTGGGAATTCATTTATATGCCCAATCAGAGATAAATGCTCATACCTTTGCAGGCAAAATATCATGTTGATATATACCTATACTTTGAATGGGCTGACCGTTTTAACAGATTTCTCTAAAGGGAAATCAGGTATTGAGGTTGTACTCATGAAGCGATTACCAAAAAAAATCTTCCCCACCCAATCAATCCCTCCCAGGAGATGAGGAAAATGAGGTCCGTTCAAAATTATATATATATATATATATATATATATATATGTGTGTGTGTGTGTGTGTGTGTGTGTGTCTGTGTGTGTGTGTGTGTGTGTGTGTGTGTGTGTGCCTGTTAACGCTCTAATGGTCGTAATTTATGTTCAATCGTTTCCAAACTCGATTTTTAAACGTTTTATATAAAACTAAAGATCAAGATCGTAAATGGCTGAAATCCGATCAGTGGAGAAGGGGGTGTTTAGAAGAAGAGAATTTATGAGTCAGATAGAAATATTGTATAGAACCAATCTTTTTGCAAGTGTAACGTTCTATAAATGTTGTAGGAGATGACGAAAATGAGGTCCTTTCAAAACTATATATATATTACTGCTCAAGCGGTCGCAAGTTTTGCTTGATCGTTACCAAAATCAACATTTAAACGTTTTATGTAAAAATAATGATCTAGCTCGTTAATGGCTGAAATCGGACCAGAGGGAGGGGGGGTTAAGAGGGGAATATTTTCGAAAATGCGAAATATCTCTGTTACTGTACGTCAGATCGACAAATTGTATAGAATCAATCTTATTGCAAATTAAATTTACTATAAATATTGTAATATATATATATATATATATATATATATATATATATATATATATATATATATTGTCTATCTTTATTATTAACCGAGATATTTGCATTTTTATTAAGTTGATAACGGAGGAAAGGAGATCGGCTAATTTCAGTTCTAGTCGTGGTTTTCCGCCAAAAGCTATTTCGGCCGTTTCCGTAATTGTTCGGCTCTCGTAAAATGTTTCTATTGTAAAACATCACGTGCGAAATATGCCTAGTTTACGCAGCCCCTACGTGACAGAATTTTCCCGTTTCATACTCTTAAACATACTTGGAGACAAATCTACTGTAAGGTAGACCGCCAGTCCTCTGTAGCCCGTTGCCTGCATAATAATTACAAGCGTTGTCCAGACCCAGGATGAGCATGCAGACTATTGTCACTCTATTTGTAACATGTAAGAGAGACCTCCCTACTCCCCAAAAAAAACCAACAAACATAAGATTCCATGTGAGATAGGGAAGAGAAATGGGACGAGCATAGAATAGAGGAAGAGGGATGTGGACATAGAGAGGATGCCAGATCTTATAAAGCAGACATTCCAAGAGTTCCTGGGACAGCTGTCGACCATTGCAGACTCCAAACACCCACCAGTAGCTATTACTCTCACTTCCAAACTCAATATCCCCGTCCCAATGATTTAGATACACCCAATCTTGGATCTGATTCTAGTACTAATTTATATTACAGGAGTCAGAAGGCCACTATAAAAAAAAGTCTGTCACGCAGACGATGCGTAAATTAAGAGGATACCCCTCCTGAATTTAGTAATTAATTAATCTACATACCGGTAACACAACACAACCTTAAGCGAATTAATACAAACTGTAATAAGAAATCTTACAGTAAATTTTAATAATTTCCCGACGGGAAGCGTCTGAAATGTAAACAAAAAGGTCTGTCGACCCTCAAAGGAAAGATAAAAAAATTACTGAAATGTATTTGAATATAACATATTAACTTTATTGCAAGAACTGTAATTTAAAATAAATCAGAATAATTTTCATCGCAATTACTCAAATTTTCGTAGTCCAAGAACTATAGAAAGGGGGGGGGGCATCAACAGAATGTATTTGTGTATATCTCACAATGTACAAGCTTTCACGAGAGTAGAACAGCTACGGAAACGGCCGAACTAACTTTTGGCGGAATCTCACGAACAGACCGACAATAGCCGATCTCGTTTCGTCCGTTATCCACTCACTTAATAAAAATCCACATATCTTGGTTGATATTCACGATAGAGAATAAATATATATATATATATATATATATATATATATATATATATATATATATTACAATATTTATAGTAAATTTAATTTGCAATAAGCTTGGTTCTATACACGTTTTCGATCCGGCGTATAGTAACGGAGATATTTCGAATTCCCCCCGTCTTAACCCAATTTTCAAGTACAGAACAAAAAATCATAATTGATGGCAATACCTATTTACATGTGTCTCGCCGAGTCATAGTTCAATGAAAATCATATTTAGTATGTTAACCTTGTAATGGAGTCGTTCGTGATATAACTGCTTATTGTTAATATGACACGAGTAGGAGTGGGGGTTAAAAGGCCGAATACTAAGATATGGAAATATCTCGGCTAATATTCAATATTGAGAGAACATGTGTCTAAGTGCATTTATAGAACATTTTTTTTTTTTTTTTTTTTTTTTCCCCACCTCTACCCCCGCTGTACCTTTGGGTTTATATTTATAGAACATTACATGTGCAATAAAATTGACTTTATACAATACTTTTGTCCGACGCATAACAACGGAGAACCCTCCGCCCTAAACCTCCCCCCCCTCTCCCACTTGTCCGATTTTACCCGTTAATGAACTTGATTTTCAGTTTTACATAAAACGTTTAAACATTAGTTTGGTAACGATCAGACACCACCGATTGTACCGTCCGGCTTTGCGACTGCTAGTGCTAAATTTTACTTTTATTTTTATATGTTGTGTATAAAATTTTGAACGGACCTCATTTTCGTCATCTACTAGATAATGTGGTCATTTGTAGCAATTTTTGAAAAAATCGCGTCTTAAGCACGACCTCGACAGCTTTCCCTTTAGAGGGAAAGTGCTAAAATGTAGGTTTTGTAGAGAAGGATCCTCGGCTGTAAGTGTGAAGCCAAGAGAGGAAGCTGTGTGAGAAGTTAAGTGAGGCCTCTAGGGCGAGGGTAAACTGTAGAAGCTGCCCTAATCAGACAAGGCCAGAACAAACTGCCTTTCGACGGAAAACAGCTGGGCTCAACAACCACTGGACATTACGGAAGCCAGCTTTTACTAACACAAACTCTCCTTTTCTCTTTCCCTCTCTTGGCGGAATTCCTTAATGGACTTTGAAACTGTAGTAGTATTCACGGGTTCATTGAAATAGAATTGGTTTCTTGGAAAGTGCATAAAGTCCAAGTATTTTACTCCTCTGCCTTCTTTGGGTGAGATACAAAATTAGCCCATCCGGTCGCAATATGCTGATCCAACAGCAACCAAGTTGCAAGCTTCGGTAAAATTTCAAGTAAAGCAATGATATGTAGCATCTAACACTGGAACCGATTATAGAGAGTCCAATTAAAAAAAAATAGTACGTCAAGCAGGGGCTGCGTAAACTAAGCAGATTTCCCACGTGCTGGTAAGACACACTTGATTTCATCTCCTCATATATTTTCTCACGAAGTATAGGTAAGGCTCAATAAAAACAATATTTGATATTTAAGCTTCGAACAAAGTGGTTCATGAGTGTGGTGTAGTGATTTGTGTTTAGATATAGATCAGTGTGATGTAAAGAGAGTGAGCGAACAGGGACAAAGACATGCAGACTGCTGACAATGCGCTACTGAAAATGGGGCTCATTGTATTGCTAGCTTCTAGAGAGTGAAGAGTTTTTGTGATACGCTAGTGCTAAAGCTATGTCTATAACAATGATATAACAGCTTATTGTTAATGTGACATGAGTAGGAGTGGGGGTTTACTCAAGGGTGAAAAATAAAAAATTCAAAATTCTCGGTAAATATTCATGATAGAGAAAATATGAGTTTAACAAGATTTATATGTGATTGAATTAGCAATAAGATTGGTTCTTTATAATTATTTGGAAATAATAATGGATATATTTAATTTTTCGAAATTCCCTCCCATTTCGGTTGCAGCCTTAAACGAACTTGATCTTTAATTTTGCATGACTTGATATTATCGCGTAGTGATTAAACAAAAATTGCAACCACTAGAGCGTTAACAAGTCAAAAATATATACTTTTGAACAGACCTCATTTTCGTCGTCTAATTGGTAGGTTCAATGGGCATTTGAGGAACAATTTTCCATATCCGTAAATACAGAAATTTAAATAAAAAATAGTACCAGAAACTACCCATATTCCCGTGAAGGCGGAATGGATCTCAGTTGACACAAGATTAATAAATATTGAAATAGAACAAAAAGAGAGGTCTAGTGCTGTTTATTGGAAATTGAAGTAACTTGTGTTCATTGTAAAATAAGCGCAATGACAACTTTAAAAACTGTGTTGGTCGATGCAACGTAGTTTTTATAACTGAAACAGATGATCCGATAGAAGTGTGCGGTAAGACTGTAAATGCATATTTGGTCAATGTACAGAATAATAATAAAACCGATACTTCTAAGTCTGTATGACAAAGAGACCTGCGAATCCTTTGATTGATCTATGATCCATATTCAAAGTAATAATAACTTATTAAATTATTCGAATGATAATTAACACTAATCTCAGCGCAAATCGTAAATTACCTGGAACAAGTCTGAGATAAAGACACGGCCACTGATCCCTAAGTGTGACCAAAGTTAAATTAATTTTAAAATTATTGTAGGACTAATTCATCTTCTTGATGAATGATTTCCATTGTAATTTTAAATGAAAAAAAAATAATATATTGCCAACTTGTAATTGGCCAACCAACAGGTGCTAATGTTGCTAAGTGTGTTGGAGGTTTTCCTGCTGTCAAAACTATCGATTATAAATACCAATTGTAGAATTGGTGAACGCATGTAGCATGGCAACTGCTAGAATAATTTTAAAGAGTATGCATTGCGTTCACATGAATTACTAATAGATGTAAATGTAAAATAATGAACAATGGATGATTCTCAATACTGTAGAGCCTATGTCAGTGATGCGATTTAGAAAATTCTGCATTTCGGGGATAACGATATTATTTTTAGAATCTCGTATGTAGTATTTTCAACACGGTTTGGATTGACACTGTTCTTGTATAGCGTCGGTGTGGGATAATCAAGCATGTTCCTGAATAGGTAACAAGTGTAATTAATTACATATAGAGGGCTTAATATAACAATAATTGATTATATATATATATATATATATATATAGAGAGAGAGAGAGAGAGAGAGAGAGAGAGAGAGAGAGAGAGGGAGAGTGGAGAGAGAGAGAGAGAGAGAGAGAGAGAGAGAGAGAGAGAGAGAGAGAGAGAGAGAGAGAGAGAGAGAGAGAGAGAGAGAGAGAGAGAGAGAGAGAGAGAGAGAGAGAGAGAGAGAGAGAGAGAGAGAGAGAGAGAGAGAGAGAGAGAGAGAGAGGGGGGGAGAGAGAGAGAGAGAGAGAGAGAGAGAGAGAGAGAGAGAGAGAGAGAGAGAGAGAGAGAGAGAGAGAGAGAGAGAGAGAGAGAGAGAGAGAGTGAGAGAGAGAGAGAGAGAGAGAAGAGAGAGAGAGAGAGAGAGAGAGAGGGAGAGAGAGAGAGAGAGAGAGAGAGAGAGAGAGAGAGAGAGAGAGAGAGAGAGAGAGAGGGGGGGGAGAGAGAGAGAGAGGGGGAGAGAGAGAGAGAGAGAGAGAGAGAGAGAGAGAGAGAGAGAGAGAGAGAGAGAGAGAGAGAGAGAGAGAGAGAGAGGGAGAGAGGGAGAGAGAGAGAGAGAGAGAGTGAGAGAGAGAGAGAGAGAGAGGAGAGAGAGAGAGAGAGAGATGAGAGAGAGAGAGAGAGTGAGAGAGAGAGAGAGAGAGAGAGAGAGAGAGAGAGAGAGAGAGAGAGAGAGAGAGTGAAATAAAAGATTGTTTTAATTAAAATTTATTGCCTAGGAATACAATCCGCTAGTTAGCTAAAGAATGCCAAGTCTTAGTTTAAAAAAGTCCGTCACGCAGGGGCTGCGTAAACTAAGCAGATTTCCCACGTGAAGTTATACAATAGAGAAATTTCACGAGAGCCGTCAAGGAAATGGCCGAACTAGCTTTTGGCGGGAATGTCACTCTCTTCCGTTAGGACGTTAGCCGCCCAGATTTAAAAAAGTGCAAATATCTCGGTTAATATTCAAGATAAATAATAATAAAAGAATAAATGTATATAACAATATTTATAGTGAATTTAATTTGCAATAAGATTGATTCTGTACAATTTTTCGATCCGACGTATAGTAACGGAGATATTTCGAATTTTCGAAAATCCTCCCCTCTAAACCCCCCCCCCTTCCACTAGTCCGATTTTAGCCGTTAACCCCAACGGCTATCTATCTTGAATATTAACAGAGATATTTGCATTTTTATGAAGTCTGTGGTCGGGTATAGTTCGGATTACGTCGGTCATTTCCGCCACCACTCGGCTCAGGTGGAAGCTTCTTCTAACCTTACCTGTCGTTTCTAACCTTACCTTACCTTCCTTACTTTGTGAGATTTATGCAAATACGTTCTGTTCATCCGCCCCCCCCCACCCTTCTTTAGTTCTTGGACTACTAAAATTTGGGTTAATAAAATATAAATTATTCTTACAATTCAGAAGCCGTTTCAGTCGGGAATTTATTTGAATTAACTGAAAGATTTCTCATTACCGTAAAACATCACATGGGAAATCTGCTTAGTTTACGCAGCCCCTGCGTGACGGACTTTTATTATTAATCGGGTGAGAGAGAGAGAGTATGTGTATGAGTATAAAATATTTTAATTTCTACCTTGGACCTCTTCATTCCATGTAAAAATTAAACAAAGATTTAAATTTATGGTATTAAATAGTATTAATTTAACAATTTCTTCCTCGGTTCTATTTAACTGTATATCATTTTATGTTTTTCATAACAGTTTTTGTTCTTTATTTTAAACGTTAAGATTCAGGAATGAAAATGAATGATACTGAGCACCATCGCCTCGCTGCGGAGCTCATCAAATAAATAAATAGATATAGTACAATTATATAATATACAGTAATAATACAATACAATATACAATAAAATAGTCCAATGCTCTACAAACTAAGCCAGTTTCAATTACAAAAATGTTTCAATTATTAGGCTTGAAAGCTATGTTCATTGTGTTCATGTCGCAGTCTAAAATAAATAATTCCTGTATTACTATCTACATCGCTGTTTTCTATCCGTTTCTATCAAATTAAATAATTTTGTACTAATTAGTAATTCATTTGCAATGTCATTATTTTAGATGTAGATCCTTTAAACTATAATTTAGCATGAAACAAAATGATAAATAAATCAAGTGCATTATTTAATGCACTATCGGTTTTAAAGTTAAATAAAGTCGTTGCAAATTTAAATGCAAATAACGTGTCGTGTTTCTTGTTGGGAAAGATCATTCGTTCAGTGGCATCAACCTATTCCAACTAAAATGATCCAAACAGTCATAATTGCATAATTAGAATGTCGATTTCATTATGCCATAATATATATGAAGAACAATTCCACAGTTGATTTGCAATTCTATACATTGTATTGCAGTTGTGAGGAAAGAATCTACCACTTGCAATATGTTCCAGAAGAATTTTTGATTTAGTACACCTGACATTCTCCCCCCTCGGGTGGGGTTTCGAGAACAAAGATCCAATTTTTCGAAACTAGTCTGCCCAATCTTGAAAACAATGGGAGGTCATTCTAGCGAACCGAACCAGACTGGAGGGACACTCTATAGAAGATAACCGCTTGGGAGACCTATGAGTTAGGGGAGGGCTAGAGAGAGAGAGAGAGAGGAAGAGAGAGAGAGAGAGAGAGAGAGAGAGAGAGAGAGTGAGAGAGAGAGAGAGAGAGAGCGATATAATTGCAGTTGCAAGAGTAGCGATAGGAGAGCCGGGGGCAAAGACGGGAGAACAAAGCGACTCCTATCTGGCCCAAACACTCCGCCAGCCAAAATAATTGAGTATTTTACAATGGCCACCGACTATTGGGGCCCCAAGGGCTCTGCCCGGAATTAGCTTACCCACCTATTGGAATAATAGAAAGCAATCCAATTAAAGCCAACGATCGGAAAAAGACTACTATATACGAATAATATAGAGTAATTAAGTCTGCTGTTGAAAATTTTTGCTTCTTTTAATCTACATTTTCTCTTTTATTGCCAGATTTCTTTTTAATGTACTAAAACCACTAATTAACTCAATGAGAACGGAAGGTGAAAGTGGTCATTTCCTGAATGAGATTTCGAGTTTGAACTTTATATTCCATTAGTGAATTGGGAGTGATACATTAGAAAATTGAACTTCTGTATAAACAAACGTTTTGATTTCAAACATGTCATGTGCTTTATTATGATTCTGTTAGTTACTGAAAACGCAATGCCTCAATAAGTAATTAAATACCAATTAATCCTAATCCATATAAACACCAATCGACTAATTGACATGCGTGTGACCTTATAAAATTGTTCCTATACATACCCCGGTAAGATACATAGTCTGACTGATAAAATAACTACTTTTGACATTACTGAAAGACTCTGGACCATTGTTTAGATGAGATGACATTCCGCAGCTAGTGTCCCCAAGTTCGTATCCCTTGCCACTGCAAGTTGCAGTCACATTATCTAGCCACCTTTGATCCTACTTCTCTTCCTTAAGTAACTCATGTAAGTTCACTAACCCCTAAACACGATCTCTCTTTTTTTTTGGCTCCCCTCACACACACACACACACACACACGGACAATTATAAACGCATTTCTATTTCCACATTTTTAATCTAACTAATAGTACCTTTGGTTTCAATTGTAAAATCGTAGCTTAAATCGAATTACAATGCAAAATTATATACGTAGGTAGTCTTGATTCTCTAAATTTTTGACAAAAATTAGTTTATCCCAGTAGTTAAGGCTTGAGCTAAAACGTTACAGAACAAGGGTAACTACAATATTATTCAGTAAATCAGAACAACTTTAGAGAAATTTGATTTATAGAATTTGTGTATATTCCATTAGGTTTCTAAAACAGAAAACTTTCATAAATAAGTGCCCTAATTTAATGTTTGTTTTCTCACACAAACATATAATTATAATTCATATAATTATATATTATAATTATATATATATATATATATATATATATATATATATATTTAAAACGTTATTTACGTAAAGTCGAAAACGACCCAAAATGTCTTAAACTCTTACAAAAATAGTTATTTTTTTACAGAAGTATTTACAGTATACACCTATTAAATGGTCTCATTAACAGGTAAACCTGTTTTTCACGGGACTGAACAAAGGAATAAGAGAGTCACAAGGACTTGCAGTGGTTTCCCATTGCCGTCTGCATCACACCTTCCAGTAATAAAATGAAGGCATCATGAGAGAAATTCTATTCAAGGCCAGAGGTGTTAGATAGCCATCCCTCGGTAGCCTGTAGCCTGCATAAGCTGACTAATGATAGACTATTAGCCAGTATGAGGGTGCTGCCTACCGTCCAGTCTTGACTGCCCCTTTGACAATGAGAATTTAGACAGGGAGGGGAACACAAATAGTAACTGTCGTAAAATGTTTTGTGGCTTGGCTCAATCACATTTTAGCAGATTTCCCCTAAGGGAAATCAGCTATTGAGGTTGTACTCATGACGGAATTTTCGACATTTTTCTTCAAATGTCCATCGATCCTACTTAGTAGATGACGAAAATGAGGTCCGTTCAAAACTGTGTGTATATATATATATATATATATATATATATATATATATATATATATAAAATTGTAACCTCTGTCTGTACATTGATTTTTTTCGCGAAATTTCACGATAACCTTTCGTTTCACATGTCATAGACACCATAACTGCATTTTGTTTCTTTGGTGTCTGTTTGTTTGTTTATTTGTTTGTTTGTTACCTTTTCACGCATAAACGGCTGAACCGAATTTTATGAAACTTGGTATGTATATTACTACTAACCCAACTTAGACATTAGACTATATTAATATCCTCTGAAACGAACAGGAGTGGGGGTTATAAGGAAGCCTGAAATTAAAAATAGCGATATTTCGTTTCCTATTGGTTTTTCGGCAAATAGGAACATAACAAAAGTTGTTTATTTTGTTATTTAAAATAACTTTTGTTATATACACTTTTTTCGTATACTGAATTATAAACGAGATATACGCTAAAACCTATAGCGGAAGTGAACAATTTTATTTGGGACAAAAGAGCCAACCGAAATAAATAAAACTCGGTACGTGTATTAGCACTATCGCCTTCCTTATAATAAGCCATACTAAGATTTCTAGGGACGGGCAGGATTGGGGGTTATTAGGGAGGACTGAAATTAAAAGCGATATTTCGTTTCGTATTGATTTTTCGGCAAATATGCACATTACAAAAGTTATTAATTTTGTTATGTAGAGAAATTTGCTCAACACTTCTTTTCAATATGAACTACCAGGTACCTCACCTGAAAAAATTAATTCAAATGTATGTCAATATTTTCTCCTTAATAATTCAAATCTATGCATAATGCACAGGAGACGGGAAATATGACAATTAGCAGGACAGTGAAGTCTTAAATAAAAATAATTTTATTATTAACAAATGTCAACATTGGGTATTAACCCTAAACACTGGGACGGGTAAATGTCAAAATATTGTGCAAAGTAAAGCCTTGCCAAAAATATACTATCACCATTCAGCCTCAAATGAATTCCCGAGCGAAGCCGGGTATCTGAGCTAGTATATATATATATATATATATATATATATATATATATATATATATATACACATATATGTATATATATTTGTATGTTACCGCTCTAGCGGTCGCAATTTTTGTTTGATCGTTACGAAACTCGAAATTTAGTCGTTTTATATAAAAAGAAAGATCAAGTTCGTTAACGGCTGAAATCGGACCAGTGAGAGGGGGGGGGGGTTTAGAGATGCGGCTTAAAATAATACATATTCTGTGGTACTATTTAGTGTTGGTGTAATAAGTGTTCAGAGCGCTGCTATCATTAAAGGTAAGTCCATCTTTTGTGTTCTTGTTGTTTTTTTGAGATTGAATTGTTTTTAATTTAATCTCGGAGCCTAACAGACGAGAGTTACTTTCCCGCCAAAAGCTAGTTCGGCCGTTTCCTTGACTGGCTCGGCTCTCGTGAAATTTCTCTATTGTAAAACTTCACGTGGGAAATCTGCTTAGTTTACGAAGCCCCTGCGTGACGGACTTTTTTAAGCTAAGGCTTGGCATTCTTTAGCTAACTAGCGGATTCTATCGCTAGGCAAGAAATTTTAATTAAAACCATCTTTTATTTCATAACTCTAGAAGATAAAAATTACAACAGCCAAAAAGTAATTGGATTTCACGGACATCGGAAGCGAAGCATTGTGCTGTACAAATGACAGCTATTTTCTCAATGCAGTTCTGTAACTGATCGGAAAAATGTTTCAATGCTGGGCAAATTACTCACAACGGTATTACCTTTACTTCACGCCCGATTACCTTCTACGGGCAATCATGTTAAATGACAATGTTCTATTTACGATTTTTTATTTTATCTCAATATTGATCTTTGCCTCAGGATAGTCTGCCTTGAGTGTTAAAATAAACTCGTAGACTTCCACGGTTCTGGTCATTAATACTATACTGTTAAGGTCTTCGGGTATTGACCGTGTCTGCATTTGAGTTTCGCTAGACATGCTTCTAGCTTCCTCAGGGCTATCTCTGAGACTGAAGAGTGTGTGTTCACCTCAGGTATATAAGTAGGCCTTGTCCGGTTTCCTTGGGCGGAGTCGTCCCCTCCAGGTGTCTAAGGATACTTCTTCCGGTGGTCGTTCACCCACTATACCGTCGTTTATGTTTCTTGTCCGTCTGTGGAATGACGGGCTTCCAGAGTTTGCTGAGTCTGTATCCATCCTCCCTGTTGATGTTGAATGGGCATTTCGCGATTTCTATGGCTTCTCGAACCAGTCTTTCTTGGTATCGGTCCACCTTGGCCAGCACCTTAACTTCATCGAATTTGATGCTGTGATTAGTTTCCCAGAAGTGTTCTGCTATTGCTGATTCTTCTGTCCGAAACTTTTTTAAACTCTTGATATGCTCGGCGACCCTGGTGTTTATCAATCTGCCAGTTTGTCCAATATATTCTAAGCCTCAAGAACAGGGTATACTGTATATTCCTGGGATTTTTGTCTGGAGTTGATCTTTGCAGCTGGGTAACATGTGCGCTATTTTCTTGTCTATGCCAAATGCTGTTTCTATTCCCTGCTTCTTGAGTATCCTAGAGATCTTTTCCGTTGTACCTTTAACAAAAGGTATTACGGCTGTTTTCCGGGGTTCATCTTCAATTGATATTGTCTTCTTTTCTTTTTTCTTCTTAAATTGATTTCTAATTTCTTCTTTCCCGTAGCCATTCTTTAGCAGAGCAGTCATCAGGTGTCTTTTTTTCCTTTGGGAGGTTCTGTAGTTCTGATATTCTCTCAGCTCTAGTGACCAAAGTGCGAATTATCCCATTCTTCTGTGCTGGATGGTGATGAGATCCAGCGTGTAGGTATCTGTTGGTATGCATAGGTTTTCTGTAAACCGCATTCCCCATCTGTCCGTTTGGTTTCCTTTCCACCAGAACATCCAGGAATGGTATCTTTCTATCGCGCTTGATCTCCATCGTGAAGTCAATGTTGGGGTGTATTGAGTTAAGATGCTGCAGAAATTCTTCTAAGGTCTTCTCTCCATGTGGCCATATGACGAGCGTGTCATCCACATATCTGAACCATGTTTTCGGTTTTAGTCTTGCTGTTTCCAGTACCATCTTTTCAAATTTCTCCATGTAAGCATCGGCTGCATTTGGAATTAATGGCGACCCCATGCTGGCTCCCTCCATTTGTTGGTAGAAATTGCCGTTGAATAAAAAATTGAGTCTTGAGTGTTGTCTGTTCAACTTCAGTTCGTGGGGTCGATTCGGTCACATTGAACGAATTTTCATTACGGATGCAGTAGATCATCCATCACGATTGTAGCATAGAAGTGGGCTTGTTTAATAACACAACAAATATATATGGATGGGTTCTCAGAAGTTTTTTGAGTATCACATTCCTCAACCGCTTTGGTAACAATCACAAATTTCTCTAACCCTGAGTGCATGCTTATTAATCTTGTAGCTAGATATGACACCTATTACAAATTTTATTTATTTTGTCACACATGTTCCG
Source organism: Riptortus pedestris (assembly GCA_019009955.1). Taxonomy (NCBI): domain Eukaryota; kingdom Metazoa; phylum Arthropoda; class Insecta; order Hemiptera; family Alydidae; genus Riptortus; species Riptortus pedestris. The sequence continues at coordinate 31,879,461 of CM032229.1, read as the reverse complement.
TGGCTTAACTACCTCCTCTTCAGGGTCCATCCATTTCTGAAGTGCTCAATCCCTCTCACGTTTGTGCGACAGCCCCTTACTAACTGGGGAGGACGTTGATACTGGAGCATTGGTAACCCTTCCCATTTAGCTATGAAGAACATATTGGGTCTAGAATAAGAAGAACACCTTTTAATAATTGAAGTAAATTTTGAATACATTTTAGCTGATTTCCCTTAGTAGGAAAATTAGCTGCCGTGGTTGTAATAATTACATAATGACCCAAGAATTTCTTGAATGTCCCATCTTCTTAAGAGGTAACAAACATTTGGGTAATTCAAACATGGACTTTTACTGTTCTAGCGGCAGTCGTTATTATTAGCAGATTTCCCTTTACAGAAATCGGCTATTGAGATATTTTTGATAATTTTCCTCAAATTTCTATCGATCCTACCGATATGTGTGTCTGTTTAATTCCGCTCTAGGGCCCACAACTTTTCTTTGATTTTTACCAAACTCGATATTTATTGTTTTATGTAAACCTAAGTAAAGGAAGTACTGAAAAAAATTGGACTGGAAAGAGCTTAAAGATCCAGAGAGGAGTGAAATACAATATCAGATATACATGCATTATTACACCTAGATGTTACGGTGCCTGGAAGTATTGAACAGTCTTAAGTATATTTCTACACTTTTCAATATTAGCCATGTTTTTTTTGTAGTTAATACCCTCCGTATTAATTGTAGCAGTAATACCTCAGTTAGTACTCCCACTTATTCGAATTTTTTTTTGGTGTTTTTTTTTTGTTGCTTTTTAAACTTTTTCAACCTCATGAGATTTCGAAAAAACGAGTCTTAGCGTACATATCTCGAGGAAACAGTTTACGATTTCTGAATTGACATACTTCTGTCCATATTTGTTTTACATCTTTTATTATTTTCGAACTCTTCCAACTACCTGTAAGGTCTTTGTGTAAGTATTTGGCAATTTCTATTGAAAAAAAAAATAATTATTTAGTGATTTGACCTTTTTAATTGGACTCTATGTATTGTATATATAACGCACGTTTTTTGTATATGTTTCGTTGCGTGTGTTTGTCATAGCCAAAAAAAAGTAAGCTTTTCTTATAGAGCCTTAAGAACAAAATGTTTTAATTATTCAATATTTTTTTGATATCTTTAAAAGAACCGCAGAAGAAAGGAGAATTTCATCATGTAAATATATTTCCTCTTTTAAGGGCTGTGTTTGTTCTTTGCGAAAACAAAGAAGTAACATTTTAAGGCCGTGGCTTCTGGAAAGAGTAGACGTTTATACATACAACCAAGCTTTTGACTGTGTACACGGAGCCATTTAAAATTCTCTTTCGAATTCAGCCATTAACTCCAAGTACCTCGAACAAGAAAATCGCATTAGAGCTTACTGTAGTTTCTCCTGCTTTAAAGTAGGCCTGCGTATTCATGCGTAAAGTAAATGTTATTGGTGAAAGGCTATTGCTAGCAAATAGTATTAAGTGCTCTTGTACATAGTACTTCCTGCAGAGCCTCTATTGTGGATTGGAAGGATCCAAATATGGCTCACTTTCATTGATATGTTTAATATTAACTTACGTACTTAGTTTAACATACGAAGCAGAAATCCAATACAGTATTTAATATGTTCAAGTTGAATGACGCTTGAAGTTCTTTATATGGCTTTCTATATGTACCCTTTGGTCTCCAAGGTACTTTCAGGGCATGGATATTCAAAAATACGTTAATTGGAGCCATCTATTTTTTCTGACTCAGTACTAAGCATTTTAGTGCGGCTCAGAAAGGAAGAAAAAATATTAACAAATATTTTTTTTTTTTACATTTTACTAAGGTGGAAATATAGATTGATGGCCAAAAAGCTTCACTCCCTATTCATGCTAAAATAAATTCATTGGCTTTCTTGATTTCAATTATCACGTATTGGAGGTCCATCCCGAAGTGCTTTGATGATGCACCTTTTGGTCTCCAAAGTGCATTGTCGAGGCACCCTTTAGTCTATGAAGTGAAATCAGATCACTAAGAATTGTCCATGCAGCCTTTGGTCTCCGAAGTGCATTCAGAGCATTAACAATTGTCGATGCACTCTTTGGTAACCGAAGTGCATTCAGAGCATTAACATTCTCTATGACACTTTGGTCTTCGAAGTGTATTTAGGGCACTAACAATTGTTGATGCAGCCTTTGGTCTCCAAAGTGCATTCAGAGCATTAACAATTGTCGATGCACTCTTTGGTAACCGAAGTGCATTCAGAGCATTAACATTCTCTATGACACTTTGGTCTTCAAAGTGCATTCAGAGCATTAACAATTGTCGATGCACACTTTGGTCTCCGAAGTGCATTCAGCGCATTAACATTTATCGATGCACTATTTGGTAACTGAAGTGCATTCAGAACTAGGATATTACGAAAAACGTTGATTTGAGTCATCCATTTATTTTCTCATGTAGCACTAACATTAACGTGGTTCAGAAAAGAAGATTTGTTTATATTATTTACAGTTTACTTACTAAGGAATAAAAATATATTGACGGCAATACAGAAAGCATCACTCTGAAGAACCTAATCTGGTCTACTTTCCGGCAGGAGCTGCGAAAAACTACGAAAATTTTCCAAGTGCAGCACTGTCACACGATACTTATTAACTCTCTGTAATTTCTGTTTCTCGCCTTCTACATAACTTATAAGGGTTTGGCTTCGAAAAATAATCTTTACTTGAAATGTTTACGTTTATTGTAGCTTACAGTAAAATTCGCATTGTTACTGAATGCAGCAATCGCAAGAATATAAATGACTCCTTTATTGGCCAATTTAGAAAACAAAACATACACAGACAACAGTTGTAGTATATTGCATTATGATGAAGATCGTTTATTTAATTTTTTTTCAATTTGACTGATAACAGAGGTTATTTGAGCTGCATGTAATAGACCATGTGTCGCCCCAACTTTCCTTATTTCGGCTATTAACGAATTTTAGATATCTGCAGTTTTACATGGAACTTCTTAATGTTATGTTTAATAAATATCAAGCAATAAGCTCGAGCGTTAACCGACACACACTCATATCATTCTCTCCAACGCAAAAACGGTGGATATTTTGTAAAGAAATTTTTCAAAAATCATTTTATGAGTAAAACCTCAACAGCTGAATTCTAATAGACAAAATAAATGAAAACAAATTTATTCAAATATGTATCGATGAATTCATTGTTTCCAACGATATCTAAACTACAACAATAAGTAATTGGTAGCTATATTTTGTTGAAATGCTAGGACCTTTATGCGTCAAATCCTACATTGAAGTGGCATTGATATCTGTTCCACAGATGTCGCAACTAATTTACAATTTAATTAAAATTTAAATCGAATAATAATTGGGATTGGAAATTAATTAATATTAATAAACTGATATGGTTTCATGAAAATGTATTTTTTAATATAGGTCATCAGTCTATCTCATTCGCGGCGTTCATAGCATGATGTACTAAAACGTTGCGTGTCTGAATCGTTAAAAGACGCTTTTATGTGGGCTTCTCGTTTGAGAGAGATTACACGAATACCTATAAACTTGTTAATTTAGACTTTCATAATCTCGCTTCGTCAATTTCAAATTAACATTCATTACAACTAAAACAGGGAAAGAACTCTAATAAAAACTTTATTTTTCATGAGTCCCAAGTAACGTGGTAATTACTTCCATCCTACTATTTTTTTTCCGACTACCGAGAGTGCGCCATAAAATAAGTATCCCATTAAAATATTCATTTTTAATCGTAAAAAAGTAATATATTCACATTACACATAACAATAGATAATTTCTTCGTTACAATAATAACTTTCTGAGATTATTTTCTTACCGCCTTTATAATGCTAATTTCTTGGCGGGAGCATACGTTAGCCATATGATTTAAGGCGGTTTAGCAGATTTCCCTTTGGGGAAATCGATCCTACCCAGGAGATGAGATGACTAAAATGAGTTCCGTTCAAACCTATATATATATATATATATATATATATATATTTGTCTGTTAACACCACTGTAGTGGTAGCAATTATTGTTTAATCGTTGCCAAACTCGGTATTTAATCGTTGCATGTAAAAAGAAAGATCAAGTTCGTTAATGGCTGAAATCGGACTAGCAGGAGAAGGTTTAGAGGGGGGATTTCAAAAAGTCGAAAAATCTCCGTTACTATACGTCGGATCGAAAAATTTTATATCACCAGTCTTATTTTTATGTAATTCTCGATAATTTTCTTATGTACGTTTTTAATCTATCTTGATTATTAACCGAGATATTTGCATTTTTTTAGTTTTCGGTCTTCAGTAAACCCCAACTTCTACTCATGTCATATTGACAATAAGCTTTTATATTAAGAAGCACATTATTTGAAGCCTAAATATCAAAATTTGTTCTCATTGGTCTTTTACGTTTTGAGGTAAATACAAATACACGTGGAAAATCTGCTTAGTTAACGCAGCCCCTGCGAGATGGACTTTTTTTTCCTAATCTCATTTGACAAATCTAGACTCCTGAGGTCAATCCTCGCATGGGCAATAGGAATTTATTTAATGACAAACTTATTAAATAAAATACTTAGTCCCACCCAGGCTAAAAATGGGTGGCAACCTCAAAATCAAAATGGGCAGATAACCCATCCGAATAAGCATTAGTACACCTAAGTGGACGTAAATAAACAGCGATAACATTTAATCACTTTCCACTAAATGATGACTCTCTTAACCATTTAGACGGATCGGTGCATTCTATTGAGTGAAACCAGTATTCTGGTTACCGACCAACAACACATTTAGACAAATTAAACCTACAATCCACGACTGGAAAGACAGAAACATTTTCACGTGAGGAGTAATTTATTATTACACGACTTCGTATAGGCCATTCCTACCTAACGCATGAATTCCTAATAGGAAAAAAAGTTACAGACAAAATGCGATGTACCTCTTTCTATAATCCACGTACTTATGGACTACACAAAACCTGGACAAATCCCCATGCTTTACACGACTTAATGACTAAAGGTAGCCTACGGATTCCCATAATTGGCAAGTACTTAAAGACACAAACACATACACAAAAATGTAGCTCTAATACGCTATAATTTTAAACAAGGTTATTTAGAACAGTTTCGTGGCTCCTCAGAATTTATTTTTAAAAACACTTAGCTCTTTCAGGAATTTATATTCCCGTCACCAGTGCTACAAATATTAAAGCACAATAGATAAGGTGGTCTAAAAAAATTTAAAAAATGGAAATAATTGGTCATGAATAAAAAATCCAATCCATAAAAATATCAAAGTTACAACAATAAAATATTTTCATTAAAGTACTTAACATTTGGTTAAATTTAAAGAATTTCTCAATGAGCTAACCAGGGTAGAATACATTTTGAATTGATCAGTTATTCCTGAGATGGTGATTAGATCAAACATTTATTCCTATCGAAATTCAAAAATTATCAATAAAATATAAGCACTATTTATTTATCAGTAGTACTTCTATTCAAAGCGCTGATTGGGTAAAATTGTCTTTTCTCAGAAGAGAGTGGAATAAATGTGACGGAATTAATGGGCAGAGATGTGTCCTTTTATTTCGCACAGAATTAAGAGCAATGGCGCGACCTTCGACTGAATTTTTAATCCAGCACAGTGTCAGGAGTTTTAAAAATATACTACATCTCATTCTCCTTGTGTTACTGACATTGGAGAAAATTTATTTTTCAAATGTGTAAATAAAAAATGTGAAATATGTGTAAAAGGAATAATTGTTAAGCTAATAAACTCACGAAAAGTAGTACGTTATCATGATTGAACACCGAGTGAAATTGTTTTCATTAAAGTCCGTCACGCAGGGGATGCATCTAAGCAGATTTCCCTAGTGAAGTTTAATAATTGATAAATCTACTTACTGGTAACACTACACAACCGTGAATATTAAGTGAATAAATACAAGCGGTAATAAGAACTCTTTCCCCTCCCAACGGGAAGCGCCCCCCCCCCACCTAACCTTTCACAGGAAAGAAAAACAATTACCGAATTATATCAGAATATGATATATTAATTTTATTGAAAACAATTTACTACAGCTAGTGATATAATTTACAATGAACCAGAATAATTTTTATTTCACTAAAAATTTAGTAATCCAAGAACAAAAAAAGGGGGTGATCAACAGAACGTATTTGTTTGTATCTCGTATAATAAAGCTTTGTTGAAAACCATATTTGGTATTTAACTATGTAATGAAATGGTTCATGATATAACAGCTTATTATTTACTGGTTTACTGAAAGAGTAAAACTATAAAATCCAAATATTGAGGTTAATACTCATTATACAGAAAATATGTATAGAACAATATTTATAGTACATTTAATTTCCAATAAGACTTGTTTCAATATTAAAGGGGGCTCAGGTTAGCCATGTGAGTTAAAGCGTTGCCTTTAATCTCACATGGTAATCCTAGAGTGGCGAGTTCGATTCTTGCCTGGGCAAAGGAAATTATTTAGTGACGAAATTCATTAAATAACATCTTAAATTAAAGTCTAACCCTGGCTAGAAAAGGGTGGTAACCTTTAGATAACCCGTCCTAATTAGCCTGAGTTGAAAAAAGTGGACGTTAATAAATAATAATAATAATAATAATAATGAATATTAAATAGTAAATTGTTTCTATAAAATTTTTCGATCCGCCGTATAGTAACAGAGGTATTTCGAAATTCCTCCCCTCTAAATCCCCCCTCACCCTCATCCGATTTCAACTGTTAACGAGCTCGATCATTCATTTATATAAAACGTCTAAATATCAAGTTTGGTAACGGTTAAACAACAATTGCGACCGCTAGACAAATATATATGCGGTAATTGACATATATATATATATATATATATATATTTATCCTAGGTAGGAGCGATGGACATTTGAAGAAAAAATTTGAAAATCCCGTCATGAGTAAATCTGCTAAAATGAAGAGTGAGAAAGCCAGCTTGCGCATTGATATCGCGTGAAAAGTGGCATTGTGTGTTTGTGTGAATTATTCATGTCTGTTTAAATGTTAATAAAGCCAAGGTATGGCGTACATATTGGTAGTGGAGAACCAGCTGGAGTAATTACTGTTCAATAAATGACTAGAATATCGGTGCTGCGTGATTGGTCGGAAAGACGGCAGCTTCAATAACAATGCGGCCTGGCCCCCAAATCCTTCCTAATAGGTTTATACCTCGACAGTACCTCCTCACTACTCCATTTACCTGTTATTATACAGTTATCAAATATCATACAATATCTATATATCAAGTATTCATTTTAGACTTATTTCTCTTGAGGGAGTCATTTATATGATGTTCCACCAACTGTTTATATGTGGAAATATTGGTAAACATTTGAAGAAAGATGTCTACTGATCTATATGTTATTTCTATATGTGCCATACAATTATTATATAACAAGTATGTTCCTAATATATAATATTTTTTGAATAGTATACATAAAGAAAAAAAACATACTGTTAATGAAAATTAAAACGCAAAAGTTAGAAATAAGCAAAGAAAAAACCTACAAAAAATATTAATTTGACTTTATTAAGTCACTCAGGCTATTTAATGAATTAAATTATTCTAGATGTAAAAAAAAAGAAAAAGAAAAGCAGTCAGGGGACTGCCGGTAGAAGTGAAAACTCCTTTAGCTTTGATCGCTCAATTTTGGCATTGCTGAGAAATGTTTTTTACGAAGTCTTATTTTAAAAATATTTTTAGTTATTTATCAATAAGTAACAGTTATGTTCTATTTTACATGAAAAAATGAAATGACAAAAATAATAGTGATAAAAAATACATTTTAGAATTATTACAAATGCTTTACAAAAATAAGTTAAGTACACTCAGAAAAATCAATTTCTATCCATAATTTCAACAACTCTTGCACCATCATCACCGCCAGCATCATCACCAATTTCCAAAACTGATACAATCGGTATATGGTAGCTAAAGTAGGATACAAACAGTTTTGATTCGAATTTATTTAAACTTCGGATTAAAATATCTATGAAAGTAAAAATGGTAGATATATAGTATCTGTGAACGAAATGATGCTGGTTTTGTCCTCTTGATTTCATACTGTTTTCCTCTCCCGCAAATGCTTCCTTACGGGGTGCACAACGTGCCTAAAGAAGTTTTCACTTCAAAAATGGAGAGGAGAAACTTAATATTTTATTGTTCAAGTAAAATTGTTAAATCAGTTTCTTGTGTTAAATTGTTAAGGAAGTGCCAAAATGAAATAATAAGAAACTCTTTTGATCAATATGCCAATGGGGTTTATTTTTATTGGTTTACTGTGTTTTAAGTATCGATGAGATATTCTATAGTCAGTTTACTAGTTCCGTCGCAGAGGAAATTCTTTTCTCTTAATATTTGGAACCTATGTAAGTAAGATTTAGTACTCCAGTGAGTACTTGTGTGGAAAAATTGCCAGTGACAGTAAATGCATTAGTCATGATTAGAAAATGGGTCTGGTTAGCCATGTGAGTTAAAGACTTGCTTTTAATCTCACATGGTAATCCTAGAGTGAGTGGCGAGTTCGATTCTCGCCTGGGCAAAGGAAATTATTTAGTGACGAAATTCATTAAATAACATCCCAAGTCCCACCCTGGCTAGAAAAGGGTGGTAACCTGTAGATAACCCGTCCCAATTAGCCTGAGTTGCAAAAAGTGGACGTTAATAAATAATAATAATATTTAGTCATAATTTCAAATGAAAATTTTTAAACACATTCCTTTTTCTGTTTTATTGTGTTAGTACTTAACGTGTACTTTTTTCTGTCATCATCTATTACATTATGGAAATATTCTTGCTCTTTCATGTACTTTTTGATATATATTTATACAGATATATAACCATTATATAGTCTATTTCAAATTAGGCAAAAATTGTTTTCATTTTCTAGGTCTCGTACCCGAGTCCTGTATCTTGATCTGACCTATCAATTGTAAACTTCGTGTATAAACAATTCAAACGTAATTATCTGAAGAAAGAATTACAAGAAAGCGAGGCGTTAATGATTTGAGACGCATTTCAGTAATAATATTAGATACAAAGAGTTTGATTTGACTTGGCCTGGGAACCAAGAGTTCACTGATTCATTTGACCCAACTTATATTCTTTGATCTGAAAGTGATTGTGATTTTGAACATCCTTAATTTTCTATTTAAAAGTTTCGTTGTTCAGCCTAAATGCATTATCACATTTCCTTTCAGTACAATGTTTCAATAATGGAGCTCCCTGAATAATGAAGAAGCCAATTTTGCTAGCTGAGACTCCAAAACACTGCAGAGTTCAGCTATTTGTTGGCCAACGAATGCAGAGTTTGTTTGATTCTGGATCTTCAGGAGCAATAGCAACTGAGTTGTGTTATGAAATTTCTGCTTATCATTTATGTCTAGAATTTTGCATTAATAAATATGGCAAGAAAAGGGAGTGTCTGCCGTCCTAACGCTTTTGAGGGGCTCAGATTAGCTACGTGAGTTAAAGCGTTGGCTTAAGCTCACATCATACTCCTAGTAAGCCGAGTTTGATTCTCGCAAGGGGAGAAGGAATTTATTCAGTGACTAACTCATTAAATAAAATCCTTAGTCCCTCCCTCGCTAGAAAATGGTGGCAACCCGTAGATAACCCGTCCTAATTAGCCTTAGTAGAACATAGTAGACATTAATAAAAAACAATAATAATAATGTTTTTGAATTAATTTTTTAAAGGTTTTTCTTTTAAAAATGAACATTAATCACATATCCTGTTTGAACCTAACCTAAGCCCCCAAATATCTTGATATACATGTGGTACATTGGTGAATTCTATTTATTGCAGATAGAATTTAAGTGTTATGTCAAATGCATTTCTAAATGAAGTTCCTGAATGACTTGTTAGAAACAAGCTTATTCGTGAACCTCTTATGCTTTTTTACATTCATTGTCCTATCAGCAAATGAGCCGGTAACAATGTTTATAAATATCGCATTCGCTTGTCAAGATGTTAGACTAAAATCTAATAACATCTATATAACTAGATAATAGCTAATTTATGAATTTCTCAAAGCATTCCTAAAGTATTATCAAGAAACGCTTGCTTTCAACTTTTGACCCAGCCTAGATACCTAGCCATTTGAGTGAATGGAAGATTGCCTACCGTAGCATGAAATTAACTTCACCAATACAAAATATAATTTCCCCTTCCTTCCTAATTACTAGTCAAGAGAGGAAGTAGAAAAAATAAGCTCTTGTACTATTTTGAGTTCTCACCATTAGTTGCTTCGTAATGAACATCTGTAATATTAAATTTTGAAAAGTTTTTAATTCAACCAGATAAAATTAATCTTACACATTTGCATGTTCAAAATATTACCACCCCTAATGGCTTAACATGGCAGATCTTCCTCTGATATTTTTATGTTATATTTATCCAGGTTTCAGGAAATCATTTCTCCATTACAGAACCATATTCTATCCTGACGAAACTGTAGATTCAAGAAGTGTGTATCCCTCCCTGGAGCCTTGCATCTCGAAGAAACTGGTTTTGATGATAGAGAAATGGCGTCCTGGTAGCTTGCATGCTTAACTGAAAATGCATAAGAAGGGCTTACTGCATTTTTCTCAAACTCCTTCGCTCCCGGCATTGGTCACATACTGGTGGATTTATTTATTGCAAAAACTCGAAATAAGTTTCGGTTACTAAATTTAGCAGATTTTCCTAAAGGGAATTTCGTAAATGTAAAACATTACCGTTAATAAATGTTGGACCAAGAACATATATAGAACTAATATTATTGAACAGTTTAATGCCAATGACACATTTTCCCTATATCTTGAATATTAACCAAGATGTTTACATTTTTAAATTTTCAAACTTCAGTAAATCCTTATTTTAGTTATCGGCTTAAAAACTATGCCTATATATTATTAAACGTCGTATTACAAGCGTAAAATCAATATTTGTTTACGAAGGGCCATTATAATTTGAGACACATGCGAATACATAGTGTGATGGCGTTATAAATTTAGATATAAGTTGTATACTAGAAAATGATCATTAGATCTATACCATACTCTATATTAAACCGTTTCACTCAAGACCATATTACTTAGTGACCTCATTCAGACGAGCAATAGGGGAGGAGGATTCAAAAATTCAAAAATGTTATCTTTATTTTGAGTCAGATCGAAAATTGTTATAGAAACCATCTTGATAAACTACTGAGGCTTTAGAATTGATTTTTTTTTTTTTTTTTTTTGTAATAAATATTTTCATAACTCGTATATAATGCGAATTGTTAGTTACTTTCTTGTTTTCGGCATTCTGTAAGCCACTACTACTGCTCAAAGGACATTGATTAATAAATAGAGAATATATGGTGAGATGACATTTCAAGTGTCATTTCAGCACGTGGGGAATCTTGTTAGTTTACGCAGCCCTTTCTTTTAGCAGAGGCTGCATTATTCGGTATTTCTGTTACGTTCTCTCCTTTACAGCCATGAAATATGGCTTTTCATCAGGCGGAAAAATGGAATCCATTTGTGCAAGATGCTGGCTTGATGCCTTCCTGTAGCTTCTCCCGGGCCACCTCGACGTGCGAACGCTTTCTCCGAGCCCGAGGCACGTGCGACACGTTTTACTCCCAATGGTCACGGGTCTAGGAAATGGGACCAGCTGCCTGCCTTGTCCGGCGTTTTCACTTTCCTCGCAACCTCCCCTCACCCTCTTATCGGGATTATATTGGATCTTTTGTAGGGCCGGTTACTCGCCGTATCGATAAACAGAAATCTGCACTACTAGTCGTTCCAGCACGTATTTTATACCTGACTCTCGGCTCCCGATACACTCCTGACCTCTTTATTCCCCTTACGACATTCCTGTGTATTTTTGGGGGGGTGCTTGGCAAACACACCGTAAAATGGCGCATTAAATGTCAAGATATCCCCCACAATGAACTCGGTTAAAAACAGGAAAAAATGTTCCCACAGTTCAATTGGTACTCGTTGTTTTCTAAGGTCTCCATCTTTTATACTCTTACATCATTATTATGTCTAAGCTTTATATTTTAAATCTCAGTCCATGAAATACATTATAAATGACCGATCATATTAATTGTTATTAGCAGAGACGACCCCCAACAGACGTTGTCCAGCGTGATATTTCAAGCGATTAGGATATTAAATTTAATAATATTATGTTTAAAACAAAAGCTACTTTACTTTATCTCGTTTATACTTTGTTACACGACAAAAGTGAATATAACAAAAGCCACTTTAAATAACAAAATAAACAACGTTTATCCTGCGCGTATTTGCCGAAAAACCAACAGGAAACGAAATATCGCTATTTTTAAGTTTAGGCCTCCCTTACAACCCCCACTCCTGCTCCATCTGCCGGGCTGATTTGTGAATCTAAACCATCCAGGGCGTCACCCAAACGCATACAAAAAATGCATTGAAATCGGTCCAGCCATTTAGGAGGAGTTCAGTGACATACACACTTATAGTAGAATTATATATATATAAAGATATATCTTTGTCTGTTACACATCGCAATTTTTGTCTGATCGATACCAAACTCGATATTTAAACGTTCTATGTAGAAATGAAGTAGCAGTTCGTTAACGGCTAAAATCGAACCAGCGGGAGGGGGAATTTCGAAAATTCTTAATATCTCCGTTATTACGCCTCGGATCTAAAAATTGAATTGAATCAATCATATTGAAAATGTAATGCTATGTAATGTTGATATGTACATTATCTTGATTATTAATTGAGTATTTGCATTTTGTAGTTTTTGGTCATCAATAAACCGCCACTTCTAGTCATGTCATATTGACTATAAGCTGTTACAATGAAGCACATTATTTTATAACTAAATATCAAATATTTAATGTGGAGAATACTTTTACATTTTGCGGTAAATTCAAATATGTGACGCGCTTGAGAAATCTGCTTAGTTAACATATTCGCTGCGTGACGGGCATTTTTTTTATTGATGATTACCAAAATTGGAATTCAAACGCTTTATGTAAAAGTGATGATTATGTTATCTGATGGAGATCTGAAGTTGCCTCTGATCGGGTTATTAAATTTAAAGATTTAATGCAGGAAGACTACATCATTACTATCCGAAGCTGTTTAATGCCTGAAACTGACTAACAATTTGTGGATGTTTGGAGTGAGAGAAATTCTTCATGTTAAATCAAAGTTTTTCTAATAATGTTACTTCCTAAAGTCGTTTAGTTATTTTTATTTACGTGTTAATCTGCAGTAAAATCTCTCATCGTTTATAGCAATTTTCAATTTTAGCCATTGCATCTCTAAACATCTCGAGTCCATCTTGTAACTCTAGTATTGTTTCTGTAGTGTTTGAACTATAGGAGAAATAAAGAACAAAATGTGTATATTACTTTATCTATTCCGATAGATATTTTAGTTGTGTACACCACCTGTGTGGCTGAAATTTATTTGTTTATGACCTTTATTCTTTTTTATTGTTTCTTATACAAATTTTTGTAAGTATTCTTTTAGCAGATTTCCCTTAAGGGAAATCAGCTATTGAGGTCGTACTCATGACTCGATTTTCGAAATTTTTCTTCAAATGTCCATCGATACTACCCAGGAGATGGCGAAAATGAGGTCCGTTCAAAACTATAAATATATATATATATATATATATATATATATATATATATATATATATATATACATATATATTTGTCTGTTACCGCTCTAGCGGTCGCAATTTTTGTGGTATCGTTACCTAGCCTGAAATATAATCGTCTTATGTAAAAAGAGAGATCAAGTTCGTTAACGGCAGAAATCGGACCAGGCGAAGGGGTGGGGGTTAGAGGGGGAGAATTTCTAAAATTCTTAATATCTCCGTTAATAAGCGTCGGATGGAAAAATTGTATAAAACCAATCTTATTGCAAATGTAATGTTCTATAAATGTTGTTATGTACATTTCTTCACTATCTCGATTATTAACTGAGATGTTAGCATTTTTTAGTTTTCGGTCTTCAGTAAACCCCCACTCCTACTCATCTCATATTAATATTCTATTATTAATTCATCTAATATAATATTCTATTATGTTATGAAGCACTTTACTTGAAGCTTAAATACAAAATATGGTTCTCATTGAACTTTTAAGTTTCTAAATAAATGCATATACGTGGCGCACGTGGGAAATCTGCTTAGTTAACGCAGCCCCTGCGTGACGGACTTTTCAATTTTATAGAAATTTATGTTAGAATACTAAACGGCGACTCAAGGGCTGCTATTTACCAGCCAGCTGATTTGACATTTGGCTAAGTGGGCGGTCGTTCACGAGTTAATCGTTCGCTATAAAGAAGGCCAGCGTGTAACCTCAACCTGGTTATACTGTGTTTGTATAGAAGTGTTCCTGCGAACGCCGGTCTTGTCTGCCTTATGCGGATTTTTGGACATTCCCATGTATATATTGTATATATTTGTGTTCGTGGGCATTTTCCCTCCTTAAGAAAAGTTTTATTTTTATTCATCTCAAAATATGAGCTTATAGTTTAATCGGGACTTTTTATTTTCCTGAAGTCCTTGAAACTGTTGTATGTATAATCTACAAAAACTATTAAATAAACCTATTCCGTTGTACGAAGTTTTCTGGACTAATCTAATATTAAACTGGTGACAGTGTTGTTGAAGCATTGCTGTCTGGGGAAGGGAGAGCCGGTGTGTGGCGAAGGGTGATGGTATAACTTCCCCTCTTCTTAATTACCACTTCTTGTGATAACGCTGATATTCTTTGGTCTCATCGTAAACAAACTGTAATCTCTCCCCTCCTCCCTCTTTCTAGATAACAAAACTTCAGTCGTGATAAGAAAGGCAGCCCTCAGGGTAAAAACTAAGGGTATACAAAATTTTAAAACAACTAATAACCGTCTCTCATGAGTGCTATAGAAAATCTGTTTTTATTTATTTTTTTTAGCAATGGCTTAGATTTTCTCGACTTGAAAAAATAAATTAATTGAAAATGTTAACAAATAAATAAGTTGAATTCCTCCAGAGATTCTTTCAAATAATATTGACATTGCATTTTGTTTGTTATGGAATGGTGTGCGTAGTAACAATTGCTGGAACAATGGTTGGCCTTAGTTTTGGAAGAAATGACCAACGCCGAGTTTGGTTACGATAAAATATACATTATAGACACTAGAGCGTTAACAGATTAAGTTGAACTTAACCTTTAGGGATATATAAATACTGTTAAAAATTTGACAGTTTAGATATCTTATTTTTAAAAAAAATTTTTTTTCGAGGGGGTCCTTGAACAGCACATTATATTTCTTTTTATATGTACTTTATTTTGATTAAGTTGGCACTTTGTCAGTGATGTATCCTTTCTTTGGTGTCTAGTTCACAAGGCTAGGCTATTTGGTTAAAGCACTTGTATGGAGTTGGCACGAATTGGCATGGAGTGCCACGGTACGACCAAATGTGTACTTACATATTTTTTTATGAAAGATAGCCAATGTGTTATCTTATTTGACTTCACTACAATCGTATTTTAAGATTAAACGATATTTGGTAACTATAGTGAAATAAACGGTATATTTTTAACTTACTTGTATGAAATAAAGAAAGAATTGTAATCACGAAAACTCAAAACAATCAGTCTTAAAATGTTGAAATTTCATGCATCTAATTGGGCAGCTTCCCTTTTGATCAAAACTAATTATGGACTAAGGGAGGGGGGGTTAAAAATGGGTGAGAATAAAAAAGCCCGCCACGCAGCAGCTGCGTTAACTCAGGAAATATCCCACATATTTGAATTGATCTCAAAACGTAAAAGTTCAATGAGAAAAAAATTTGGTATTTAGGCTTAAAATAAAGTACGTCATACTATGAAGTACTTCACTCATTTTTAATATGGCATGAGTAGGATTTAATGAAGGCTGGAAACTAAAAAAAAATGTAAATTCATCGGTTAATAATCAAGATAGTGAAAAAACGTGACATTTACGAAACATTACATTTGCAATAAGATTGGTTCTATTCAATTTTTCGATGCAACGCATAATACCGAAGATTAAGAGTTTTTAAAATCCCACACCCTTCTTCCGGCCTTATTTCAGCCGTTAACGAATTTCAGCTTTTTTGTTTTTACCTAAGTTTGAATATCGAGTTTGGTAATGAATCAAAAAAATTTCGACAGCTAGAACGATAGCAGACAAATAAATATAAATATAGTTTTGAACGGACCTCATTTTCATAATCCTGGGCAGGATCGATGGACATTTGAAGAAAATTTTCGAAAATTGCTTCACGAGTACAACCTCAATAGCTGATATCCCTTAAGGAGAATCTTCTAAGTGAAACTTTCTCCATACCTATAGAAAAACATGAGATTTGTGCAAGACCCTCTTTCGTTCACCATAAAAAGATCTATAAATGTTTTTTTACGGAATTAGTTGATCAGAAACATTAAAGTTCTATATAATTTTTAAAGGAAGTATGTACGGTTTTATTTAATTTAATTGGAGCACAAGGAAGTTATTTGGTTCCCATAAGTCTCTTTACCTTGGAGTGTGAGTATTTTTGAATTCAGGAATGAAGAAAACAATCAAAACGTAGGTTTTTTATATCACACTTGACCTTTCACAAATCCGTGCCATTGTTGGGAGCTGAAATAGACTGTTATTGTGGGTCTCGGAACAGAACTCAAGTAAAAAGAATTTTGTTATTTTTGAGCTGATTCCTCCCACACTCAACTACAATATTTAAAAAATTAGATTTCAATATGGGACACTCATTCAGGTCTCAGAATATCAATAAATCAAAACTATAGTAATTAATCTTCCATGTTAAAATAATAATGAATTATATATACAACTAATATAACATCATGTTCGACATTCAAGAATCTGTTCCGAGAATGCTGAAATCATTACCCACAAAATCGGCCGTGGGAAAAGTTGTTTCCCGTATTTGAATTCTCACCTTCCGGCAATGTCAATGTTATTGCTTGCACGGCATTTAAATTTAATATCACTTGAGAAGGAAAACATGAATGATTGTTATACGTGCTCCCATACATTGTGCTTTTGCTTCTATACGTTTACTCTCGGATTGCAAAATGGGGGAAATAAAATAGGGTTTGTTTGTGGATTTGGCAGCACTTACATTATTGAAAGCCAGATTCTAGGCTATATTCCAAGAACAAGTATTTGCATTGAAGAGTAAAAAGTTGACCAATGTTGTTTGCCCTTCTTGTCTACAGTAAACAGGTTTCAGCCCCATAAATCTTCCTTCTTTGCAATTTCCCTCTGTCACTTTTTATTTTATTTTTTCTGAACCCAGGAAATATATTTTAATGTGAGATTATTGTTATTATTATTGGGTTGATGCTAAATTAATGCAGGTTTCCTCTATTGCGATATCTTAATTCCAATTGTGTAAACGAAGCAAATCCTAACATTGATCATTATTATACCTAAACAAACCTTATCTAATACCCTCTCTTTCACCATGAATTTGATCAGTAAAATCGTTTTGTTCAGTGTGTTCAAAGGTCTTAAATCGAAAATGTCGAAGTGCGATTTTCGTCAAATTTATTTTTACGAATTTAAATTAGGGCGCAGCGCTGCGCAAACGGCTCGTAATATTAACGAAGTGTGGGGTCCGGGGGCTATTAACGAGTGCACGGTGCAGCGTTGGTTCCAGAAGTTTCGCAGTGGAGATTTCGACCTCGAAGACAAGGAAGGTCGGGGCCGTCATTTTGCTCTTGACCACGACCAGCTGAGGTCAATAGTGGAAGAAGACCCAACCAAAACCACCCGAGAAATAGCGGTAGAACTCGGCGTGAACCAATCCACAGTTGTACGCCACTTGGAAGCAATTGGTAAGGTAAAAAAGTTGTCCAAGTGGGTGCCACACCAATTAAAGCACCATCAAAAAAGTCGCCGCTTTGAAATCTGTTCCATGCTTGTGACACGCAATAAAAATGATCCATTTCTCGATCGCATTGTGACGTGCGATGAAAAATGGATCTTATACGACAACAGAAGGCGTTGTAGCCAATGGCTGGGCAAAGATGAACAACCAAAACCTTTCCCGAAGCCCAACCTGCACCCAAAAAAAGTTATGGTCACAGTTTGGTGGTATACTGCTGGTGTTATCCACTACAGCCTTCTCAATCGAGGTGAGACTGTAACTGCTGACAAGTACTGTCAAGAAATTGACAACATGAATAAAAAATTACAATATCTTTGCCCAGCCTTGATGAATCGGAAGGGACCAATCCTTCTCCATGATAACGCCAGACCACACGTCGCACAACCAACGCCACGACGACTGCACGAGTTGGGCTACGAAGTTCTCCCTCACCCACCTTATTCACCTGACCTCTCTCCTACAGACTTCCACTTTTTCAGGCATCTGGATAACTTTTTGAGGGAGAAAATTGTCAAAACCACGATGAAATTGAAAATTCGATTCGTGACTTCATTGAGTCTAGGGATTCAATTTTTTTTTCTGGAGGAATAAGAAAACTTGTTGAACGTTGGCAAAAGTCCATTGATTCAGATGGAAATTATTTTGATTAAATATATATAGTTAAAGTAAAGATATGGCCTATTTTCAATGAATATTAAAAACCTGCATTAATTTTGCATCAACCCAATATACTCCTCTTCTTTATAGATATCAATTGGCCCTTTTACATATTCGCAAATCAACCTACCTACCATTGGGGTTAAAATCAAAATAAGTGTCATAAGGGGTAATTTGGAGATTTAGTTTTAGTTACCGTCATATAAAACACCATATAAATACATATTATCTTGTGATAAATAGTCCTAATAATATATCAGCTATTAGTTAGCTTTTGGTTAATTAATGATAGTAGAGGTTGGTTGAGTACCGGCTAAAATTCTCAATTCTTCAGAAAGAGGAGTTAATGTTTTTATGGCGACAGTTTCGAGCATCATTGGTTCCCTTCTTCAGAGCTAACAATGGAAAAATAACAAGGAGCGTAAGAAACTTGTGAAAAACAGTGAAACAGGGTTTTTTTAACAATGGTCATAAATATAAAAAAAAATGAAAATTTAAATTGTAACATTTGACAATGACCAAAAAGGGAAGGGGGGGGGGTAATAAGAAATTTAAAAAAATGGATATGGAGTAGAGGTGGAGCAGAGAGCAAAAAACCGGAAGCACTCTGTGAAAGTTACATCTTGAATGAACATAGGTCAGATATGGGTGGAAAGGGTACATTCACACTAATAATACTATATATTATCATAAGTTCCATATTTACATTAAGGGTTTAGACTAGATATAACTTTTAACTTAACTACATTTATTTATTGGAGCTTCGAAGCTTTGGTGATGTTGCTCTAAAAAAAAGCTTCGTAACTTAAAAAACAAAACAATACAAAAAAAAGTAACAAAATTAAAAAAAAAACAGAAATGGAACACTAAAGGAAAATAAAACAGATGAGGAACACAAAAAATAAAAGGCTCACAAAACAGAGAGAAAACACGAAAAACAGAGATCAAATCAAAACAGAAATGGGAAAGAAATAGAAACGCAACACAAAACAGAACTGGCAAGCAAAAAAATAAATAGAACACAAAAAGCTAATTTAAAAATCAAAAACTGAGTGAAACACAAAAACGGAAATGGAACTCAAAAACAAAATGGAACTCAAAAAACAAGAATGGAAATCAAAAAACAAAAATTGAATACAACAAAGAACAAAATAAATGAACAAGAGAACAAATAAAGACAAAATTCAAAGCTAGGTACAAAACTGAAAATCGAAACTATTGACATTGGACAATAGAGAAATCATTAATAAAATATTTAAATATTCAATAAATAAATCAATATTTAAAATAAAATTGGTGTATAAAATGAATAAAGTGTATAACTTAACTAAAAGTGCCCATATAGTTTTACTATAGAAGTTCTTTGTTTCTAAGTTGATAGTGGATTTTTTTTTTCTAGTTTAAAGTGAAACTCATTTTTAATTTTTAGGGAAAACTTAGTTTAACAATTTGTTATATATTAAACTTAACGTAGCCTAGCAAAGGATCTGATTAGCGTGAAAGAGCGCAAAGTTATTTTTAAGGGCTAAAATGCTACAGCGTATTAAAATTTTAAAAGATCATTTTCAAATCGGTAACAATTGGTACTTAGAATGGGTGAGCCAGCTTAAAAATATTCAAACTAAGATAGTTATAGCAATCGTCATAAATGCTGCAGTATGTGTTACGTGGAATACAATAATATGTTGTTTTTTTTTAATTTTCTATGGACAAGAGAAGATTTGGACAACTCAATAGCTGTAATCTGTTAAAACTGTCTTTGGAGGAAGGTCTTCTTGTTTCTCGTTGGTATCTACCTTCTCCCATCCAGTACTTATTTGGAAATAATATTCCAAACAACAATCAGTAGAAGGTGTGAGAGATAAAAGGTATGTGAAAAATAACAAGAAAGGATACAATATTTTAATTTAAACCGATCCTTATTTATTGGATTTTTCTAAAGACCAGAATGATGAACCAAAAAAAAAAATATAGAAATTGCTGAGTCCAACCATCTGTAGTTAGTGGTGATTTCTAGTATTTAAATATTTTTCTTTTTATGATTTCCGAACGTTATCCTCCTAAATATGTCGTTTTAATGAGTGTGCATTTTCTTATTTAGAAGTTGTGAGTTTCAGGCATTTGTGCCTAACGCCACCCCATTTGATCCCTGGCTCATACAATAAGAACAACCTCTTAATCCTTCTCGCGAGCTATCAACTTGTGAGGTCTGCCTGGAATGGGAATATTAAGATGGAAATTTGAAAATTACCAGCGAGAGCTATTCAAGCCTCTAATATGAGGCTCACCGCTCTCTGCTGGCCCATGATGGATGGCTGGCCACCTTTACCTGATTTACGACAAATAATTTGTTAAGCCCAAAACCGTTCTAACGACCTGCTATCTTTCTACGCCAATCCTTTTCTGTAATTATGGCCTATTATTTCATCTTTAATGCCTGCTCATTCGTCATTCTTAAATACTCCCCGCTCCGAGAGCCTTTAGAGAACTCTAGCAAATCCAGTTGAAAACCCTGGGAATTCATCCGAAACTCGTACGAGTTCCTTTGGCTACAATAAATTATAGATATAGTCAACTTTAATAGCAATTTTTAAATATAAAAGTTGTAGAACAAGATGGAACACTGACCATGGTTTTGAAGGAAAGCTGTAGTGTCTATGCGATTTTCTCGATTATTATATGTACTCATTAATAACAGAAAATGATAAATTCTACAAAATGTAATGCATAGTACAAACAATACCTCTCTTGAACACACTTCAACGCCCCTTATAAATTTTCTATTCACACTCGATTAAAATAAAAATACATTTTCTTTTCTCATTTCAATTATTGTAAACATTTTAATTTCTTTTTGAAATCTATATTTGGTCTACCTTTTTGATGACTTATTCCTTTCATCGTCACTAAAGTAGGCCTGTCTGCACCAATAGCTTGTTGGGCTTTTTTTGCTACAATAGTCCTTCATTTAATACCCATTTTTTTTTAATATTCAGTTTAATTTTAAACTTTATCTATTCTTCCACATCACCGTTAAATAAAAATAAAGTCCGTCTCCCAGGAGCTGTGTAATAGGCTGTTTTTCGATTATTCCTAGAAGCTAGAGAATATATTTCATTTTCATCATTCAAACCTTATTAATGTCTAGCGTCGAAATAAAAAAGAAAAAAATTATTATCTTGAGATTTCGGTCTCTTTAAACACAACTAGCAGAATATTAAATAAAACCTATAATTATGTTGATAGGTATTCATTGAAGCAGAACTACTATAGTGCACTCTAGTTCCTAGTTCAATTACTAAATAAAATTTATTAAGTAATTTTGAAAAAAAAAAAAAATAACAGACAAGAAAATCAAATAATTCACAAATGAGTCTGACAAAAAAACAACACAAAAATAACAGGACATATTTTAAATGAAACTGCATTACTGTCATTAATTTAATTAAATAATAGCTCGCGTACCCATTATAGGAAATTATAATTGATTCTACAACATCTTAGGGCTCGGGATAGCCATGTGAGTTAAAGCATAGGAATTAATCTCACATGGTAAACCTAGTGTGGCGAATTCAATTCTGTCTAGTTAGTGTGTGCTTGTGTAGATGTGAAATTTCCCTTTGACTCTGTTGCTATGATTCGTGAGGATTTAAAGGCATTTTTGTTTACTTTAGTCGTCAATAGCTCCTTTTCTTAAATAAGAACCACAAAAAATATTAAAATTTAAAAAAAACATTGCATAGGAAAATCCGTATCACCTCAAATTTCATGGCTATCCTGGTCGACTCTTGAGCTATCATTGACTTATAATTTACTAACAGGTTGGTCAAAACTATGAGAAAGTATAATTTTAAACTCTTGGCATCGTTATCCAATTGCAGTGCTATAATCTAATATAATTGTAACTTTTTTCAGCGTAGTAAGAAATACATTTCTTTTTTTATAATATTTAATTCAATCCTCTTTTAGCTAAATTCTGATTAGTGTAGGGATAACAAGAGAATTCTCTTTCAAGAAATGAAAGTTTAAGGGCTTTTAGTGTTTCTTTTAATAATGAGAGAATAAACGGAAAAATGAGAGAATCTTGTAAGAAAAAGGGAAATGTGTACATTTACTCCCTCTAAATATCTGTATAATGGAATTTAATCTGGGCAATAGAGTTTTTGTTTTATATTTGTAAATTATAAAGTATGTGAATATATATAGCTTAAACTTTTATTATTGTAAAGAAACTTTGATATTAAAACTCCGAATCAGATAACTGCCACCCAAAATTCTTCGCACAAAGAAGCGCTTTATGTGAGTTTTTAGTAGTATCAATCTGTTTCAGCAGATTTCCTTCAAGGCAATGAGCTATTGAGGTTGTACTTATTACGTTATATTCGGAAAATTGCTTCAAATATCCATCGATCCTACCCAGGAAAAGACGAAAATGAGGTCCGTTCAAAATTATGCGTGTGCGTATATATAGTTTGGTAAAGATCAAACCCAAATATATATATAATCTGTTACTTATTAATCTGTGATACTTACCTAACTGCATATTTAAATTTGTTATTGTCAAATAAAGATCAAGTTCGTTAATGACTTGAATCGGATCAGTGGAAATAATAAACCCTATAACCCTCCCCCACCCCTGTAGGGCGTAATTTTAAAAATTCAAAATATTTGAATTATTTTAAGACCGACCAAAACCAAGACTTAATGTTATAGAACCAATCTTGTTAAGCTGTTGATGCTCTACAACTGTTCTTTTATACATTTTTTTGCAACTCAAGTATTAACCGAGTTATTCGTACATTCTTGTTTTCTGCCATCAGTAACCCCCCCCCCCTTTTACCCATCAGGTTTGTAAGTTATACTAGTGGGAAATCTACATATCCCTAGGTTACGAGCATTTTATTCAATGGAACATTCTTTAACGTCGTGCTCACCGATGGGGTTTAAGGTCTTTTTTTTTTTTTTACGTCCACATTATACTAGTATGGCTAATCGGGACGGATTATCTGCAGGTTACCAACCAATTTCTAGCCAGGGTGGGACTAAGGATTTTATTTAATGAGTTCGTCACCAAGTAAATCATAAAATCCCAAAGAAAAATTAGAGAAGGGCATATAAGTATAAATCATGCCCTTTAGACTTAGCTTAATTAATACTCCGATGGCGAAATAGCAATCATACAGTTTAATGATTTCTTTCTAGTAATGGTGGCTGCTTGAAGAGATAAATTGAAGGCCGGATGAGGGAGTACTACTGGTCTCTCAGATAACTAAAGTCCGTCACGCAGGGGCTGCGTTTACTAAGCGGATTTTCCACGTGAAGGTTTGACACACAATTGATCTGTTCTCTCCAAATATTTATTATCTCAAAGTAAAAATTGGATGAGTAGAAGTGGGGGTTTACGAACAGCTGAAAACAATAACGTTTGAATAAGCCACTTAATATTTAAGCTACAAAAAAAATGTATAAAAGGGCTATTGTAGAGAACTAGAATGATTCTACCACATGTTTGTTTTGATACGCCTTATGATAACAAAGATATTTAGAATTTTCGAAATTCCTTCGCTTGCTGCTCCGATTTCAGCCATTAACGACTGTGAACATTAATGTTGGATCAAACGGTCAAATATCGATTATGGTATAGATCAAATTAACATTTCCCGGTAAAGAAGTTAAATCATAATTGATGACTTCAGCAATTTAATTGAAAGGTATTTAAGCTTTAAATAAAGTGATTTAGTAACTGCTTATTCATAATAAGACATGAGTCGGGCTTTTATTCAAGGGTGAAACTAATAAATAAATGCTTATATCACGTTTAGTTATCAAAATACAGAAAAAAACGTATATAACAATCTTTTTAGAACATTCCATTTGTATTAAGAGTAATTTTATAAATTTGTTTCGTTCCAAATTGTAATATATGATATTTTTCGAATTTAGGAATAGCTAATTAAGCTCATTATTACTAATTTGAGAGGTGTGTGAGGTGGGTTTACTCTAAAGGTCGGAATCTTATAATACAAATATATCGGTTAATATAAGAGATGGAAAGAAAATCTATTGAACAAGAATCATTGAAAATCAAATATACAATAAGAATTGTCATACACATTTTTCAAATCAATTCGTAAAAAAGGGATATATTTCGGTTTGTTTTTATTCCCACAATTTTAACTTTACTCCTGGCCCAGTTTAAAAGGTAACGAACTTCATTTTTATTTTTAAACGTACTCTTTATTTATATAATCTCGAGTTTGGTAACAATCAAAGAAAAATAACGACATACAAGTATATGAGTAAATATGAAAGGATCTCAGTTTCGTCAACTCCTTGGCAGGATCGAGGGACGTTTGAAGAAATTGTGCAATTCATGATCTTGCTGGAGCAAGACCGTGTAACGAGGAAGCAGCTGCGTTAGCACTGGAGATGAGATGTGGCTCCAAAGCAATTTGCCCTTTTAATAAAAAAGTTTATTTTAAGCAGATGTGAAGATTTCATTTTCGTAATTCCTCATAAGTTATAATATTTAATATATATTTATTTGTGTTGACGTTACGGTGGTTAAGTCGAATCTTATTTTAATTTGTATACTACTCCTGAAGAGCCGTGGTGGAGGACACGAAACATGTAGAGGAAAAATAAGTCAGTGGAAGATATTTCACGTGTTTTTACATCAATCGGTCTTCCGTAATTTTCCCTTTAACGAAGATTGAATTGAGGCCACTTTTCGGCGATATAAAAATTTCTTTAAATCCTTGGCTGACAGGAAAGTATTTCAACTTGCTGGCCATTTTTCTCAGAAAAAAAAATAAGTGAAAACAAGGTTTCCCATCAAAATCTTGTTGAAATTTAGACTGGTCATAGAATTGTACGAATATAAATGTTCTAATGCATTAATAGACTGATATTAACCATATTGTATCCTTCAACGCAGTGATCTCCTACGAGAGAAATAACTTCTTTAAGAGAGCATGTTATGATTTTGTTTCCATAATTACGATTATTACTCCATTGGTGCTATTTTGAGTAAGATGTTCATGTTGTTGGACTATATTTGAGTTTCTAACTGCCCGGTAGATGCCGCCAGACAGGTATGGTCACGGCATAATCTGCATTTAATGGCCGGCTAACGCGCTCAATTCAGATGCAAATCAAACTGTTTCCTATCTTCTACAAATATACAGCTACATTCAATTTATAGAATTTAGGATATCACTTGATACTATATAATCATCTCTACCGATTTCTGCTTCGCCTCATTTTAAATACCATTTAGGGCTACGCTGTTCAAATTTAGAACTTATTATGATGGAGAAGGTTTCATAGCTCTTTTGTTGATGCATACTGGATTTATTGTTTCATCCATTGCTTTCTTTGGATTTTGGTAGCACTTTCAACTCCAAAAGATACTTCAGATTGATATCGAACGTTGACAACTGAAGTATCTTCCTGTACTTTAAAAAAAATAATACTTGTCAGCTTACTGAGAACTGACAACCTGAAAACTTTCAAACGTTACCTGCTAACAAAGCATTTACACTTGATAACACAGGAGCAGCTGTAGCCATTTTTGCTGGAACAGTCTACATCACATCAAACTCTTCCAGGCAGATATAATAAATATAGGGAAAAATATCTGAGGCAATTTCCAAACTTATAAAACAGCGATTCATTGAGACAGATTTCTCCGTATTGGCAGGGTGGATAAAACAAATAAAATATATTACTCCATATGACAGTTTATATATCATTCTCTCTATATTGTGAATACTACGTATGAAAATAAATATCATTTTGCATTCTATTTCTTAGAAAATGTCCCTTAACGTAAATCAGCTATTGAGGTCCTACTCAAATCGCCCTCGATCCTACCTAGGAGATGACGAAAATGAGGTCTGTTCAAAATTCCATATATATATATATATATATATATATATATATATATATATATATATATATATCTTTTAATGCTCTAGAGTTCGTAATTGTTGTTTGATCGTTTGACTAAATTGGATATAGACGTTTTATGTAAAAATAAAGATCAAGTTCGTTAACGATCGAAATCTGACGTGGGGGAGGGGGCATAGAGAGAGAATTTCGAAATTTTCAAATTTTATACTCCGTTATTATACGTTGGGTCGAAAAAGTGTATAGAGCTAATCTTATCGAAAATTTAATGTTCTATGAATGCTGATATAGGCGTTTTTTCACTATCTTCATTATTAATCGAGATATTTGCATTTCATATGTTTCGGCCTCAAGCAAACTCCCGCTTATCCACATGTCATATTTACAGTAACCTGCTGTATCATAATGCACTTAATTTGAAGCTTAAATTCCTAAAATCGTTCTCGTTGAACGTTTACGCTTCTGGAGTTGGCTCACGGAGCCTCTGCCTGATGGACTTATTTTCTTATACATATTGCATATTTCTTAGTGAGCACTGCTATGCGAACCGTCATTATCTTGCCACATATACGTGTGTATAGTGATGGACTGCATAATTATAATTCTATGTAGGTCAGTGTTCCTGCCCGGGAGCAAATATTTGTTGGGGTCAGTGTTCAGTGAAAGGAGGTTTAATTGTTTGACTAGATTTTGCAGTTGCGTACCTTTACTGTTAGTAGAAGAGGAGCACTCAGCTAACAGTTTGAAGGGGCTTGGTAGTTGTGTCTTTGATTCTCGTATTTCAGTTACGCCAAGAGATTCCTTTGGTGGTAGATAAACAGAACATACAGTAAACTGAAAAGGTTAGGAACACTGTAACAGTAACAGCTGTTGAGTGGTTGTGTTTTTTTTTTTTTTTTTGGTAAACCTAGAGTGGCGAGTTCGATTCCCGCCTGGGTAAAAGGGAATTTATTATTATTATTTAACTCATTAAAGAAAATCCTTAGTCCCACCCTAGCTAGAGAAGGGGGGTAAACTGCAGATAACCCATCCCAATTAGCCACAGTAGCAAAAAGTGAACGTTAATAAATATTGCATACTTTACTGAATTTGTTATACTTTTGAGGTAATGAGAAATTTAAAGTACTGCTTATTGCATTACTCGTTACATACCTTCGCCGTGTTTATTAGCTATTGGCTAGTTAAATAAAATTTGAAAAAAATGTTTTTCTAACACATTTTGTGTACAATAGACTTTTCCTTCATAAATTATCATTTCAAACCCCTTCACTTAAACAAATTTGTACGAAGATTGTTTTATCAAAATGTAGTGTTATCCTAAGATAACACAGCAACTTAATAATCTAACTTCTTAAAAGATAAATGTTCTATAACGAAGAAGTACAGACTTTATTTTAGTTAATATATTTATTTACTTTTTAAATTTTTTTTCTTAGGTATTCCTAAAATGTAAATTGAAGGGTATTTATTGTAAGTTATTGTTTCCTAGCTTCCCCCAAGCCTTAGCTACCTATCATTCAGCTGCCCGAAGTGCTAAATGCTGCATTTCAGCCCAACAAATGGCCTCCCGTCAAATAATGTTTTAGAGCAGGGAGAGAGAACGAACCATTAGCAAGTTCACTACTTTACCAAGGAATCCATTACCATTAAGTACATCGTCAATCAATATAGAATATTTGTTGTCAAGCCTTCACTACGTCACTCGGCGACGTACATTGAAAAACACTACAATATAAATATTTTTAGCAGATTTCCCTTAAGGGAAATCAGCTATTGAGGTTGTACTCATGACGCGATTTTCGAAATTTTTCTTCAAATGCCCATCGATCCTACCCAAGAGATGGCGAAAATGAGGTCCGTTCAAAACTGTATATATATATATATATATATATATATATATATATATATATTTTGTCTGTTACCGCTCTAGCGGTCGCAATTTTTGTTTTATCGTTACCAATCTTGATATATAATCGTTTTATACAAAAAGAAAGATCAAGTTCGCTAATGGCTGAAATCAGTTAAGAGGGAGGGGGGTTTAGAGGATGAGAATTTCGAAAATTCTTAATATCTCCGTTATTATACGTCGGATCAAAAAATTGTATAAAATCAATCTTATTGCAAATTAGATTTACTATAATTATTGTTCTATACATTAATTCGGTATCTTGAATATAACCCGAGATATTTGCATTTGTATTCTGTGTGTGGTCGGCAGCAGTCGGCTATGTTCGGGACTCCGCCGAGAGCTCTGGCGGCCGTTTCCGTAACTGTTCGTCCCTCGTGAATAGGTCAAGAGATCCCTTACTACTACAGTTGTTATTGGGTAGATTTCTCTACTGTAAAAATTCACGTGGGATATCTGCTTAGTTTACGCAGCACCTGCGTGACGGTCTTTTTTTACGTTTAATTTATATGGAATGTATATAAAATTCCGTCGTGCAGGGGCTGCGTAAACTAAGTAAATTTCCCACGCGAAGTTCTACAATAGATAATACTACCCATTATAATAAGTGAATAAATACAACTGATAATGATACAGTCACATAACCTCCACAGCAGGAAGCGTATGAATTGCAAACAAACAGGTCAGAGCTCAATACATAGTTGAAAATATTCTTGATCGGAAAGAAAAACAATGACTGCAATATATCTGTATATAATGCTTTCAATTTTATTTAAAACTATTTATTATATCTAGTACTGTAATTTATAATGAATAAGAATAATCTCAATCGCTCTAATTTTAGCAATCCAAGAACAAAAGACGGGGGATCTTGAGAACGTATTTGCATGTAGAAAAGATTTGTTGAATACAATATTTAGTATTTCGGTTTGAAATAACACGGTTCGTGATATTTTAGTTTATTCTCAACGTACGATGACTGAAATGCCGACATCTCGGGTAATATTGAAGATAAAGAATACACGAGTATAATAACATTTATAGAACATTAAATTTGCAATAATAATGGTTCTATACAAATTTTCTGTTTTCGACCCCTCCCCCCTCTCACTGGTTCGGTTTCAGCCGTTAACCTTTAGTAGTTTACATAAAACGTGTGAATATCGGGTTTGGTAACGATCAAACAAAATCTGCGACCGACAAATTATATATATATATATATATATATATATATATATATATATATATATATATATATATATATAATTTCGAACATTTTACAAAAATTGTGTGATGAGTGCGACCACATTAGGTGATTTCCCTTAGGGGAAATCTGCTAACACGTAAAAAGTCCTTAAAGTAGTGACTGCGTTATTCAGACACACATATGAGCGTATATATATATATAGATTTTATTTTATACTTTTATCTTAAGAAGTCCGTCACGCAGGTTCAGCCAGTACTCATTTATATATAGTCAATTTCAGTATTCATTACTCAGATATGATGTGTAGGTACATTTCTCCAAGATGGCTCTGTTACATTTGAATCATTCAGGCTGGTTAATGGCTAATAAGCTGTATATAAGTTATTTCAAGTCGTATACCAAAATGTCCGTCACGCAGGGGTTGCGTAAACTAAGCAGATTTCCCACGTGAAGTTATACAATAGAGAAATTTCACAAAAGTCGAGCAGTCCGGAAACGGCCTAACTAGCTTTTGGCGGGAAAGTCACTTTCGTCCTTTAGCAGGCCAGATTTAATAAAAATGCAAACATCTCGGTTAATATTCAAGATAGAGAATACATGTATATAACACTATTTATAGTAAATTTTATTTGCCTTAAGATTGATTCTGTACAATGTTTCGATCCGACGTACAGTAACGGAGGTATTTTGAATTTCCGAAAATCCTCTCCTCTGAACCCCCCCTCTCACTGGTCCGATTTCAGCCGTTAACGAACTTGACTTTTCTTTTTACATAAAACGACTAAATATCGAGTTTGGTAACGAGCAAACAAAAATTGCAACCTCTAGACTATATATATATATATATATATATATATATACACAGTTTTGAACGGACCTCATTTTCGTCATCTACTAGGTAGGATCGATGGACATTTGAAGAAAAATTTCAAAAATTCCGTCATGAGTACAACCTCAATAGCTGATTTCCCTTAAGGGAAATCTGCTAAAAGCATTCAATGTTTGTAAGATATAACATTTAAGCAGTGGATGACACGTATCTGCTAAATATGAAAATCTCATGAACATGAATGTTGGTTTACTGATTAACGAAAACGAAAAATCTTACAAAGAACTAATGAGTACAACCTTAGTAACTAGTTTTCTTACAGAGAAATATAAGTTTACATAAAGAATAATACCTAAATCTATGATTAAAAATACACAGAGACTATAGACATTTAAACAATGGAATGGCATATGGACTAACACAAATTAAGGTTGACATTTATAAATAACATAGAACAATGAAAAATATTAAAATTAATTGATAAGAGAATAACTAAAATACCTATAGCACATGAACCGACTAGAAGTAGTTTACATAAATTTAAAATTATTGGAAACATCAAGTGCATATGTGACGGACAAACAGAAATACTACCATTTATGATTTGACTGTGAACTATTAGAAAGACCAAGACAAAAATTATGAAAAAAGTGCTTTGAGGACATAATTGGCCTATTGCAGAGAACGATCTCCTTTTCGTTTATATAAATTATAAAATATTATGAGGATAAAGTATGTAAACAAAGATAAATAAAGGACAAGTGATCTTTTGCTTTCAATAATTCTTCAAAACAACATATATTCATATTATATTTTCTTTTCTTTGAGTCCTCTAATTTGATCCTTTAAGTTTTTTTCTCTTCTTTTTTGGTTGTTTTTTTTTATATTAATTTGTTTTCTGACATTATTCCAAATATTTTTCGTATATTCCATTTATTGTTTGTTAATTGGTTCTTATATTTATCTTATGGCACTCGTGGGTAGAAAAGAAAAAAAAAAGCTTATGTATTTCATGTATCAAATTATTTTTACTAACCCACACTGTACGTAGTATCGAAAGATTGGGCGTACGTGTGGAGGGAATTAAAATATACTCCCTCATTGAAAGGATACTGAACTAAGGGAAAAAAACTAGTTTTGTTATGGGAACCCTTAAATGAACAATGATGTTGCTGTCAAAACAAAAACAGTGCACTAAATTAGGGCTAATTGAGTTTACCAACATTTGAATAATTAATATACATTGTGCGTAACTTTTAAGGCTTTATGCATTCGTAACATATTTATGAATAACCGTGGTGTTACAAGTACTATATTTATTGGTATGTGGAAAATAATTCCTTTCATCTTAATTAAAATAATTTAGCTTTCACGATATATTGTTTACTTTACTGCTAGTATTTCAATTATTCGTACTCTGTCTACAATGTTAGTCATTCACGATAATACATTTAGAGAATGCTTGGATTTTCCTAATACATAAACAATGTAAATGCCGCTATAGAAATTATAAATTACTCTCTAAACGAGTTTTGAACGAAAGTTTGAGTACAAGTACGTGCTGGGCAGTTTTGTTTTTAGATTTATTTATAATAAATTCATAAGTTATTTTAAACGAAATTTGAAATTCATCCTGAATAACATTATAAGTAATTTTAGCGCTACAGCTTAAAAGCCGGTAATATTGAATGTATTAAATATGCCATTAGTTTGAATCAACTTAACAAAATTAATATATAATGAAATAGTGTTAATTAAAGAGCTTCTGGATTTATCGTGAGATGTATGCATACATAAAACTTAAGGTTATTCATGTCATTTTAGAATACAGCAGTACCACTTCATTATATTATGACTGACGTAGTAATGAGACGGTTTATGTATGTATTAATTTTGTAAAAACAGTTTTAACAAACATTTTGTATAATATTATGTTTGTAAACAGTTTTCCAAATATGTTTAAGGAAAGTATAAAGTATATAGAGTGGTGATAAACAGACTTCAACAAAAAGCATTTGTCTTTTAGCAGATTTCCCTTAAGGGAAATCATCTATTGAGATTGTAGCCATTTCACGACTTTCGAAACATTTCCTTAAATATCCATCGATCCTATATAGGTAATGACGATAATGATGTCCGCTATAAATTATATATGTATATATATATATATATATATATATATATATATATATATATATATATATATATAAAATTGTAACCTCTGTCTGTACATTGATTTTTTTCGCGAAATTTCACGATAACTTTTCGTTTCACATGTAATAGACACCATGATAACTGCATTTTTTTTCTTTCGTGTGTGCAAAATATTGTGCAAAGTAAAGCCTTGCCAAAAAAATACCATCACCATTTAGCCTCAAATCAATTCCCGGGCGAAGCCGGGTATCCGAGCTAGTATATATATATATATATAATATATATATATATATATATATATATATAATATATATATATATACTTGTCCGTTACAGCTCAAGAGGTCACAATTTTTCTGATATCGTTATAGCACGATATATTACCGTTTTATGTATAACAAAAGATCAAGTTCGTTAATTAATGGGGGGAGAAGCGTGAATTCAAAAATTTGATACATCTCCGTTATCATAATTTTGATCGAAATATTGTATATATATTGTGTATATAACCAATCTTATTGAAAATATAATTACCTTTTTGTTGTTGTATACATATTAACCGAGATATTTGGAATATTATAGTTTTTAGCCTTCATTAAACTCCCACTCCTGCTCATATCATATTAACAATAAGCTGATATATATTAACCATGTTTGAACCATTTATCCTAAGCTTAAATACCCAATATTATTTTCAGGAAAACTTTGTTATGCGAGATTTGTAGAAGTTTTTTGTTTGATGGCGTAATGAATTAAGATT
The DNA here is from genome assembly GCA_019009955.1 of Riptortus pedestris. Lineage (NCBI taxonomy): Eukaryota > Metazoa > Arthropoda > Insecta > Hemiptera > Alydidae > Riptortus > Riptortus pedestris. The sequence continues at coordinate 31,846,057 of CM032229.1, read as the reverse complement.
TTACTTTCTAGTTTCAGAATTGGTTATTTGATCCATACGATACGCGATATTTAACCATTTCGGTAAAGACTAATAATCATTCTTGTTAGTCGCAGTAATCGTACATGGAAAGGTGGTGGTTTAAAGGGAAGTGGTACTCTAAAATTCAAAATATCTCCGTTATTATTAGTCGGATCGTAAAATATTATAGAGCTCTTGTTATAGTGTTGATAGTCTACAATTCTTGTGCTGTACATTTTTTTCTTAACTCATATATTGAGCGAGACATTCGTATTTTCATGTTTTCAGACTTCAGTAACCTCCCCTCCCTCCTTCTCATTGTTTTTAGAGATAGGAATAAAGAATATGTGGTGAGATGAGATTACAGGTGTGTTATACAGGCACGTGGGAAATCTGCTTAGCCCCGGCCTCACGGAACTTTCTGAGTTGAGCTCTGCACCAGAGTTGTAGCATTGTCTCGGTCAAAATGTCTTGTCAGGTTTTTGTCCACTCATGGCTGAATGGTTTGGTTTGTTTGGCGGAGTTTTTTGTCGACAGGCTTGGTAAATTATTCATTGTCTCCGCAAGGAAAGAAGGTCTATCGACCTCACTCCTTATTTTCTCATTTAGCTTCTTTCTAAATTCATGAGTTTACCTATTTGGATGATAACTCCCCTTCAAATTTATTTGACATTTTTGATTAAATTTGAAAATTATTCAGACGCATAGTTGACTGATTAAGGTGTGAGGAGCTTCAATATTATATTAGAAGAACTACAAGACATTCATTTATCCAAAAATGTTTTTTTTGAGGTTCGTATTCTCGTAGGTACACACTTAAAATAATTTCTAAGTGAAAAATAACCCTTGTAGTGCTTAGGGAAACACGATTGCGAATCGTGTTTTCCTCTTCATTAAAGGGAATTTCTTCTGATATAGCCACTTCATCTGTCACCTTGAGTAATTTCATCAATTAAAAATATCTCTGAATTTACATACCCTACTACATTTTCAGTAATTTATAATAGTTTGAGTTTCTGGTATTATGCAATCGGTTTTTAATTAAATGTAACTATCCAAGATAAGTGATTTTTTTTTCTGATTTCAAAAACAATACAATACTAAAACAATATTAGAATAGTTCATCATTTGGTAGGTAAATTGTTTGTAAGGAGCCCCCGTGGCTCAACTGATAGTGCTTTCCTTTTGCAACCGGAAATCTGGAGATCGAATCTCGCCGGGTGTGACTAATTCCATCTACCGCTAATGACAATAGTAGGTGCGGTGTATTGTAATAAAATATATAAAAAATAAATATTATGTATTCAGACCTCATTTCTCTCCATTAAATTAATTAATGGAACCAATGATTAGGCATACATTACAGGAGTATTCACATTAGTGTTTTGGCTTACCACCTATTTTTGCAGAGTAAATTATTCTTCAATAGATCTGATCCTTGTTAACTTCAGTGGCTTTGATTAATCGCAACGAGAAGCATTCCTTTTGAGTCAGTCAGTATTAAATACAATAACTCATGCCTTCAAGTCTTAAGGGTAGGGTGGGGATGGAAAACACAAATGAGTTATTAATGCCAGTATCGTGCCACTGGCCTTAGTAGTAAAACGTTCTTCACGAATGCCCTGCGGAAACTAAGCAGATTTCCTACTTGCTGAAATGTTACGGTTATCTGAAGTCACCATAGTAAAAAATCTGTTTAAGTATGCATTGAAATATAGACTGGCTATGTTCCTAAATATGAAAATCGGGTGAATAGAAGCAGGGGAATTTTACAATGTTGAGAATAAATACAAATACCTCAGATTTGCAAAAAGATGTTTAATTTTACATTCTTAAACCAATTCGTAATAGTGAAGGTATTTGGATTTTTCGATTCCGCGATTCAATGTTTACATATTGTGTTTGTTACTGAACAAACAAAATTTGTGACGACCAGATTTCAAAAAGATTGATATATTTTGTCTCTCTCTTTCTCTCTCTGCATACATACATACATACACATTTAAATTTAGTGTGGATTTCTTTAACTTCTTCTCAAAGTTTGGATCGACTGACATTTGAAGAATATTCTTCCAGGAGAATCGTTTTTTTGGTTTTTATTTATGTGGTTTCATCCGTCGACACTTTCCTCCGGCATACCTGTTCTTCCATTTCTACTTTTTAGCTTGTGTTTTTTAAATAAGTCGTAGGTTGAATAGTTCTTTTAGGTTTTTATGTTGTCGGATTTTTTTTTCTTAAAAAATTCTTTTATTCAGTTTGTAAGACGTTACGTATTTTCAAAGGCTTTAGTAGTTAAAGTTTAGTAGTTTAGTCTTAAATTTTATATATTTTTATCTTTTGACTGCTGATTAGTATGCTTGAATGTGATGACTGGTTTACTGTGATATTTTTTTATATTAATAGTTTAACTTATTCGACATTTAGCTTGTATTAGCAGATTTATATATATATATATATATATATATATATATACATTTGTATGTTAACGCTCTAGCGGTCACAATTTTTGTTTAATCGTCACCAAACTCGGTATTTAATCGTTTTATGTAAAAAGAAAGATCGAGTTCATTAACGGTTGAAATATAATTATTGTTATATACATTTATTCTCTATCTTGAATATTAACCGAGATATTTGCATTTTTCAGTTTTCAGCGCAAACCGCCACTTCTACTCATGTTACATAAGCAATACTCTGCTACATAATAAATCACATTATCCGAAGCTTAAATACCAAAAACTGTATTCAAGAGACCTTTATTATACGAGGTAAATGCAAATATGTCCCAGTGACCCCTCTCCCCCCGTCTTAAGGTTTTGGACTACTAAAATTTGATTGATTGAGATAACAATTATTCTGACTTATTATTAATTACAGTACTAGGTATAGTAAATAATTCTCAATAAAATTAATATGTTATATTCTGATATATTACAGAAATTGTTATTCATTCCGGTGTGAAGCGGGCAGACCCGTTTGTTTACTTTTCTAACCCTACGCTTCTTGTCGGCAGGTTATTGAAATTAGATGAAACATTTCTTATTTCCGTTAGTATTTATTCACGGTGCTGTTGTGTTACTAGTATGTATATTTTTAATTAGTCTTTATTTACTGTTTAAGCTAAGGTGTTTGTATTTGTTTAATATTGCAAAATTTTCATTTGGTTTTGTGCATGTCAAGAGGCAATGAAGATGGAGCTGTTGCTCTGAAATTGCACTCTGTCAAAATAAGCCCATTTTCAGAGTAAAATAGGCCTACTATGTACAAACAAATTGAAGAATATTTTCGAAAATCGCGTCAAGAATTCACTTACGAGAAGTCTGGTAAAATACCCGTTCAAAGATAGATGATTTGCGGTGGCTTGGGTTCATGTGTGCGTCAAGTCTTGTAGAGTAAATATTCCCCATTATAGACAAACCCTAATTCTGCTCTGGAAAGTTGTAGCTGAGTCTGGAACGTAAACAATAAGAGGCTTATGATGTGGCCTAAATTCAGTCAAGTTAGTCGTGTGGTCTTTGTGGCAAAGATTAATTAATTTATGCTTAATATTGAACTCAGTTTCATATACTTATTTGTAAATTATATATTACAAGTTCCTTCCGTCTGAATATCTGTTAAATATGCCAATTTCGTTCATTTGTATGTTTTCATTGATTTATCATTATACCGCAATTACTTTACTTTATTTCTCCTCTTCCGTTCCTATTATTGGACTTAAGTTAATTATCTCAATAATAAAATTATATGAATTTAATACAGTTTAATATTTAACCTTTTATAATAATCAAATAATTTCGAGATAGGTTATAATAAAATGATTAAAAATTGTTTTTAATACAACAATTCTTGCGTGAAATAATTAATGTACATAAAAAAAAAAGTGAAATTATTAAAAAGTCATAAAATTACTATTTCTAAAATTAAATCATGTTGTCCATTCTTATAACAAATACAATTTATACTCTGCAACTAATGATTTAATAATTATTAAATAGTTGGTAAGAAACCAGATAGAAATTTTAATTATTTATTTAACGAGGAAGAAAGTTACATTTTCTTCATTTCTCTCATTAAAAATGCGTACATTAAATTACACACACACAAAGTCTTTTCTTGTCTTTCGTCTAAAAATATTTCATTTGATGTAACAAATGTTATCTTATTTCCAATGTATTGGATCAAATGTTACGGAGCATAAATTATATATCTCTATATAATAAACAAAAAAATGACATATGTCTAAAAGATAAATTAGACATGAAGAATTTATTTAAGGAATAGGAATTTATTTAGTGACAAACTGCATAAAATCCTTCGTCCCATCCTGGTTAGAAAAGAGTGTTGACCTGTAAACAACCCGTTCCGATTACCTTTTGTAGAACAACACATTGGACATTAAAAAATAACAATAGTATAAAAATTGTTTTAATGTTGCAATTGTTTTCTGAACCGATTTCTAGTAAGGTCAGCGGATAATTTGCAATACTTCTTTAACTACATACTATGAATTAAAAAAAAACATTGTGACATAAATACAGGAAATCTGGTTTTTTAAAAAACCATAACAACAAATATATTATTTTATGATACAAAACGCATTGGAATACCAATTAATTATACAATATATATAGACAAACAATGTAGTATAATATACAATAAAGTGTATCATACTTATACAATGATAATTGATTTTTTCATATTTGACTCATTTGCAAATGAAGATTTAAAATATAATGCGAACAAGTCATTGTCCATGATCCATAAAAATACTTGACATTCACAAATACTTCAATATGCAGTGTCAACAATCAAAGACCGAGCTCCATCAACAGTACCTGCTGTTGGCCTGAACGAAAATAGTCTAACGCCTCACCACCAGCAAACTAGCAGGCACTGATGATGAAGCTTGGTCTCTGAAAGTGCAATCTGCATTCTAAAGTACTTATACAGGGCGAGGATTTTTATTGATTCTGACTAATTTCTTGCTCAACAGTCCAGCATCTCGGGAGAAAACAAAAAAAGTATGTTTTTCCTTCTCACTTCCCCTCTTTTCTCTCATATATGCTGTTTATTGATGTATTAACATGTTTATTTTTGTTCCAGGTTGGTCTGTCGGACGTTATAGCTATAAAGAAACAACTTTCGTATCAAGTAAGGTACGTAGAACATCGAAGTAAACCTTGTTTAAGGGTTTATTCCTAGATTATGATGGTCCATAGTTATAGGGACAAGAATCCCTACTAACACACAAGGATTAATTTTGACTGATTATCTATTGCAATTATCTATTCGATGGAATTCTACTTGAAATGAGGTGTCATTCAATCTACCATTACTCAGTTGAAAATGTGGGAAAATGTTGAAAAAGGGGAATTACTGAAGGCAGTGATAACTTGTTTGAGTAACAGGGAGAAAAACAATTTAGTGCGTCAGTAGTTTTAGCGTTAGAGTAGACAGAATTGGTACTATAAACATTTTTCGAACCAACTCAAAATAGCGGAAATTTTTTGAATTTTTTTATAATTCTCCTGTTTAAATTCCCGACTATTCCGGACCAAATTATCAGCAAATAACAAATATGAAATCATTTGGTCCCCACAGAATATTCAAGAAGGGGAAAAACGTGTATGAAACAACGTTTAAAGGAAATATAGTTTACAACACGATTGGTGTAAATGTATAAATCTATAGTTTGGTTTTTCCGATAATCTCCCCCTTTAAATTTCACCTCCATTTGCTCCAAATTTGCCATTAATAAACTAGATCTTAGTTATATCGAGTTTTGGTAACCATCTAGCATAAATTACGAGAGCTGCAGACAAAAGTGTGTGTGTGCGTATATTATATATGTGTGTGTGTGTGTGTGTGTGTGTGTGTGTATAGTTTTCAACGAACCTCATTTTCGTCATGGACTAGGTTCATGGACATCTGAAGAAATGTATTTTTGAGAATAACTTCAAAGCGTACGGCCTCAATAGCTGATTTCCCTTGGAGGAAATCTGCTGAAATGTAAAATGCTTTGTGTACATTATGTAGGAGATACTGGACTGCCGAAACGGAACGTCATACTGCGTGTTCCCAGTAATTTTAAAAATATAAATATCTTTCTCCATGATTAGGTAATTTAATCTGACATCTATAAATATACAAATCAGTTTGTTGAAGCATCATTATTAGCATATTTCTACTAGGGAAATGCTATCTGGGATTCTACTCATGATGCGATTTTCGAATATTTTCATCAAATGTCCATCGATCCTACCCAGATGACAAAAATAGGTCCGTTCAAAACTGTAAATATATATATATATAATAAATATATATATATATATATATATATAATAAAACAAAAATTGCTACTGCTAGAGCGGTAACAGTCAATTACATAAGTAAAGAACTTTGAACAGGCCCCATTTACGTTATCTTAAAGGCAGAATATGATTTGTGGAAAATCTACATTTGCTTCTTCAGAATGCCGCCGCTGGTGTTGAGGATGTGCACACTCTCGAGCTTTGGAACTCTACTACTTTTAAGTACATTTCATTTAAGCTTTGTTGCATCAGCAGCAACCTACTGCCTTAAATAGCATTGATATGTTTACAATTGATACTATAGATAGAATGTTTGCGTAACCATCCGACCACGTTCACACGGCTGCTATTCAGAGAATCTGTCCATTGTATTATTCAGCTGACCGGACAGGAGTACAATCGGCATCACCAGGAAGTTGCACGGCGTTTCCCTTACTGGGAACACGCAGTATGACGTTCCGTTTCGGCAGTCCAGTATCTCCTACATAATGTACACAAAGCATTTTACATTTCAGCAGATTTCCTCCAAGGGAAATCAGCTATTGAGGCCGTACGCTTTGAAGTTATTCTCAAAAATACATTTCTTCAGATGTCCATGAACCATGCAATTGACGAAAATGGGGTTCGTTTGAATATATATATATATATATATATAATATATATATATATATATATATATATACACACGCACACACACACACACACACACACAATTTATCTGTTTAGCTCTCTCAATTTAATATCAGCATGGTTACCAAACTCTATATATATAAAATATCTATATATATATATATATATACACACACACACAGAATAACACACACACATATACATTTATAAGAATTTTGAACGGACTTCATTTTCGTCATCTCCTGTGTACGATCGATAGACATTTAGAAGGTTTTTCGGAAATTGCATAGAGTACGCCATTCAGTAGCTGATTTCCCTTTAAGGAAATGTGCTAAAAGGATTAATAATTAAAAGTAGGTTTCACTGTTACAAAATTACTAATAATTTATATTTTTAGTTATCACACCCACACACACACACACACACAACACACACACACAAATACATATATATATATATATATATATATATATATATATAAATTTAACCTAGGTAAATATTAGGCACTAGATGGAAAACCTAATCTAAGGGCTGAAAAAACATGGTTTTTAACATATGCATAGATTCTATAGGACATAGCCAATTTCTGATATAGAACCAGATGTATTCGTTGCAGTGTAATGTTGCCTCTCAGAAGCTCAGTTCTCGCTGCAGAGGAATGTAGCAGGAACCGTATCTAACATTAATGGTCCTGTCTGTCCATCATCTAATGCAGTTACAACGGCCCCAGATTCAGCCAGTACTCATTAATACACATAGTAAATTTCAGTATTCATTACTGTCATTTGATGTGTAGGTACATTTCTCCTAAGATGGCTCTGTTACATTTGAATCATTCAGATGGGTTTAATGGCTAATAAGCTGTATATAATTATTAAGTAGTATACAAAAGTTCCGTCACGCAGGGGCTGCGTAAACAACAGATTTACCACGTGAAGTTTTTCAATAGAGAAATTTCACGAGAGCCGAGCAGTCAAGGAAACGGCCGAACTAGCTTTTGGCAAAGTCATCTGATCGTCCGTTAGCGCAAGATTAATAAATCACATATCTTTATTATTCAAGATAGAGAATATATGTATATAACAATATTATAGTTTAATTTAATTTGCATAATTAAGATTGATTTTGTCAATTATACGATCCGACGTACAGTTACGGAGATATTCGAATTTCCGAAAATCATCTTTAACCCCCCCTCCCACTGGTCCGATTCAGTCGTTAACGAACTTGATCATTTTTACATAAAACGACTAAATATCGAGTTTGGTAACGATCAAAACTAAAAATTGACTAGACCGCTATAGCGGTAACAGACAAAATATATATATAATATATATATATATATATATATAATATTTATATATATATATATATATATAATACAGTTTTGAACGGACCCATTTTTTCGTCATATACTAGGTAGAATCGATGGTGACATTTGAAGAAAAATTTCAAAATCCGTCATGAGGTCAACCTTATTAGCTGATTTCCCTTACGGGAACTTATCTGTCTTTTTAAAAAAACAGTTAAATATCGAGTTTGGTAACTATCAAACAAAAATTGCGACCGCTAGAGCGTTAACAGACAAATTATATATATTATATATATATATATATAAATATATAATAATATATTTTATATATATAATTTTTGAACGGACCTCATTTTCGTCATCTCCTGGGTAGGATCGATGGCCAATTTGAAAGAAATTTATTCGAAAATCGCGTCATGTTGCTACTTAATAGCTGATTTCCCTTAAGGGAATCTGCTAAATGTTATAGAACCAATCTTGTTAAGCGGTTGATGGTCTACAATTGTTGTTCTATACATTTTTTTTTCCTAAATCAAGTATTGAGCGAGTTTATTTGACATTCTTGTTTTCAGCATTCATTAACCCTCCCCCCCACACACACACGCACAACTCTATCATTCAACAGCTTTTTTTTACGTGTAGTATTTAGCAGAGTGGGAATCCTTCGTTTACGCAGCCCCTGCGTGACGGACTTTTTTCTTCCCTTAAGGTAAATAAGCTATGAGGTCTACTCATGACGCGAGTTTCGAAAAATTTCTTCATAATGTCCATCGTAGTCTACCCAGGAGATGACGAAATGAGGTTCTTACGTTCAAAATTATCTATATATATTACATCTATATATATATATATATATATATATATATATATTTATTATATATTTATATATATTTGTCTGTTTAACGCTCTAGCGAGTTCGCACATTTTCGTTTGATCGTTACCTACTCGATATTTAAACGTTTTATGCAAAAATAAAGATCAAGTTCGTTTAATGGCTGATATCGACCAGTGGGAAGGGGGATTTAGAGGGGAGGATTTTTGAAAATTCGAAAATATCACCGTTTAATATACGTTGATCGAAAAAATTTATATAGAAGCAATCTTATTGCAAATTAAATTTACTATAAACTATGTAATTTAAATATTATTCTGTATCTTGAGAATATTAAACCGAGATATGTGCATTTTTTCTGTTTTCAATTCCGAATGAGTTCGGCTAACTTTGGGTCTAGTCGTGAGTTTCCGTTCAAGAGCTAGTACGCGGCCCTTCCCGTAACTGTTATTCTCTATTCTGAAATTGCTCTATTATAAAATTCACGTGGGAATAATCTGCTTAGTTTACGCAGCCCTGCGTGACGGACTTTTTGAGTTGCTGGATGGTGAATGGTATTAATTATTATCTCCGGTAAAAATAGAAAGTATTCGTTCCTTCACAGTAGTTTATTCTGTACAGGATAGAGCGCTTTCAGATCATCAGTGCACACTTCGCAAAGACGTTACTGGAACCAAGAATTCCCTGTGACTTTTTTTCTTGTTAAATAAATTAGTTACAACATTAATAATGGCTAAGCTGCTGGTTTTCGCAGTCTTGGCGTTTATATTTTCTTTTTTCCTTGTGTATTTTTTTAACGAATTTCTGTTTCGGAAAAAGTTTTTACAGTCTTCTCCTAGGTAAAATATGTTGAAACTAACGATGCATGCAACTTATTTCCACTTCACGAAAATGTTGGGTTTTAGTGGAAATTTCTGAGCACAGTTGATGAATAGAGGCTTCATCGACGGCTTACAACTGTCGTGAACAACAACACTGAATATACTTGGACATCACTAATTAGCCCAGATTATTTTGTTGAGAGGCGACCTGAATTTAATAAATTAAATTAAATCTACACTGTGGATGTCTTTATTAGAATTCGGAACAAAATATGAAGGATTCTGGAAATTCTCGGTCGGGTGGTTTTAATTGTATACTATCCCTTTTCAGTGGAGCGTTCATTAGCAGAACTGACAGAGCGAACACAGACGGGAAACCTTGGTTAATCTGAATGAAAGGGTTGTTAGCAAACAAACGGTCTGTTAACGGAAATTATATAATACTCAGTTGTAAATGATTCAATATGCTTCGCTTGTTTCTCCCAAAAGAAATAAATATAACATAGTTTTCCTAGTCGTTTCTACTCGTGTAAATTTATATATATATGTTAACTTACACTTGAGTAATTATTTCTTCAGCATTCATTTAGTGCGCAGGTACAATTCCGCATTCGGATTGCCAAAACTCCACCTTCAGACTTCTGCCGCGTTCTAGGCATTTAAATCTGAACTTTTGATGATATACGGACCTGATTTGGTATTTTTTTCCTTGTACGAAGTAAAGCTTGCATTGTAATCGAATACTATTTCGATATGGAAATTTCAAAGGAATTAATAATTTTAACCCTCCTAGAACACGGAGTAGTTTTGAGGGGATGTCTGCATAAAGGTCCGTGGGCATCTCGCTTAACTCAAAAACGCTAGGATGTTGAAGTTTCGCGTTTAAGACGTTGCATCTGCTGTTTTGGTCCAAATAGACAAACGGTCGGTTAGGGTTGATAGATGCCAAAAATTAAATACAAAACACTTTGAATAAATTGGACATCACTAATTAGCCGGATTTTTGGTAAAAATGATCATTAAATTATTTTCACATGACATGTCTTGTAATCAGGTGCGTCGGAACACAGAAAAAAAATTAAATAGTAGTACAACATAATTAATTTCTGACGGGTTATAGTTTTGGCTACGTAATATCCTTTTCTAGCTAGGTTCGTCAGAGAACTGACGAGGCGCCCCGGACGGAGCATGAAGATAACTTCATGTTCTCCTCTCGAGCAGCTCAATGCAATCCTGCGTCGGACCAAGGGAGGTAAATCCCATTGTCTGGAAATGATTCGTATGTCCTCCTGCGATTGCTTCCCCAAGGAAGTCTCAATCCTTCCTGAACCACCTCCTCAAATCCTGCCTCCGACATTTCCCATCACAATGGAAATTTATATATAGCGGTACCCTTCTTAAACCTAGAAAATACGGATCCTCCCCTGAACCACTACCGTCCCATCAGCCTTCTCCTACATTCAAGGTGCTGGAGAAATTAATTCACCAGTACTTTAGTTGATTCGGAGAAGGCCAACCTCATCCCAAACGAGCAGCCCGGCTTCCCGTCCGTCATAGTACCCTCCATCCCTTGCCCGCCTCTATTCCATATACCGCAACCAACCTGTACTCAGGCCTTCGATTCTGTCGACCACGCAAACTCCTCTCCACCCTCGTCATGGATGTCGAGCCCAACTCCTAGACATGCTCAAATCCTTCCTACATGATCCTTCAAGTAAGGGTATACGATACCCTTTTTACATCCTCCTCAAAGAGTCCCACAGGCTCCGTAGTACCTTCCCTTTTCACGGCGTAACCCGCCAGAGTGTTAGCGTCGACGTATCAAGGACTGTGGTCAAGACCTACGCGGACGGCGTGGCAGTGGTCAGCACACAACCCTACCTTAAAATAGAGATCCCTGCTCAGGAAAAGGGAAAAACTGTCTACTACTCCTTAGGTTTTGATAGACCTATCCCTAACCGACCAAGACAAAGAATACTAGGGCCTATGAAAAAAAAATAAACAATAAAAAAGGGTAAATAAATCCATTCATAGCTCTTCTGGTTAGGTTGCTCGATCATCTTACAGATAACGAGCTCTGACTCGCTCCAGGTGGTGATATATTACTCGTTACAGATATATAGCCTTCACTCGTTATTTAGAGATTTGATTCGACATAGATAAAAAAAAAAATGAACGATTTCTGTCTCTTTATAGTAAATAATTCTGATTCCATTAAGTTTTTACACTTACTGCTTTCAGATTTAGTGGTCTGACTCGTTAGTAACATAGATTTGAGAATAGTTAATAGAGTATGGGTCATACTTACTATCTGACTCGGTATAGTAAATAGTACTGACTCCATTAAGTTTTCATTCATTATTGTATTCAGATTCCATTAGATATACCCTTATTCGTTGTAGAATATGGAGGTCAGGCTCGTTAGTGGCATATTTCTGACTCTTTATAAATAATCTGACTTATTACAAATAATCTTATTATAGATGCAGAGGAATGAGTTGTTCTTGATATAGTTTACGTCGTCGTTATAAGAACGTTGCTCGGACTCATTATTAGCAGATTTCCTTAACTTCTTTCACTGTAAGTTCTAAATAAGGGGAACCAATGGTGTCCGAAACTGTCACCATAAAAAACACTGTTTTTCATAAATTTCTTACACTCGTTCGTTTTTTTCACTGTAAGTTCTGATGAAGGGGACCAATGGTTGCTCGAAACTGTCACCATAAAAAAATACTGTTTTCTCACAAATTTTCTTACACTCGTTCGTTTTTTTTTCACTGGAAATTCTGAAGAAGGGAAATAAATGGTGCCCGAAACTGACCCACCATTAAAAAACATAAATAAACTCCACTTTCCTGAATAATTGAGAATTTTAGCCGGTACCCAACCCAACCTCTTCTTTCATTAATTTACCAAACTCCGCAAAATACTGATATATTATTATCACTATTTATCACTAGGTATTACATAATTTATATGTATGTTTTATATGACGGTAACAAAACTAAATCTCAAATTACCCTTTATGACATTTATTTTGATTTTAACCCCTAGTGGTAGGTAGGTTGATTTGCGAATGAGTGAAAGGACAAATTGATATCTATAAAGAAGAGGAATATTATAATTTCACATTATAATATATTTCCGGGGTTCAGACAAAATTAAATAAAAAGTGACGTAGGAAAATTGCAAAGATGGAAGATTTATGGGGCTGAAACCTGTTTACTGTAGACTAGAAGGGCAAACAACATTGGTCAACTTTTTACTCTTCAATGTAACTCTTTTTTACTTGTTCTTGGAATATAGCCTTCTGGCTTTCAATAATGTAAGTTCTGACTAATCCACAAACAAACCCTATTTTATTTCCCCCATTTTGCAATCCGAGAGTAACACGTATAGAAGAAAAAGCATAATGTATGGAGCACGTTATAACAATCATTCATGTTGTCCGTCTCAAGTGATATTAAAATTTTAAATGCGTGCAAGCATTAACATTGGCATTTTTGTATAGACTATGCCGAATTTGTGAGAATGCAAATACTGGAAAAAAACTTTTCCCACGACTCGATTTTGTGGGTAATGATTTCAGCATTTTGGAACAGATTCTCGTATGTCGAACATGATGTTACGTTACTCGTTGTATATATTTCATTATTTTTTTAACAATGTCAACATGTGAAGATTAACTACTAAGGTTTTGATTTATTGATATTTCTGAGAGCTGAATGAAGTGTCCCATATTGAAATCTAATTCTTTAAATATTGTAATTGATGTGGAGGAATCAGCTCAAATGAATAAAACCAAATTTATTTTTACCTGAGTACTGTTCCGAGACCCACAATAACAGTCTATTTCAGCTCCCAACAATGTGACTCGTTATAGTAAATGGCTCTGTCTCGATATAATTAAGCCCTTACGTTCACTTTAGATTGTTTTGTGGCATACATTTCTGAATTCAAAAATACTCACACTTCGATGAAGTATATATTCCTTACTCGTTTCAGATTTAGAGTTCTGACTCGTTATTGATCTAGATTTGTGACTCGTTATAGTAAATGGCTCTGACTCGATTAGATATATAGCCCTTACTCGTTATCGCTTTAATGTTCGCTCTGATCATACATTCCGTAAAAAAATAATTGATAGATCTTTTTATGGAGAACCAAAGAGTGTATCTTACACAAATCTTTTTCGTTTTTCTATAGGTTTGGAGAAAGTTTTACTTTAAGTAAGATTTTTTCTTAAGGAAATCAGCTATTGAGGTCGTACTTTCATGACGCAATTTTTGAATTATTTTTCTTAAATGTCCATCGATCCTACCTAGGAGATGACGAAAAATGAGGTCCGTTCAAAACTGTGTATATATATATATAATATATATATATATATAATTCTATATATATTATATAGTATAAATATGTATATTATATATCATATATTCGTCTGTTGACGTTATAGCGGTCGCAATTAATATTTAAATCGTTACCAAACTAAATATTTAGTTTTTATGTAAAGAGAAAGATCAAGTTCTCGTTACAGGCTAAATCTGGACGCAGGGGAAGGGGGTGGGTTTAGAGGGGAGGATTTTTTTCGTTTAAATATCTTCGTTGCTATAGGTTGGATTGAAATATTGTATAGACACCAATCGTTATTGAAAATTAAATGTCCTATAAATTATTGTTATATAAATTAATTCTCTATCTTGAATATTAACCGAGATATTTGCATTTTAAGTTTTGTTATCAGCATTTGCGAAATGGCTCTGTCTCGATTAGTTACATATAGCCCTTAATACTATCAACTTTAGAAACCACATTTTTGTGGCTTAAATACCAAATATCTGTATTGAAGAGACCTAATTCTAGCTCGATGAAGTGCAAAATATGTCCTAGTGACCCCCCTCGTTTCAGATTTAGCGTTCTGACTCGTTATTGATCTAGATTTGTGACTCGTTATAGTAAATGGCTCTGTCTCGATTAGATGTTTTGACCTTGTTCGTTGTAGATTTAGACATCCGACTCGTAAGTGAAATGGATTTTTGACTCGTTAAAATAGCGTAGCTCTGACTCATTATTGATATGTATTTCTGTCCGGTGTTAGCTGGTAGACACGTTTCTGTTTATATTAAGAATCATAATCCTTACGTCTTTTCAGGATATATCTGAAATTTAGAGTAAATGGGTCAGATTCGATTGTATTTATTCGTTATAATATTGGGGGTCGTGTTTGTGTTATATATGTAGACTCTTTATAAATAATCTGACTTATTACAAATAATCATGTTCATGAGGGAAATTGTTCTTGATATAGTTTACGCGTCCGAGCGTGAAGGACTTTATTGATATGTAGTTCTGACTCAAAACCCATATTTATATATAAACATTACTCGTTAACATTTTTAGATATATGCCTCATTATTGATTGCCTCATTATTTATTATGCATATAGAACTGTGACTCATTATGTATAATGAGCTCTGGCTCCTTAACGGAATGTTCTCTGATGATTTTTTATGTAGCACTGAAAGCAAATAATTCTGAAGGAAGATCTAGGTGTGTGTACTGGATTGAATCTCCGCCAATTTCCAACAAAATGTATTAAACACAGTTTTGCATTTAAGTAACCCCCCTCCGCCATTTTCCAATCCGCCATAATCACACCAAGGTATAATTTGCACCCATGATCAGCATTTTAAAGAATTTTTTATCTCAAGGGTTGCAGAGCTCATATTTACTTATAATTGAACGTATATTTATTTAATTTTTTTAAATATTTTTTTCGCAAATCCTTATTAATTGTTAAATTAAATTCTTTAGGAAGGAATAAAAACAAAAGTGTAATTCTAACGATTTTCTACAAAAAAGCAAAACATTCAATATTAATAAAAAACAATATTTTTTATATAAACTTTATAAATTTTTATACTTAAATTTATTAGAGTTTTAGGTCCTTGGAAAATGATATAAATATGCCTAAAGAGTTGGTAAAACTGTATTTCTGTACAATTAGGCCTTGACTTATTTCAACAGTTTTTTTTTATTTTTTAATGAAAGCCATAACATTAATTTCTTTAAAACTCACAACTTTATCCTGGAGCAGGCAGATTTTAATATTCAGATTGTTGCTTCGGTTGAATTATGCTTTGGTTTTTGCAATTCATGAAGTTTATATAGTCTTGAATAAGTAGGCGTGACCCTTGTCTTAAAAAGGTTGTAGACATTTTTCATTTACGTCGCAACTTTTTTACACTTTCTAACCATCTGTCTACCGATATTTTATTATATGATATTGGTTAGGACTTCATTTTTCATGTCAGCTCTTATGTTAGAACCAATCTGATTTTCTACTTGACATGGAAGTGACTATATATATATATTATTTTATTTTTCCTCACGTAAAGTAACCCTTCAGAAATATAATTTATTTTCTACATGGTGTCTACAATACAAGTAGATCTCATGTATCTGTTTTAAATGTTGGTGATATTATTCAATAATATATCGTACTTTTAGTTTTACTAAATTAAAAAGTATTTAAAATAAATTAATAGAAGAAAATAATGATAGGAGTTTAATTATGTACATACCTACTGCAATTAATAATATAACAAAGTTTAAAAAGTCCGTCACGCAGGGGCTGCGTAAACTAAGCAGATTTCCCTCGTGAAGTTTAGTAATAGATAAATATACATACTGGTAACACAACAACACCGTGAATAAATACAAACGGAAATAAGAAATGTTTCATCAAATTTCAATAACCTGCCGACAGGAAGCGTTAGGTTAGAAATGTAAAGTAACGGTTCTCACACCGGGAAGAAAAAAAATTACTGAAATATTTTAGAATATAACATAGGTATTAATTTTATTGAGAACTATTCACTATATCTAATACTGTAATTAATATTAAGTCAGAATAATTGTTATCTCAATCAATCAAATTTTTGTAGTCCAAAACCTTAAGACTGGGGGGGGGGGAGTCACCAGGACATATTTGCATGTATCTCGTTTAATAAAGGTCTCTTGAATACAATTTTTGGTATTTAAACTTCGAATAATGTGATTTATCATGTAGCGGAGTATTGTTTATGAAACATGAGTAGAAGTGGCGGTTTGCTGATGGCTGAAAACTGAAAAATGCAAATATCTCGGTTAATATTCAAGATAGAGAATAAATGTACATAATAATATTTATAGTACTTTTAATTTGGAATAAGATTGATTCTGTACGATTTTTGATCAGACGTATAGTAACGGAGATATTTTGAATTTTCAAAAATCCACCACTCTAATCCCCCCCCCTCCCACTGGTCCGATTTCAGCCGTTAACTACCTTGATCTTTCTTTTTACATAAAACGACTAAATATCGAGTTTGGTAACGATCAAACAAAAATTGCGACCGCTAGAGCGGTAACAGACAAATATATACCCGTATATATAGATAGATAGACAGATATATATACAGTTTTGAACAGACCTCATTTTCGTCATCTACTAGGTAGGATCGATGGACATTTGATGAAAAATTTCGAAAATTCCGTCATGAGTACGACCTCATTTCTCTCATGATCGCTGATTTCTCTCAAGGGAAATCTGCTAAAAGAGAGCGTTTATGAAGCCAGTCTGTAACAAGTATTAGATTAGTGTATTGGACATTTCCGAATGACATTCTGAGATTCCAGGCAAGTGAGAAGATGTTTTAGGGGCTCTATCAGCTATTTCATTACCTCATATTCCGATATGTCCACTTATCCAATCCAATGTTTTGTTTTTTCTTCTGGTAATGAAAGTGTGTGTCTATTCTTTTATCGGGTCGTGAATCGAGTAGTTTATTAATGCTTGTGATGTAATTTTACTGTCCGTGTAAACAATAATTGTAATAGCATTGGTATCGTGTAAGTTTAGGTATTTTTAACTCTTAAATATTGTATTTTTTTAGAGAGTGAATTGTCTTCCTAATTAAAATTGTTGGGTGTCACAATTTTGATTATTGAGCTAGGTGCATCCATATAACCTTTAGTGTACATAACATATCCTCAGCATCATAATTAAGATTGCCATTTTGCAAATTTCAAAGGAGAGTATAGTGATACATACTTCTTCGATATGAGATCAGTTGGGATAAGTTTTGCCAATATGCATGCGGCATCATAACAAACTGTCTTGAAGCACTACATTATTTTTAAAGTCATTCTTGTATTCGCTGTAGTTTCTTGATAATGCGTTGCTTCTCAGTCCTGGGTCTCAGATGTATAGGTGATACGTTGTTGTGATTTACAGTAGGAAAGTAATTTATATATCATATTTAATATAAAAAAAAGTTTCCCTGCTTTTATTTTAGTGTGAATTTTTTAGTCAACCTTATTTCTGCTATCAAATATTAAAATTGGAGCCAATGCCCACTCTGACAGTCTTTATAATATAATCACTGAATTCAATATTTGCAGCATTAGCTAATAAAGAGAAGACTAAACACCTGTAATTTTTATTACCTTTGACTGTTAAGGAAAACTTCAAAAAAGGAAAAAAATTAATTTTCTTGTCCTTTTTTTACCTATAATAAATTTGATAAAAAAAAAACACAAAAATTAACTTCAACATTTCAAGGGAAGTGGAGCATTAAACATATTGAATAATTTTAATAATTAACGCCCCAATTAGCCAGAGTAGCTTAATGTGGACGAAAATAAAAATCAATAATATTTACGCCTTTCATTATTATTTTATGACGTCAGAATCAGATTATTTTTTTTTTTAAATGCGCTTTTTCTGTTCTTACTGAGGAAAAGTCTGCATTCATCTGTGGTACTTTTATATGATTTTTAAATTGTTGGGCAGGAAAAACAATAAACCTATTTGTTTTCTTGTGTTAAAGAAATATAATCAGTGCATGATAGTATAAGGTATGAATGTATTTTATTCATTTTACAGGCAGAAATTCAGTATTATAAGAAGCCTAATTGTAATACAGTTACGCACTAACATTTCATTTAGCCTATGATAATACCTATGTACAACTCCGAAATACCTGTCTCATACTGAATGAAATTATTTGCGGCTGAGTAAAAAGAGAGTAAGCCTTGGGAAAGAAATTGGAAGTTATTCGATATCCGAGATTATCCAGTTTTTTTTTTGCTTCTTTCGTGAAGAAAAATTCGAGAGTGAAATAAAGAAGGACTGGCATTAATTAAGTAAGAACCCCTAGCGGCTCAAGTAATTATGAATAAACTTTCTTTCCGGAGAATACAAAAGGTAATTGCTCCAAAGGAAAAGTGAGCTTGAACATTCTTAAGATAAGCCCAGTAAAAATTCTTGATGATTATGAATTGCGGCCATACATCAAACCCTAAAGTCTTCGTGGAATTCTTCTTTAAAAAACCCCGGGCACGGAATATTTTCTTCCTGAACCCCAATACATTTTCTTATATTAACTGTTTACATAACTTTAATTACTCTCACGACATTTACCAGCTGCTTTAGTAATTATACCGAAATTTATTACAGTAAGCTCTATACTTGCAACGAATTCACTTAGTATTATTTTTACTGCCTTCTGCTCACATGAAATATCGATCTACAGTATCTTATAAAGTTGGAAAAACGGAATCACGAAACTTGGCCTACATCGAATCAATCAATGAGTAATATATGCACTTACGTTTATTAGCAGATTTCCAAAGATTTCCTCAACTGTCCATCGGTGATATGAATAAGGGGAGGAGGTTGGGAGGGGGGAATTTGAAAAATTCACAATACCTACATTTCTATGAGTCCGATCGAAAAACGTTATAGGAAAAGCCTTGTTAAGTTCTTGATTTTCTACAATAGCTGTTCTCTATATTTTCTCTTAATACAATTATTAAGTGAGTTGTTAGTCCTTTTTGTCCACTAGTGTCATACAAGCAAGCGTTAAACCGGCTTAGTTTACGCATCCCCTGTGTGACGGACCTTCATTTTGGGGGATGAATACTAAACTTCCAATTTTCCTCGCCCAAAATGGTAAACAATTGTTTGGCAGAAGTTCTTTTCCAATCCCTCAGCAGCCATCCAAATCAGAAATATTTAAACTCTCTTATCTACATTTCAGTTTTGAATATTTTTAGTTACTGATTTCCCACCATCCTTTTTCTATTCAAACTTACCAGATTACATTTCAATAAAACCTTTACGAGCACTCGACATTCTTACTCAGTTGGCAAGGGTAATACAGTATTTTGTTTAGGGAAGCTGCAATTATGTATTAAATATTTCACTCATTAATAAATATATAAAAACTACGTGTGTCTTTGAATACGTGTTTCATTTTATTAATTTTTGGAATGTACATGTTTTCGATCCTACAAATTAGAGCCATTAATACTTATATTTTTATTTCCTTTTAAAATACATGATTCTTAGTGTGTTGTTCAGAAAGAGGTTGATTATGAATAATACTACACCACCTGCATCATTTTTATTGTTTGGGGTTTTTAACTATTATGGGTGGAGTGTTTTAACACTTCTCAGTAGTTTTATAGTGTATTTGATTTATGAGCATAAAAAAAGTTAGCTCCTTAAATAAATAACCTCTGTTGGAGATATCCTAATGTCTTAAAATGAGCACCATTGCCTCAAGCCGAAAAAGAGTTTTTACATGGCTATCACAAATAGAATAAAAAAGTTCATTGTGTATGATTAGGCATATTCATTTTAACTTTTTAATATAGTGTTTCTTCATAAAACTTTGTGAATAAAATCTTTACGAGGATTCTAAAAAAAAATTTTAATTTCACTTGCAACATTTTATAATCCAGCTGTCAAATAGAAGGAGATCCCATTTCTTCATTGATCTCTGTGAAATAATAACGTTTAATGATTTTAGAAACGATTTTTTTATAGTCCAATAAAATTTCATGGTTTCTAATGTACTCTGCTACAAAAGTTCGTTACTACTTCTTAGATTGGAGAAAAGTATGGCAGATTAAATTAGCCGAGAGCTTATTGTATGCTGCAGTTATGCTATTTATGTCACCGAATATTTTGAGAATTAATTTACAAACGTTTTTCCTTTATGATCGTTTGAAAAAGCTTTTGTAACGATAAATGATTTAAATGATGTCATTGTATACAAAATGATATATTAAAGCGCGTTGACAACAGCACCACTAATATGGCTATGTTGACAGCCAATTCTCTTTTAATCTGATTAAAGTTCGTCTAAATCCAATTGACTGACCATAGACAATCCGTTAAATCCTCTAGTCAATTCAATCGGTTAGATACTAAAAACTGGTTTTGTTAAATATATATATATAAATATATATATATATATATATATATATATATATATATATATATATATATATATATATAAAATAAAAGAGAATATTCACATGATAAAAAATAGAAAATTGGAAGTAAACAAAAAAGCAGAAATTTAATACTTCAATCATATATTCCTTAACATTTTATCTTAAATTAATCCATTTTATTTTATGATGCGACATAATCCAGTTCATGATTGCCGTGTAAATTATCGATTTGTAGTCAGCTGACTTAACCTACTTCCAGAACCTCAGTATCAACTACCTCCCAGTGAGGACAGTCGTAACTTATGTAAGAGGGAAACGAGCACTTCAGAAATGTAAGTAGCAACCTATAAATTCATTTAAAAAATATGTCATTGATGTATGTACCTATTAATTCAATATCTTACAAAAAATTGTTAAGGGTTGGCAAGTAAGCAACGAAACATGTAGGGCAATTTCAATAAAATTTGTACCAAAACAAAAATATTTTTTATTGGTGTCCCTTGCTATAGAATTTGAATTGTGTGTGTACAAATATATAAATATAAAGTTAGAATTTTAACTTCATTTCATTTTAAAATGCTTAAGAATATTCTTATATATATATATATATATATATATATATATATATATATATATATATATATATAAAGTTAGAATTTTACAATTCATTTGCAAGTGATATAGAATATCTGCGATCCAGTGGATTGGGTAATAGAATATGATCTTTTTATGGAAAATAAAAAAGACCATAAGTAA
The DNA here is from genome assembly GCA_019009955.1 of Riptortus pedestris. Classification (NCBI taxonomy): domain Eukaryota; kingdom Metazoa; phylum Arthropoda; class Insecta; order Hemiptera; family Alydidae; genus Riptortus; species Riptortus pedestris. Next base: position 31,824,103 of record CM032229.1, on the reverse strand, counting down.
AACTTTTACAACCTTAGGAAGGTATAAAATAAAATAGTCCTAATATGAAATTTCAAGTTTCTAAGGCTGTTTTTTTTAAGTATACATATACCTTCGTACACAAGTACTGATACAGACTTAAGTACAGACGTTTCGGCAATGTCTTGCCAGCCAAGATTTCAGCGAGAGTGAAAACTGATATTATATACTCACTGAAATAGGAATATCGATTTTTTAAAATATTTTACCCCTTCCCCCTCTTTCTTCCAACAGATAAGATAGTAAAAAATATTTATTTTTCCAAAACTGAATCTTAAGGTACGGTGAGGATTGTTTCGGGACCTAAGAGAACATTTGTCAATATTCCAAAACAAGTATAAAATATTATATATATATATATATATATATATATATATATATATATATATATATATATATATATATATATATATATAATTGTCTGTTACCGCTCTAGCACATTTTTTGAATAATCGATATCAAACTCGATACATAAAACGCTTGTAATAAATATAGATTATATATAGATCACATTCATTAACGGCTGAAACTGGACTGGTTGGGGGAGGGGGAGTAAATGAGTTTTAGAGTGAAGAAATTTCAAGAAATCGAAATATCTTCGTTATTGTACGTTGGATAGTAAAATAGTATAGAATCAATTAATTATTAAAAATTGAATTGTCTATTAATGTTGTCATATACATATTTTCTCAATTCTTAATATTAACCGAGATATTTGCATTCTTTTTATTTTCAGCCTTCATTAAACCCCTACTCATGTTCAGGTCTTATGAACATTAAGCTGTTCTTTGGTGAACCTTGTCATATGGTGAAATTATTCTAAGTGTAAATACTAAATCTTGTTTTCATTAAACTTTTACTGTGTGAGATACGTGCAAATACGTGGTGTGATGACGCAGTCATGACAAGATTTTTTTTTTTAAAATGTCCTCAAATGTCCATTGATCTTACCAAGGAGATGACGAAAATGAGGTTTGTTCAAAATTTTATAAATATATTTATCTGTTAACGCTCTAGCGGTCGTAATTATTTTTTTATCGTTACCAAACGGAATATCTAGAAGTTTTATGTAAAAATAAAGATGAACTCGGTTAATAATAGAAATCGGGGGGTTTAGTGGGGGGAATTTCGAAAATTCCAAATATCTCAATTATTATGCATTGGATCGAAAAATTGTATGACCTATAAATGCTAATATGCAAGTTTTTTTACTATCTTGATTACTAATCGAGATATTAGCGTTTTTTCTTTTACGGTCTTTTGTAACCCCCCCCCCCCCACTCCTTCTCTCGTCATATTAACAATAAGCTGTTATATTAGGAAGCACTTTATTTAAAGCCTAAATACGAAATATATTTCTCATTTAGCTTATGCGTTTTGAGATAAATGCAAATACATGGCAAGCGTGGGAACTCTGCTTGTTTTACGCAGCCATTTCGCGTCGGAGTTTTTTCTCATTTTAGGCGAAACATGAATGTTTCCATTATCCGAAACGAATTCTAATATGAAATACATGTCACACGAATCCTTGTAGTAATTAGTGTTTGGAATAGGTATACATGGCAGTAGGAGAGATGTTAGGAGT